>VZRS01005274.1:358908-492539 GCA_013398055.1 Ifrita kowaldi | reverse complement strand
TTTTAAATAAAAGAGAATTATTTTTTTTTCTCTTCAGTATATCTACCTTCTGGGAACTGACATATAGGAAACTGCAGTGTAGAGCTGGATTACTGAGCCGGGTCATTTTGATGGCCTGAGCTGCAGAATCTGACCATACTTTATGTGATAAATCTGCCTGAGCACACCGAAAGCCAGGGATGCTCCAACGTGTGAGCTGCCTCCTTCATTTCTGTGGGGCTTGTTCATGTTCCAGGGTGACTCCTTTAGAGACAGTGCTGATAATTATTTCATTATTTCCCAAAACATGGTAAGAATGAGAGGAAGGATCACATTACGAAGATTGATAATCCTTGATTCACATAAATGTACATCTGGGAGAAACAGAGAATTGCCTGAGCATAAACAGCAAAATTTAAGTTAACACACATCATGGAGCATATGAGCAGGGAGGGAAAATCAACAGTGTGTTTGATACTGCTGGAAAGGGAGCTCAGCAAAGTAACGTGCCTGCAAAGTTTGTAAAAGCAGTGCAGTTTTCTCCCTCCTTCATCCTGGTGTTTGTGTCCGGTTTAGAGAATCGCAGGACATTTAGGTTTGGAAAGGACCTCCAGAGATCATCCAACCCCACTCCAAGGCAGGGCCACCTAGAGCAGGTTACCAGGTTGGGTTTGGAATGTCTCCAGGGAGGGAGATCTGTAACCTCTCTGGGCAGCCCGTCCCAAGTGCTCTGCCACCCTCAGTGTGCAGAATTTCTTCTTCGTGTTGCGGCTGAACTTGTTGTGTTTTAGCTTATGGCCATTGCCCCTTGTCCTGTCACTGGGCACCACTGAAAAGAGCCTGGATCCCCTCTCAGTCTTCTCTTTTCCAGACTAAACAAGCCCAGCTCCCACAGTCTCTCCTCATCAGAGATGCTCCAGACCCCTCATCATCCCTATGTCCCTCTGCTGGACCCTCTCCAGTAGCTCCTTGTGTGTCTTGTGCTGAGGAACCCAGAACTGGACACAGCACCCCAAATGTGCCTCACCAGGGCCAAGCAGAGGGGGAGCATCACCTCCCTTGACCTGCTGGCCACACTCTTCCCAAGGCACCCCAGGGCACCACTGGCCCTCCTGGCCACAAGGATGCTGCCAGCTCATGGTCAAGGGTAGACAGCAACCCTTTATTTGTGTTGATGTATAGAATTTAATGGAGAATTTTGGTCGTTTTGATGCTTTTGCCCAATTAACAGCACTGCATAAAATGTAATGCTACTACTATTATCATGTGATTTTGTTAAATGGGTTGTTGCTTTAAATCTTTTTATTTGTGGACTGTTCCCTAAAAGTTCAGTTTTTAACTGTGAGAATATCATACATTTAGGTTTGGATTTTCAACAACACCTTCTGAAATAAGATCCTGTCCTGTCTCATTATATCTTGAACACAAACCTCCAAAGTTTAAATGCAAGTTAGGAATCAGTTTATGCCCTACTGAAATGTAGTCACCTCTGGAAAAGACCCCATCAGCACAGCACTATTTGAAGGCTGTTTACTTAGATGTACATCAAGAAAAATCTATTTCTCTTCCAAGTCCAGCTAATCTATTGTTTTGTAGTTTTTGAAAATAAACTGCCTTCATCTCAGTATTGGTCTTCTGCTAGGGAATTTGTGGTGGTTTATGACTTCCCCCCAAAAGGATATTCACTGTAGAATTAAATCTCAGCAGGAGTAGATTTAATCCTCCCTGATGACTTGTAGTCTATGGAAGCGTTATTGCCTGTGCTTGGTTGGTGAGTCTGCCCTTCAGGAACTGGATGTTCTCCTCTTGCTGCAGTTAACTCATGCAATAGAGACAGCTTTTTATTCTGTTTATGTCCCTTGATAATGGCTGTATTGATCTGGCCTGATGTAAGCAAAGGTTCACAGTTCTCCCAATGTTGCTAAGGGTACCAGACTATTACTGCCACCAGCAGACACATTCCATCATCCCTCAGCCTGGGTGTGTGAAAGCTGGAGCAGCAGGATGCCACATGTTGGTGGCTCAGGAAAATGGCATGTGTCAGAACCTGGCATATGTCAGACTTGGATGCTGCTAAAATTAGGGTATTTTTTTTGTCATTTTTGTTTTGACTGCCAAGCAGTGCAGGAACGTTTAAAGGTTAGCCTAATTTTCACTTGTTTGGAAACATAAGTCACAATGACAACGGTGTGCAAAACCACCTATGAATTTTGTTTTCAAATAACTGAGCATTCCTTTCTTTTAAAAAATTATCAAAGTGTCTAAAGCTGCCCTGAGCCAGGAGTAAGAAGGGTAAGGAAGGTGGAATGTTGTCCAGCCTGACAGCTCTGGGCAAATTACTTCATCATCTCCTTGCCTGTTCAGTTCAACAAGGAATTTTCACTAGAAAGCAAAATCCAGGAGAAAAGGTTTTGAGCCTGAGTTCTTTCTTGTGGCAACTCCAAGTAGAGCTGCAGGAGTGAGAACTGCTGAATCTTATAGTAATGCTTGGGGGATTTGGCCCTTTGTTTAGAAAATAATTTAAGTCTGTGTACTTGGTTTTCCTAGCACAAACCCCTCGTTGTCCCTGGAAATAAGAAATAATATTCCAGCTCTGCAGTGATGAATATGTCTCACCGTGTTTAGACCTGTTTTAGTCTATTTTTAAAAACAAAAGGCCTGACACCATAGCTGGGAAGTGGTGATGGTGAGAGAACAGGATTAACTACTAGATTAATAGGTTGGGTTTTTTCCCCCAGAGGCCGAGGTGGAGGATAGATTAGCTGATTTAAAGGAAAAGCTGTTTTCATCTTTTTTCCTTCTCTTTGGGAGCTGGAAAATGCTGATTGCTTGATCCCATCTCATCCTGGTTCTAGTCTGTTAATTCCTTTCTCCAAGTGGTGTGGTTACCTTCTAGCAAGATTAGAGGAAGGGAGGGAGTGAACTGCTCAGTTGTCCTCTAGAGACCCTTGGAAAGGGTGATTTGAAGTGGGTTACCAGAAGTGGTGCAAAGAGCCCCGTCCAACCCAGAATTACAATGTCATAGTAGTGGATTGTTCTCTGCAAAACCAAATATTTAGCAGCTGTGGTGTGTTAGTCAAACTGAGCCATACCACTGTTGTGTAACAAGGTGGGATTCTGGACAGTGTGTTTACAAGTGACTTTGTTGATTTCAGCAGTGTTGCAATAGCAAAGGGCAGTGAAAATTGATACCATAACAGACATTGTGATTTTATGTTATTAGTGAAAATAACTTCAAATGCAGTTTGATAGATCTGAAACACAGAAATTCATCCAAGTAAAACATTTTTCTAGTTTGCAGTCTTGTTTTGAGAGTGCCAGTGTCTTCGACTGAAGTCAGTGGAAGCTGTAAATGATCACTGTGACTGCTTTTAGCCGTGCAGATTGATTTATCACCTGAACCATTAATATCTGTGTGCTGAGAGCAGTAGGGAAAGTGCATGTGTACGTGTCTGTACATATATTACACCCATAGTATGCTTTATGCATTGTTTTCCTGTTGATTATGTATTTTGGAAAGGAATTTATCTGCATTTCTTCCCCGTGGAGTTCAGAAGTATGATTGGATCTAGTTATGCTGTAGTTCAGGGAGAGGCTGGAGCATTTGAAATAAAGATTGGGAGTCATTTACCAGGCTATTACAAGAACTGTGGTCTGCTCTGGGTACCCAGGCCCAAGATGCCAGGCAGAAGCTGCCATCTGGCTTTGCAGGCTGGCCAGCATCAAAAGGGTCCGTGCTAATTGGAGCACAGCCCCTCAGTCAGCTGCGGGGAGCCATCCTGCAGGAACCTGGACACTGACTGGAAGATCTGATAGGAATTTTCCTTCTCTAACTTGTGTGATGGAGGCTTGGATGGAGAGCACTGCCAGCTGCCACCCTCGCTCATGGAACCTGTAGAGAGAATAAAGCTGCCCTTGGGCTCACTGGCTCTGTACCCCGGCTAATTTTGTTAACAACAAAGTTAATGTCCTCTTGAACCACACTGGGACTTGATGGGGTATTTTAGGATTTTTATCTTTTGGACTGGAAATGATAGAACAGACTGCAGACAGAGCACATTGGATTATCTCTTCCTAAGTGCAGTTTTCACCTCACCATAGATTTGTTCAGCTTAGTAGAGTTGTTGTAATGCCCAGGTGAAGCTATTTCACTGACTGCCACTTTAATAAACAAAATAACTAGTTCTGGTAAGCAAGCATGTGGATGCTGTTTAGATTTCTCTGAGCTTTATTGTTTCAGTACCAGTAGATTCCATTTATTTTAACTTTCCTCTTCTCATCTGAACTAATTTTGCAGCCTAAGTTTTTCTCACAGTGCTACTCAGACCTTTTGCATTAAAATTAAAAGAGAGGAGGAGGGTGAGATACAAAAATTGAGAAGGCAAAGTGACTTATGTTTAAAAACTAAGAATGTGGAAAGAGCCAATTTGGCTGCAACAGTTTGACATCAGAAATTGTATTTGCAAAAGGAAGATATTTTTAAGATGTTCTACTTTTTTCTCGCCATTCTCAATATCTTTAAAAATACCTCTGGTAATGGCTTTCAGAAACAACTCTCAGACAGGATGTGTATGAAAAACCTTGCTGAAATTTTGCTGAAGGTACAAAAGGACAAATACTCAGCCAGACAAATGGAGACAGAAGGGCACAGGGAGGATGTTGGCTTTCCCCTGAACTTCTTGTAGCAGTAAGCATTTTAAAGTAATTTTGAATAACCTCATGGAATATGAGTGAAAACAGCTTTACTGTACATTGGGCAATAACTGAGCAGGCTTGCCATATTTTGTGAGCTGACACCCTTGAATGTAATAAAGTGCATGGATTGAATTTAGTAGCAAAATAAATAACACGCAGGTTATTAAACTCCCTGTGTTATTCATGACCATCCTGCATTTAGCAAAACTTTCCATTCTGAAGTCTGCTCCAAGCTGCCATGGAAAATCTAGTCTGTCCCAGGGGAGCAATGCAGAAGCCCAGAGAATGCCACAGCAGGCATGTGGCTGGTTTTAGAGCATGCAGAGCCTTGCTGAGGCATTAAGGTGCTGTGCTAAGAGCACAAAACCTTCTAAGAAATAGCTCATTACCCTTCCCAGGAGTACTGCTGATTATTCCTATGGTATTATAGGAGAGGGTGACCAGGCCTCCTTTACAATGTCCAGCCAAACAATGAGGAATCTTGAGACAAAAAACTCCACTTGTCTTTTTTTTAAAGGTGCATCAGAAAGAAAAATTAGTGACAAATTTTGCTTGAGGGGCTGCCTGGTGCCAAGTGGCCTCCAGGTATTCAGTCACCTGGCAGCAGCACTTGGCTTTTTGGAGGGATCTTAGAGGTATGTGTGAGGGATAGATAAGGGTGCTTGGGAAGAAATGGCATTTATT
Source organism: Ifrita kowaldi (assembly GCA_013398055.1). Lineage (NCBI taxonomy): Eukaryota > Metazoa > Chordata > Aves > Passeriformes > Cinclosomatidae > Ifrita > Ifrita kowaldi. The sequence continues at coordinate 487,181 of VZRS01005274.1, read as the reverse complement.
CTGAAAAAAGATGGATCTGCAGCCTCCCTGCTGGCATATAATCCTTGCGGTTCTGGGGTTATTTCAATCAGCCTTAGGAGATCTCCTCTTAAATCTGGCTGTCATTTAAATGGATTTGGCCACTGCAGAGGTGCCAGGGCCACAACCAGCTGTGGAGCACACTGCTGTCCCCACCACAGTGCAGCGAGGCGTTGATATCTCTGTGAAGCTGTACCTATGGAGCCAAAGGGAACAGGAAGGTGAGCCTAACTCGATGGAGGTGAGAGAAGCAGTCCAGAATCAAATGAAGCGTGTTCCTTTGCCAGAAGTTACTGGGCTAGAAGCATGTCAAGGATGGTTGAGTCCATGCAAGGAAAATTAATTATTCTTGTTGCCAAACTTCCTATTTTGTAATTTGGTCAGATTCAGTCCCCTTGTCAGTGTATGTAAACTTTAAACCTTATAGTTGACACATTTGGGCAGACAGACCATTTCAGCTCCCCACTTTTTCCTTTCTAACCAAATGGTGTTTTAAAAGTCAGTCTAAAGTTTCCAGTCCATCTCACTCTGGACCAGGTGCTGGGTGCACTCACCCAAGGGCAGTTTGTAAGCCCTGACAGTAGGAAGAGGAAGGGGTCTCATTTTCTTCCTTCTGAAGAGCATTCTTTGGCAAATGAAGGAGCTGATCTCTTTTGCTGTAGGTGGCTCACAGGCTTGAAAATGACTTTTCAGTGGTGCAACAAATGTTTCACTTTGTGCCAGGAACTGGCCTGTCCCTTTGGACATTGAATGAGCAGATGCCTAATTAGCCTATTATTTACCATGGTTGAGATGGCTGAATTTTGATGAAAGAGACTACTTTAATCATTGATTCATGACACAGATGCTCATATCATGCATTAGGCTGTTTAACCTTCCACAAATACAGTTGTCCCATGCACCCTTTCATAAATATCCTGGCAACTGCCCTGTCTTCCTGCATTCTCTGTGAGGGGGAAGCTTGGGAGCTCCCAAATTGGTCCTTAGTGCTGATAATGTGAATATTGAATGCAAGCAGAAGATACTGAATGGCACCAGGGCACTGGGTGGCTCAGGCATACACTGATAGCTTTTAGGGAAGGAAGAGATCTCTGAGGTGAAAGGGGCTCTGAATCCTGCCATGAACTGCCTGAGCCTGGAAAGCTGAGGTGGGGCATCCCAGAGGACAGGTGTCTCAGGAGACACCTGTATTTTTGGGGTAAGAGTGCAGCTGTAAACCCAGGAGATCACTTAGGTAGAGATGAGGCTGTTCCAGACTTCCTTTCTACGGCTCCCATGTGGTTGTGTCAGACCCCAACACCCTGACTTGTACATTTTCTTCTCTGGAAGGAGTACTGGAGAGTGCTGGAGGTAAATTCATCCGTGGTGATGAGCAAGGCTGTGAACTTATGGGCTGGGCTGCTCCCTTCATTGCATCCATCCATGATGGCTTCACAGCTGGAGGGATCCTTAAAAACTACTCAAATCTGATGTGTGCAGGTGCCAAACTTCTCTAGAAAGTGTAGCAGGATAGCATTCCCTGATGCTATCTAAGGGCCTGAAACTTTCAAAGAATCCTCTTCCCCAGATGTGCTCCGGAACTCAGGAGAGGTTTGTCACAAATACTCTTCAGTAGGTGTCAGTAGGAAAGCAGACCCTTTTAAAAGGCCTTTCCAAATGCATTTTTAATCCACCCCTTCGCACCCATCTCCCCAAGACACATTGGTTCTCATATGCTCCCTGCTTTATCAGTTCCCTGCTGTACACCCAGAGGTTGGAGAAGTGAGGAGCCGAAAGAGGCAGAGCTGTAAAAAGGAACTGGATAAACATCGATTTTGTTTTAAAATCTGAATAATTGTTGGGTCTGTACTGCTGGGAAGAGAAAAGGAGTTAAAGATTTGCTCTCTGTTTGGTGTGATAAATGGCAAATTCTGTGTAATACCAATGATGGATGTAGCCTGAAAGGTCAGGGGAATTCCCAGCACAGGGTCTGACCTTTATTTTACTCAGTTCTCTGCACTGAGTTTAGAATAAATTCACCAGCTAGAAAGAATCTACCACTGGAGGTTTTGTCTTTGTGTTTTATTTTTGAATGAGCTCTTTAAATTCTTCTCAGGGATTTTTTTTTTCTTGTGTGTGTGTTTTGGTTTTTTTATTGTTGTTGTTTGTGGTTTGTGGTTTCTGTGGGGTTTTTTTTTAGTAGCAGGAGGAGGTGAAGAGAAGGGAACATATTTTAAAAATATTTGGAAGATTTTGAGAGGCCAAACAAAAAAGAGACACTTTCTTTTTTGGAACTTTGAGATTAGTCATGCTGCTGTCTGTTTTGGAAAAGTGTTGATATAGAGAACCCAATCTTGTGCTAATATGTATGGACTGATACAGCTTTCTCTATGCTGCATAAATCCTTCCAACTGTAATAAATTGGAAATGCTTTATTCTGAGAAGAGCAATTATCATAATTCAGCATATTTCTCCCCCTCCCTGTCACGTAACTCTGTGCTCTCTTCCAGATCTCTTTTCACTTGCACAGACCCCAGAGAGAAAAGAATTTATTTAGTGTTGACCAAAGGCTTAGCAGTGTAAGTGTACAGACATAAGTTAAGGGGAAAACTTCCCTTAGTAAGGGGGTTTTTCTTAGACTTCTGGAGTAGTCTTCCAGTTAAAACAGAAAAAGGGAGATCTCTGTGCCTGAGAAATGGCACAGAGAAATTCTTTGGATATTTGCTGTCAGGACCATGGCCCACTATTCAGTTCTGTGGAGATCACTAAGAGGGTATTTCTGGTACAATATCCTAAATGAAAGGCCGTGCAGTGGTGGAGGACAGGTTACTGGAGCAACTCGGGTATTTCTGTGGGCACTGGTGGGCTGGGTGTCAGTGTTTGTAATTCAGTGTGACTTGGAAACTGCACTGGGTTCTCTGGAACTGATACACGGCAGCAGCTGAAGTCACCAAGAGAGGACAGAAAGGCAGCATGAAGCTGAAAATGTTGCTCATCCAGGAAAATGGTGGTGGTTGTGTGGGTTAAATTAAGAGCAGGCCTTTCTCAGGCCATTAAGTGTGCCCTGCACACTATTGCACAGTGATGCCTGTGTGCAGCACCTGCAGGTCCTGTGAAATCACCTCACAAAAAATATAGGAAAGATTTTCGGGACTATGCAGTGAGAAGATGCTAAGGTCTTCTTGTGATGCGAGGTATAATGTTTCTGTGTCTGCCATGGTTTCAGAATAGAAAAGCCCCAAGGTTTTTAGGAGAAGAGGTAATAATTTTCCTTAGCCCAGCTGGTATTGTTGGAGAAGGAAGACAAGTTTGTCATTGTTTTGTGACGCAGACACTCTGCCAGCAAGTGCATCTTATGAATCACATCTGCTCCCTGGAGACCCAGGCTGGATTTTCACCTGGGAAATACAGACTCCTAAAATTCTATTTAAATTATGTGTATGCTGGTTTTATAACCAGCTGTTCATAACAATTTGTTCCACACTTTTGGGCCTACTGAGTATAACTTACATCTTTCCCACAGAGTTTGGTGCTTGTGAAATAGGATGAAAGGACCATTTTTCCTTTCAAAAAAAGTCCCATAGGTGGCAAAGGTGAAGAGCCCGTAACAACTGCTGGACTTTATTGGCTGTTGCCCTTGGACAGATCCTTGAATCCCCTGAGAGAACTGTGGTTTCTCTGCCCCAGTCTCACCCTGAGGAGTTTCTAATAATTCAAAGCCTCTGAACATACTAAACATACCCAGAAGAGCAACCCAGCCCTAGAGAACCCTACAGCCTTAGCAGTTTGGAAGCTGTCATAATGAAGATCTTTCTTTTTTCTAGATTTAAATTTCAGTTTTCTGTCAGTGATGCTAAATCTTTGCATACTCAGGAGAGTTGGTCTCTCAGGAGAAGCCCCCATCACAATCCCATTGAAAAGCATCCGAAAACCAGTCAGAGTTGCAAAACAGCCTCTTCCCTTTCCTGTTGATTAATATCTCATTTATCTTGCAAATTACTTCAAAAATACCCATCTGAGCACTGAACAAGATACCATTTTCAGTTTGTACCATCCAACAGACATCATTCCCAGAAAACACTGGGTAGACGTATTTCCAAGAAAACTATGTTGAAAACGTGATAGAAAAAATATTTTTAAAAAAACAAAAAAAAACAACAAAGCAAATGAATGAATTCCTACCTTTTGCATATGGCAATTCCTGGAAAGAATTAACTTTGACCAGTTAATCAGTACTAACATTTATTATCCAAAATGTTATCCCTTTTGATTTGACAGGCTTGTTTTGAATAATTTGTCAAAGATGACAAAAAGGCTCATATGCCTCTCGTTCATTTTGACCTTTCTTACTATTAGGAAATTAATTTCAGAACCGAAACAAATGTATTAGTGTTGTCATTTAAAAAAAAAAAAAGAAAAAGAAAGATGAATACCTTGCCTTCAAGCTGTTTCTTCATATTAATCCATCACACGGTAACATGATCGCTTTTTGACACATAACATCTTACCAAGATACTTTCGACATTCACACCAGCTCTTATTAAATAGTGCACATAAATTCCAAGTGCTGGAAGTTATTGATGGAAAAGGGTGAATAATAGAGAGTATACATACGGAAAACATGGGGAGGAGAGAAAGGTTTTCTTCAGTTAAAGGGTTTGTCTGAACATGATTGTCAAGGTTAAAAAAAAAGCAGATACTCAGCTTCTCCCTTGGTAGTGTTTTATTTTGTAACTCGTAAAGAAGGAATAAATAAATACTTCCAATCAGTAGGTTTTTTTATTTAGAATTGTTAGGTTTTCTTTTCATTTTGCTTAGTGGAAACAAATTTTAATCTAGTCAGGTTTAAAAAAAAAACCAAACCTGCTTTTTCCTTGTTGTTGTTGCTGTGGTTGCAACATTTGTTTTCCACTATTTCATTTCAATATTTGCTGCTGTTTACCCATAATTCCCACCACATCCTCCCCCTAAATTGCCTGTAGCTCTTGGAAACATGTTGGTAGGTGCCTTCCTGAGTAAGAGTCGTGAGCGATTCCTTTGATCCTTTCAGTTATATATCAAAGCAAGCATTTGAGCTATATGGACAAATTAAATAATGCACTACTCCAAGACATAAAGAACTACAGACTTGCTAAGCACTGGTGGCTGTCAAGCACAGCCACTGTGTAGTGTTGGAGTCACACTTGTTAAAGGGGGCTTAAGCCTGGCTGGGGTTGAAGTCCAGGTGAAATCTGAATAAACACTCAAACATTTGAATGCATGTTCCGAAGAAATTTTCTTTAGTTGTTCTCTTTGTATTGGTATGTCTGTAAATCTGGGCTACACAGCTTTAGAAAACTTTGGTAAGGGTCATGATGCAGGAAAGAATGGGGATCACACTAAGATATTGTTGACACGCCTTTTTATCCAACACACTTAGCATGCAATGGGCCCTGGCTTTACATTCATCATGTAACCATATTATTGAACCTTAACAGTCTCTTTGATTTGTGAATTCCGGCTTTCCAACAAATCCACTCAATGTGTGGATTTTAAATCTATGTTTCATGGGTAGACTGGAGCAAAAGGGTCACATCAGCCACGTTTTAAATACCATATGGGTAAATCAATCAAGTATTATTACATCAGACCAGCCGCATCTATTATTTTGCAGAGATGAGTTCAGCAAAGTGCCAGTTATGCTCTGTGGACAGTTATGTTTATACAGCCATCAGCAGCTGCTGCTTCCCATTTCCATAGCTTAAATGGAAGGCAGACTTCTGAAACTAAAGGACACATTTTATTACCATTGGTGCTGCTGTTTTCTTGTACGGCGAGGTCACAGGAAGGAAAATGTTGAGAATGATTTTTAGTGAAGGGTGATATAAAACCTGGATAAAGGGAAGGGCGTTGCACAGGAGTGCAGCATCTGTTTGCGCAGGGACATTGTGGCACTGGGTGGGTGTGCCAGGCTGTTTCAGCTCCCAAGGCCACCTCCCTGTCATGTGTGTGTGTCTCACCAACCCCAGCCTCATAATTTGGCATTTGTCTTGACTCCTGATACTGTTTTGGTCATGCAGAGGAAGGAAAGGCCATGTGCCATAAAGAACTGGTCATTTTTCTGTCTGTGTGAATCAGTCAAAGGCATGTCTTGGATATATGTAGACCATTGGAGCCAGGAATCCTCTCCTGGCTGATCACCTCTGTTCCCTGAGGATATATATTGTTGAAAAATTTGCTGGTGGTTTCCTACATATCTGTAAGACCAAGTGCATTGAGCTCTGTGTATTTTCTGGAAGATAAAGTCGGTCTGAGTTGTGGGTACACGTTGCTTTCTGAAACTCAACCCCATCTCATCTTCGGTCCACACCACCGTAATCATGATGGAGAAATGCAGATAATTGTGAGTCACCTGGGCTGGCTTTCGGGTAGATCTGTCATTTCTGTAGCAACTTGGAAGACAGAGACAGGGACACTCTGCTATATTAGCCAGTCCACCCCCACAGCCAGCCAAGTTGTTTCTTACCCTGCTGTGTTTTAAAAAAACCCACAACAGTTTGCTCTGTTCTAACAGCTGTTTTCTGTACTCTTACGAAGAAACCCACTATCACACCGGAGTTGCACTTACTCAAATATTCAGTGGTCACAAAGGGACAGTTCTGTGCAGCATGTACAATGCTTTGTACCACAAATACACACATGAAAATGGCCACGTTAAAACAGTATTAGGAGAGTCCTGGTCCTAGGGTTTTTCTTCTTTGTAAAGCTTGTGCCATATATGCTTTAGTTTTTATTAAAATAAATTCTCTGTGTGATATTTAGCTTAAGCACAGTTTAAGGATTTTTTTTGGTAGCGTATAAGAACAGAAAAATATATTTATGCATAAAATATTAACTTCCAGACAAAAGGTTTTTCTTTTTTCCCTGAAAAACCATGTGCTTTGTCATAGCCCTTTTTTAACTGGAAAGGCTCAGGCAGTAGCACTTCACCCAGCTCTCTTGTTTTGGAGGACATGGGCTGCTTGCACCTACTCCCTGCGTCAGAGGCAGAACTCCAGTAGATACCAGTCCAAATGTGATGAACACGGTTTTTCTTCCAAGCTTCCCATGAGGGCTGGCTGAGGCACTCACATTCTACTGAGCACTCCAGGAAAACGTCAGCTGGGCCTGAGTCCCCACCCAGTTCACAGGTGAGCCACCAATTCAGTGGCTCAGAATGTTGAACTGATGGAGAAAAATCAGTGATTTTGCAATGTGATCAGTGTGACCATGAGTTCCACAAAAAGCAGGTGATTATTACAGCCAGTGGCTTGGTTTAATCGATTGCTCTTTGCTGTTTCTTGGGATCTCAGTTTTCTCCCATCATGGCTGAGATACTGAGGGATATTCCATACTTTTTCTTCTGGAATGTAAAACCATTTAAGCCCAGCAATCTGCCCCTTTCTCATGCCACAGATCCATAGCGGTAGAGGATATGTAGGGGTTCCACTTGAAATTAATCTCTTTTTCATCAAGTCTCCTCAGGACGTTCACAGTTCTTGGAGGTTCTTTTATTAAAGGAATGGAAAAGGATGATGGCTCTCAGGTTTCAGGAAAGAGTTTGGTAGGGAAAGGTGAAGCTGGTGGAAGAGATTTGCAAATAGAAATTATTAGATTCCAGTTCAGCTGATGGCCTGCAGGTGGAATTGGTCAGTGCTTCCATTCCACCTTCTCTGCTCTCCTGGGAATAAACAACACTTCAGCAGACAAATCCCGCCCCTTGGATCTGTGCTTGCAAGTCGGGTTTGCTGCATCCTCAGAGATAGAAGGAATGGGAATGGTATGAAAGCCTCTGGGATTCAAGGTAAGGGAGAAGAGGTGGCTCAATCCCGGACGTTCCTCTGGCTGGGGCTGGGGAACCTTTCCCTCCTTATCTTGGATACCAGCGTTCCTTGTGCTGCTGGTGGCACTGTAACGAGGGACCAGAAGCAGCTGCCATGTCGATGAAGGGCTGAGATTTGCTCTCTGCAGCTCCTGTGGGGGAACCGCTGGGGGTTTTCATTTATTTTCTTATCATGGACTTTTCATCCAGCAGCACTCCAGGAGTATGTGTGGGTGTGTGTTACTCCTTGAGGTTTCTTGGACAGGGCCTGTGACTCTCTCCCCAGTGCCTCCTCAAGTCACTTCTGACTATGCTGGAAAGGTAAAGACAGATTCAACCCCCAAAACATCCTTCATGCCTTTTCCCAACAGCCCAAAGCTAGGGAAAATGGACATTGGAGTCTAGACCCAAATTCCTTGCTCAGACCCTTGTCTTGCTCTACAGAAATAGAAGATATTACTCAATTATTTCCCCAGCTATGCACACATCCTTCATGCGGATGGTTTCTGCACTTGCACTGAGAAGGCATCTGCAATGTTCAGCCCTCCAAGCCACAGAAAATGCTAACTGTTCGTTTAAAACATCTGTACAGTGACTTTCCTTTTCCCTTGATCCTGCTTCTCGCTGCCATCTTCCTAACAAGGGAGTTGTTACCCAAAGACTTGTTATCCCTCTCTCTGCCGATGACTCGCTTGACAGCTCTGTCTGTATGTAAATTAACTTTCTTTTTTTGCTTTATTTTTTATCCAGAGGCATCTTGGTTTTGGCAGTCTCATCAAAAAAGCATATTCTGCTTTAAATTACCCCCAGTTCTCTAAAATGCCTCCCACACCACACTTAAAAATCATTCTTTCTTCTTCTGATTGGGAATTTCAGCAACACTTAAGTCTTAAAATAAATGGCTTGTTTGTGGTTGAATGCTTCCCTCATGCGACACCTTTTGTTATTAATATCTGCACATCTGTTTGTTTAATTATTTGATCTTCTGCATGAAACCAAAAGTCATAATTTTTTAGAAGTTTGTGTGAGTTGATCAAAGAAAATCTTCTCATTTGGGGTTGCAGCGGCTTTCATTCCTTTGCCTTTTGGGCAGCGTTCCAATGTCAGTCACTTATCATAAATAATCAGTTTCATCAGGTCGCTGCTGAGATTCAGCCCGTTGCAGGCAACGCAGAGGGTAAATCTGGCCTTAACTCCAGGCTGAAAGTGGCCTTTCAAAACTAATTTGGGGATTTACAAGACAACAGACAGGCTCTCCTCGCGCACCGAGTTGCTGCTCCTTGTTGCTGCTGGTTGGGTGTTTTTTTTTAATTGCCTAGTTAATATAATCTGACACACTTCTAATGGCCCGCTGGTGAGTTCAATAGGGTAGTGGTTTCCATCAGGTGCTGGTAATAGGGTAAAGAAGCTTGGTTTAAAACCTGTTAAAGACGCAGCAATCTTTTTTAAAAGCTCACTGTTAGCAGCTCTTCTGGAGCCTGTGCTAAAGGATATTAATGTCAGGAGCTGCTTTGCTACCAGAGGCTCCAGCTGAGCCCTGCCTGCTCTTGTGTCCCTTCGGTAAGCAGGAAACAGCCAGCCCTTGTAACAAGATCTGAACTGGGGCTTTGGAATGTAGAATTTCCTGCTGAGTCTGGGGCAGAATAAACTGGGTTCCAGGAGAAAACCCACAGAGTGTCTTAGAAACACAGAAGGGTTTAGTGTGTGAAGACCAGCTCCCAGCCTGAGAGCAGGGATGGATCTCTTTGGGGAGAGGTTTTTCAGGGAAGAAAACCTCCAGCTGTAGAGAACGTGCCTGAGGTGAGAGAACCCACTAGAAACCAGTAGGTTGTATGTTTGGAAGGTCAGGTAGGAACTAATCAAGTGTACTCTGTTCTTTTGAGCCTGAGTAAAGTATGATGACCATGACCCTTTAGAGTATTGCAAATTTGCTGCTTTTCCTATTGAAGATCTATTTAAACACTGGTGCAAAGAAATGACCATTTGTAAGTTCCCTAGATATCCCAGCAGCCTCTCTGGCTCTTTTTCTCATCAAGGAAGAGCTTGTAATGACAGGGTGAAAAGTAGAAAGTCCCAGTGAAAAAGAAGGCTATGGTTTCTTGCAGAAATATATTACTTCTTCCAAAATATTAGACTGCTAGACCTGGGGAGGTTTCCCATTTGTGCACATTTTTATTTTCCTGTTCTCCATTTTGCCTCAATTCTTATGGTGGTTTTGCTTAAGAAATTTAAGCATTCATTGATATTTCTTTTCCTTGACAGTCCTGTTTTGGAGTGAAAACCTGCAATAATTCTGCCTTTCCCTATGCTGTGAACTTGCCTTCTCACATACCTGAAGGGAGGCAAACATCACGAGCTGTCAGCCCTTCTTTGCCTTTGCGAATAGGAATGGATCAAAGCTGTGGGTTTATTTAGTTTCAGAATATATACAGTTCTGCTGCAGACTGGTTCGTGGACTTTGAAGCACAAGCTCACTCTAATTGCTCGCTATCTTTATTGAAGTGGTCAGCGTTTTTTCAACAGAGCCTTTTGATTTTCATGGTGCTTTGGCACAAGTATTAACAACTGAACCACCACGAGTGCTCTGACCTGTGCCATGCCTTTTTTCTATGGTCTCTACTTTTTCTGCCTGAGGGTCTTTGATTGGCATCATGAGCTGAGGGCCCCGTGGCACGAGGTATGATGTGGAGTTGAGCCTTCCGTATTTTTAATGCAGATGGCCCACACATACTGCACATGAAGTTTTACCCACATGACAACAACCTTGGGGGCAAAAGAAAAAAAGGAAATAACAAGAACTCTAGTTTCCAAATGGTAAAAGGAGCAAGGACATTTGAACTGGCTGTTCCACAGGTTTTTCTGCATGGGTGTGGTGCTGTGTCCGTGAGTCCCCCCTCTCACAGCAACAGGTATGCTGTAAAGGACACCCGAGGGGTTGCAGGGTGATGTTTTCATTTTACCAGGGGTCTGGGCAGTGGGGAACACCTAAAGATACTCGTGCACACAGTGAGCTGCAGGGCTGTCCTGTCTGCTCTGGGATAGTCGAGATCCAAGAACAAAGACACCAATTTTCCTCCGTATTGAGAACGCATCGCTTTCCTCTTCTGTTTTGTACTGTGGCTGAGCCAGGGGAGCCTTGCTTGTGCCCTCGTATCACATCGCTATCCCTTTTATTTTCTTTGTGATCACCGCTGGAAATTTTGTCCGATTAGAAGAAACTTTTACCTCTATTAAGCCCCCGAATCTCCATCAAGCATCTGATAGACTGGGCCCTAACGGCAGCCGCTTTACTTCTTTTCAGGCCCCATCCATCAGGCTGACAGTGACTGCCGATGGGCCAGTCATATTGTCTATATTTCATACACAAACATCAGGCCTGCTGACAGCACTTTGCACACTCGGAAATTGCTTTTGCTGTGAGCTGAATTTCAACTAGAGCTTTTTTGCTGGCTCCATCTCTCAGTGTTTATGACCCTCAGGAGCAGAGGAACTGCTGTGAATAGATAATGCTGAAAGCACTCTTGTAGCACAGAAGGTTTCATGTCTGAAGTATTTAATGTTTACAGCAAATTTGGTGTTTGTTAATTTGCATTTTTATTCTTTCCTTAAAGAACTGTCACCTTATTCTTCCGCTTGTCCTTTGTACAGATGTGTGGCAATTTGTGCCGGGGGAGCAGTGCTGATGGGGTGCGGGGAAAGAGCAGAGGAGGTGTTAAGGGGTGGGAAGAAGGCTGGGTAGAGTTACAAAATGCTCCATGGCTTAGGCAGCAGTCCTGATTAATGCTGCTTCAGAGGATGGGGAAGGAAGGGCTTCCGAGCTGTGTAGAGCTACCCCTTTGCTCTACATTGAAATAACTTTGACAGACTACCCATCATCAGCTTAAAAATCAAACACATTAGTGTATAGGAAAAAGACTTTAACCTGGAAGAATGGTATCTGCTGGTCCTTTCACAGAACAGACAAATTATTTTCATTACTGTAAAGGACAGATCCCTGCTAATAAAACACCCCTCCCAGCAGGTGAATTGTATTTCTTGTGGGAATAGAAATACTTCTGCTGGAGCCCAATTGTGTTTGCACAAATACATGGTTTTGCACTTGGACTGGTGCACGAGGGACTGTGTGTGTTAGTGGGCAGCCCTGAGTCTTTATCTACACCACTGCAAATGTTCTCACAGGAATAAATGTGTTTATGTTCACCTGAGTGTTTGTTTCCAGCTATCCTTGAGAAAGTGTATGCTGGGAGTTACTCAGAAACCGAGGAGCGGATGAGGAGGAAATAAAGATGGCTCTTTAGAAAGTTGTGCGGCAGTTTCAGATGAACTATGGAGGTCACATAGATTAACCTACCCCTACCAAAAGTTCCCCAGGCAATCAGTGCTCTGGCTGGCCAGGCACTTTTACAAGGACTGTAAAGAATGTACAGAGACACATCCCTGTAAAACCAGCTCTTACCTGGAAGCTCAATGAGCCATCAAATTCAGGAGAAGAGCAACCATTTCTTGGGAAAATGTAATGTTAAGTGTCTCAAAATTAAACTCCAGGCCAGTATATTTTGGTGTGCAGCTGGAGTAACCTATGTTCAAGTAACATTAAGGACAAATTGTCAGAGTAAAAATCCCATGTTAAAAGGAAAAAAAAAAAACCATCCAACTATCAGATTTTCTCCAGTATCAGGAACAGCTTATTATATGTGGTTGAAACAGAAAGGTTTTTGAAGTGTTATTTCTTCTTTCAGTTGTTCTAATGTTTTGTTGTTTCTTTTCCTTTGGTTATTTTTTCCAGCCTGGAGAGAGCTGGAGATTTGACTGGCTAGTTTGCATATGTGCAATAGATTTTACTGTCATGCTCTAGCTCAGTGATCTTCTGTTTGGGTTGCAAACTATAAAGGGTAACATTTAATCTCTGTGTTCTTTTTTGCCAGGCCTGAATGACATTTGTGTTAGTGATTTTTTGGGGGCATTTTTTTTCCCCTTACCCTTTTACACTTTGATTTTTAAATGGAAACTGAATGCTGTGCCTCTAACTTCCTGACAGGGTTAAAGAATGACACTTCTATTTCAAAAATAATTTGACTATCTGAAAACTGATTTTCAAGAGACAGTATTTTATTGATGATATGTTGTATGACCTTTTGCATCATTATTGCTGAGATACGAGAACAGAAGGAGAATTTCCTGCATTGATTGAACCTTAGGTATGAAACATTAAATACAAAGTAAGGGTAATTTCTTAAGTAAACAGCACCTTTTCAAATAACATTTTTCTGGATGTTCCTGTCACAATAGCTCTTGCACTTCCATCCTGGAGCACCACAAAAGGGTATTGTGTTTAGGTGTGTGTAATGGCAGGCTATTTATGGCACAGCAGTTCCTGTTCAGACCAGCATCCCATGGAATCTGAACTACTGTGCACCATGGAAAAGTGTCTTCCAAGAGGAGCTGGTGATTTCTGGAGGTTAGACAAACTGGGTTTCTGCAATGCCCATTATAAGAGTGAGAGCTGAGAGGAACTGAACTTGTTGAAGGTGAAATGCCAAGCCCGTGTCAGAACTGAGAAATCAATGCACGTGTCATTTCATGGGATGGAAGCTTCTGCCTCTTTTGTTTCTGCTGGCTTGGGAACAGTGGAGGCAGGGCCTCCTGAAGTATTCCCTGTAGCAGAAGTATTAGGAAACAACAATCTTCAATGTCTGATAAATGAGCACAGTGACTTGGGACCCAACCAGAGAAATCCAAAAAAAAAGCAGAGCACTGGGAGCTATGTTCCCGGGCAGCTGACACTGCATCCTGATATCCAGTCGAGTGGAACGGAGCCAAAATTATGCCTTCATGTTGGAATACTTCTTTATATCTCTAGCCCAAAATTAAGGAAGCAAGGTTGCCAGTGTAAAAGTGCAGAAAATAGCAAGGTTGTTGAATAGTTTCCCTGAAAACCAGCTTCTTTCTGTTTCCTTTGCCCACATTGACCAGTGGTAAGAGCTGGACTTGACTATGAAGGCTTCCTGTCTCCCCTAAACTAAATACCTAACCAGAAGAAGCAGAAGAGAAAGAGATGTGCAAACTTCCATCTCCGTGTCATTTTTGTATTTACAACACCTTCACCTTCACCTCCCCCTTCACTCTGCTTGAAAACGGGGTCTAATGTGGAAAAGGTTTCACTTCAGCACCTGGAGCCTCTCCTGACCCCTCCAAAACAAGAGCAGCAGCATAATGGACAGAAATCAAAAGCACTGGTTGACTTTTCCTCACATCCTGCATGACCTTGGGCAGGTTGTTTTCCTCCTGGGCTTTGGTTGCCAGGCCGCAGTGTGACCCTGCCCACCGAGTCAACTGAAGTGTTTTGAGACCAGCTAGAAAGTGCCACAGGGAGCTCAGGCACATTGAACAGCAGCCACAGGTATCTGTGGTGCTGACTGAGCCTTGTCCCACTGGGAATATGGTGGTGGTGGCTGTAGCACATGGAACAGTCGATTAATAGTCTGGGAAATCATCGTGGGATCATCTCTGTGACTTCACTGCAGAAAATCTGACAGTGTTCCTGAGCTTTCTCTAGCTGCAGTGTGAAGGAAGAGGAAGGATGGACAGTGATTACACCATCTAAGTTATGGTGGGCCTGACTAAGGAAGACAGAGATGCAACCACTTTTCTGTCTGATAAATCTGCGCACAGCTGTTAGAATACAAACGGTTGGGAAGCAGCGAAGCAAGTGCTCTGCTATGGGTTTTATCATCTCCCAAGCTCCTCATAGAGCAAGAGGTGACTTTTGGGGGTCACGGGGACTTTCAGATGTGGCCATCTAGCATACTAGGCAGCATGGTAGTCAAAGGCAATAGAATCTCCTCCAGATCCCCTTTGATGTAGAGGATGTGTGGCAGGTTCCACCTTGGCAGGGAATCTCATTAGCTGTTGCTGGGAGGAAGCAACACAGCCAAGAAGCTACTCAGGCCCCCTCTTTTCCCTCTCATCGTGTTAGCCATTGAGAAGCAATTTTCTTTTGTTGTTTTAAGATCCTTAGAGATGAGCCAATGATCACAGCTTTATTTTCTGAGGAAGAAGGAAAAAAGGGGCTGAGAGGTGTGTTCCTCCCCCCACACCCTTTCCTGGTATTTGAAAACTATTTTCCCAGGCCCTGTTTTGATAATACCAATATCTATAATATTTATCTGAAATAGTGAAGCCCCAAACAAGCTGTGTTCTGTTTATGAACACTGGAACTTCATGGCTCCCCTTCCCCTTCAAACATTTGCATGTATACAGTTTATCTTTAGCATTAAAAATAACATTTTAAATCTCCGGAGAAAATTTCAGTGATCCTTTTATGTCATTCACTGCGATGCTTCCATTTTAATTGAATCATTTCTAATCAGTTGAGATTGTTTAGCAAATACATGTGGGAGACGGGTTTTTTTCCCATAGATAAAATAAGAATTTATTTCCATGTCAAGGGGTTTAAGTAAATTTTGCCACGTCATTATTAGTCTTTGTATTTTCTTGATGATTCTACAGCATTTGACACTAAGTTGGTTATGGAAGGGAGATCTTAAAGGTGTGCAGTTCCCCTGCATTTTTTCCCCTGGAGCATTCCTCATTATTGATACATTGGTACAGTTAAGATTTACATCATTGATTAGTGTGATTTAGAGCATCACGGCTTCGCATTCTTTCCGCCTTTCTAGCAAAGCAAGCAATTTAAAGTCATTGCATGTGATACAAGATTTCAAAGCAGTAATTCAGCTGCTATGTTTGATCCAGTGTTTACTGCTCTAACAACTGGCAGTTTATAAACTGAGAGATTAAAATGATGAGAGATTTAGAAACTCGTACAAACCCTAATGAAGAAGTGGTGTGTGAATACCTGTGATTGTTTTGTGCAGTTTTCCTCAGCATGCTCAGGTATTTGGGGGTGTTTGCTGCTGTGTGCCCAGCCCATGAAGTGTAGATCAGTTATCCAGGGAGAGTTCAGAGTTGGAGGGTTTGTTCATGTCTGTCTCCCAGATAATTTTATGCCATCTGAGTATCTGCCTATCTGCAGTACATCTCTGCTAAAACTGTGAAAGTGAACTGCAGTTTTTATTTCCTCCAAGCCTGATAGTTATTGAGATTATCACTGGGTGCCGTATCGCGTCGGGCTTAACAGTGCCACAAAACATCACCATCAGAAACAAGACACTGCAGTGGATGGGCTTTAGGTCAGACTATGTCAAGCAATCTTTAAATTCCTAACCGTGTCCATGCTATTCAGGAACTGGATTGGATCTTTTGGATTCTGCCACTGGACTCAGATTTTTCATAGCCCCATATTTTCGTAGTAGAAGTTTTTAAAGTTTGTCTCAGCTGGAGCTATTCCCTGGCTTATCAGATATTACATTACTGCTGTTCCCAGAGAACTAAAATTTCCCCAGGTCCTTCCATACAGCCTATCCGTAACATACCTGTTGACATGAAAACAGAAGTTTAAAAAAATGTAATTCATAAGAAAAGTCTAATTATTTGTGACATTTCATCCATCATATCCTAAGCTTCTCCAGAGGAAAGTAGCAACATTTCGTCTCCTTGACAGCAAACAACACACTGACGAACTGAAAAATGTTCTGCTATATTTCAAACTGTAGTAAACTGAGTAAAGAGCAAGTGCAAAATAAATAGCGAGAGTAAAGAGCAGGAACCCACATAAGCAGGGGGCAGAAGCTTGGCAAGCTTTCTAAAATATTTCTCTGGGGTTAAAATACAAAACAATCTTTCAAAAATAACCAGAACATCTCAGGGTAAGCTATAGCCATGCCATTGAGCCCAATCTGCACTGACTTTGCTGACTGCTCCTGAGAGGAGGTACCTTGGGCAGCCGTGGCAGCACCATGCAGTTCATGGAGACCTGCAGCACCTGAGTGAAGACAGCTTGACACAGGTTTTTAGGATATCCCCCACCTCCTCGCCTCCAGCATTTCAGGACTGCAAAAGGAGGGCTTCTATTATCTAAAGGGAAGAGAAGCAGAGCAAGTCTAGGAAGCCTGCTCTCCTAATTATTTTATCTTGAAGATGATGCCTAAGCTCCTGAAGCATTTTTGTCAGGTCATACCCAAACTGACTTTGCTTCTGAAGGCTCTCTCTTGGACATGCCAAGTTCCCCACACTGGCTTTCTTTCTCTCTCCCCCATTAGGCTTCAATCAAGTTTTGGTAACCATCTGTTCATGGACAACCCATCTCTTTCTTCATGGCTTTTGTAGTCTTGTTTGCACATCTTGAGGTCTCTGCTCCAGAACCTGCAGGTCTCTCCTGCCTCAGCAAAAAGAGAAGCTCTGTCAGTAACCCAGATTCCTACACCTTTGGATATTTAACTCATGCTGTCTTCCTGGGAACTCAGAGATCTTGAATCTGTGAAACACGCAGGTTCTACCACTGATGGAGTGGGAAGGTCATCTGTGCTGCCACATCCAGCTCCTCAGCTGGTTTCCAAACCCTTGTTGGTATTCTCTTGGCAGATCTCATGTTCTTTATCATTTTAACAAAGAAATGTGCAACATCCCAAAGTAGGATATCAATCAAATCTTCCATCTGAGAAGTCTAATGATGAATAATAATGAGTTGGAGAATTCTGAAGTAGTTTGGATGTTCTTTCTGTTTTGATCTTTTATGTTTGAGGAGATCCTTACATGCAGAAGCTCCAGCACAGTACATCTTCTTTTAACTCTGAAAGGCTGAGATTGTTCTTTAAGAAAAAGACAAGTTTATGCAGCCATTCCTAGTCTTTCACAGGGTGAAGGCCGTTTAATTTCCATTCTTTTTCTTCTTTTTCCTTTCCCCTTAGGTACACACACACACACACACACACAAAGTCAGGAGTACATCATGAGCCGAGCTGTATTTTCTGTTTATTGCCACCAGGTTAATAACAGTAATGGTGCGAGGAGAAAATGAAGTGTTATGTAAAATCCTGCATTGCAGATTTTGGTGCTGATGCAAAGAGCTCAATAAAGTGTAACACTTTAATCATGGAGATAAAAATCACACAGCAGCTTCACAGTCTTCCAAGATGCAGAGCCTTAAGACAAAATAGAAGCAGGAGAGAAAGAGCAACCAACAATATTATTGAGTCCCAGAAAACTTAGGCAAGAAAAAGAGCCCACTTTCTTTCCCTTTGATGCTTTGATTCAGTCTTTGTATTCATAAGATAAAAAACTGAAAAAATGTGTACACATTAATTTCCTGGTATTAGAGAGTAAAATGCCACAGCTTTATACACAACCCAGTGTCATTTACTGGCACCTGGAGAGCCCTCAAAAACAAAGCAAAAAACACCCTCACCATGAAGAGCAAAACCTATCAACCAGAAAAGAAAAGAAAAAAAAAAAAAAGCCAACACCCAGGACATGGTATGATGATATGAATTGGTTTTTCCAGGTAGGTGAGCAGCCCAGCACAGTTTTAGCTATGGTGGTTAGAGTACAAATTCATCCCGTTGGCACAGAAGAGGAATTGGGTTTGGATGGTGCTTTGCTTCCCTTCACTGTTACTGTCCTCTACGTCTCTGCTTCCCAGCTGCAGATTAAGGTTGTAATGTTGTCAAATTACTGCATGTAAAGCTGTAGGTTGTTGGCTTGTGGGGTTATTTTGGGGTGGGTGGAGGAAAAGGAAGTGTTATGTGAAGAAAATCTCTCCTGTACGGGGAAATTTGTGGATGTAAAGACATGGAGTGCTCTGCTAAAAGGCTGGGACAGTGCTAAGGACTGTTTATCTTCAGGATGGGCCATTTTCCATGAGGGACCTGACTGCAGCTGTGTGCTGAGTTTATTCTTCTTTGAATAATATTTCCAAAAGTCCTTGTCAACACAAATTGGCTATTGAAAAGAATACAAGAATATTTTTCCTTGCAACAAACACAAAAAAATTTGGAAATACCTCATTTAAATAAAAGTGCTTCAGGTAACTCAGAGAAATGTCACGTAGACCCATTGGCCACCCAGCCACACCAGAAGATGCTTCTTCACAGCACAGAAGCCATTCCAGGGAAGTTATGTATTCAGCATGAGATGTAATTCTGCTTTAGCTGGTCTCTGGCCCTTTGGAATCTTGGAGTTGTCATACCTTGGAGGAGCAGAGCAGCCAGCTGAGCCCTGTCCAGTCCTCAGAAGGACGAGCAGGAGGAAGGGGTCAGTATTTTAGCTTTATTGGCCCCGTTCTCTCCCAAAGCTCACACATCTGCAGCCAGCTAGCACTGCCTGTTTCAATCTATTGCACAGTTCTGCCCTTGGTTAAGATTCAAGGGT
Source organism: Ifrita kowaldi (assembly GCA_013398055.1). Classification (NCBI taxonomy): domain Eukaryota; kingdom Metazoa; phylum Chordata; class Aves; order Passeriformes; family Cinclosomatidae; genus Ifrita; species Ifrita kowaldi. Next base: position 468,076 of record VZRS01005274.1, on the reverse strand, counting down.
TAATTCAAGGGCATGCCAATTCTTGCTGGAGCTTGACAGTAACCCAGAAGGTTTCATGTTTCCACCAGCTGTGATAACCATGTGCCGAAGTTTGGGACCACTGATTGAAAAACTCCTACAGAGTCAGAGTCAGGAGTATGTATTAGTGGCCTTTGGTATCTGATAAACTCTGTCATCACTGCTTACCTATGATATGCTCATCATAAAGAGTGCCTGATTACATGGCTGGCTTAAGCCAGAGAACATGAAAGCTGACATTTCATATTACTTTATATCCTCTTGTCCAGCTGAGTTCACTTGTGTGGAATTAACAGATGTCAGATTTGGACGTTGTGGGCATAGATGCCACAAGAAATGTGTGAATAAACCAACCCTTGTGTAGTATTGTTAGAACAGGTCATGGTAGGAAATGGCAAAGAAAGGAAATGTTTCATTGGATCCTATAATATTTTCGGGAGAACTCAGGGATGAATCAAGCTGATATCACTTGGAGGCTAAAATCTTATCCTTAGGGCTACCTGAAGTAAAAAGCCTCCTGCTTTTTTCCTGTGATAAGTCTGTGTCCATGAACAGCATCTGTGTCCCCACGGTGTATTAAAACATTCATTACAGCAGCTGTAGTAATGGCACAGTGACCTCAGCACTAACTTAAAGGTCTGCTTCATATTTGGGGTGAGGGACACTGGCCCACAGGGATGGACACAGCCATAGAGAGGTGAGTTTGGGAAAGGAAGCATTGCTCCTCTATTTCTTGTGCAGAATTCTCAGACTATTTTGATTAGTACCACATGGATACCAGTCAAGTCAGTGCTCCAGATACTCCCAGATGATCCTGATTGTTTGAGGAGAAAACCGACACAGGTTCTTAATATGTTGTGATGTCTGTCCTGCTGGCTCAGTTAAAATCCTTTTAATCTCAGGATAAGGCTTAAATTCAGAATCAATCACTTTAACATTTTCCCTTCTCTTGTATTTTTATGTATTTAATGCCTTTAAGTCGGGAACTGCTAGAAAATCTGGCAGCATTTGTTGCTGAAACCATGGATTCTTGCACAGTTCGTGGGGGTAAAGGAAAGCAAAACTCTCCAAGGACAGAGGGACCAATGAGATGATGGGTGGACATCCGAATGGATGTCCCAGTAGGAATGTGACTGGGATAGTTTCTGGTCCTGGGAGTCTAGAAACACTGTTTGCAACTTTAAAAAGAGTGAGTCAGTAATCTCCTAGGTCTGGGTACGGAGCGATAGTGCTTTTGCCTCCCAGGCACTTAGATTTTGCGTCTGTGCCTTTTCCAAACAGGTACTACTATTTCCTCTGCTTTTAAAATTGGTTTTGGTTTTTTTGTGGGTTGATTTTGTTTGTTTGTTTGTTCTTTGGCAGACGGGGAGGTTGTTGGGGTTTTTTTGGTTTGGTGGTGGGGTTTTGTGTATGCATTTCACTCAATATAAGACATGAGAAACTGTTAAAAGCAGTCAAAATCAGACCCTACAAGGAGCTGTTTGGATAACTGTGGTTAACCACTGGCTGTGGTTAACCCTTGTTTTAAAAAACATGAGGTTAGCTTTTTGCCTGTGTGTCCTTTTAACACTATGGATCAGGTCTATGTCAGCAAAAGCCAGAGAGGAGAAATTCCTCCCAGGATCGAATGAGCTGCTACTACACCTTTCCATGGACTAAGATGGCATTATCTGAGCTCATTGCTAGCACTTGTACTTGTTTGATGGACTCCCTGTTTAAAATCAGTACTTATTTTCCTGGCCAGGAAGTAAACAAGAAAAAGAAAGGAAAAAAAGGAAAAAAAAATCAAAGGAAGGTAATTGGTAGCAAGCTCTAAGGGTCATCACAGTATTTGCCTCCACTTTGATATTCTACAATGGCTTTAATGCTGTGCAATTATGGATGTGTTTAAAGTCTTCTCATTTTCTCTTACAAGCAGACCACCTCACATTTTAAACATCTGCAGTAGTTCCAGCAATGAAACCAGGGCTATTGTAGTACTGAAATCTCTAAAATTGCAGTGATTTTCGGTTGGATAGTGATCCACTGTACATCTGGAAATGTAGGTGTTGCCCTCAGGGAGCTGTATTTGGCATAATTTCCTCCTTGGGAACAGGACACAATGACAGCACAGCTTCTCCTGGTCTCAGCTGTTGAGAAAATCTGTGTCAGACCTCGTAGTCAGTGCTCTTTTCCCCTTGATCAGCTGGGCTTTGGTCTTTGCCGAGTTGAACATTGTTCACTAAATGAATAGCTCTCAGAATGCAAAGTTCACCTGTTATCCTTCCATTTAGGAAAATTGAGAGTTTTTAATCTTTTGTACTCTGCATTCAAGAGATGAGAGAGGGAAAAAAAACCAACTAAGTGCCTCCATTTAAATGTAAATTTTGACTTTTCAAGTCTGACAAAGTAGGGTGTTTGTTTTTATAAACTATATATATATATATATATAAATAAAAGCCATGGAACTGATAGAACAAAACCCTGTTCTTGTTGATATTTTTCCCACATGGTAATCTTTGCTCTCATCGTGTTACATACTTTTTTTGTTGTTGTTTCTTTTTGCTCTAAAACTAATTTTGCTGTGAGAACTAGAACAGAAGATCATCAGGAGGAAATACTCTGGCACTGGCTTGCACAGAGAAAACATGCCATCTGCCTAACGTGCTTCATCTTGTGTCAGTCTAAGCTGTGTTGTTTGGGTTTAACACGCCAGTCACCAGCCTAGAAAGAGTGCAGGCAGCAGCTCTGCCACATATCCCAGCCAGGGCTCCAAATCCTTCCTGCTTTTCAGGGACTACACTCCCTAAGAGATATAGGCCACAAAATTTTGGACAGAAGATGTATCACCCACCATGAGGGTCCAAGGGGCATTTGTGCAAGGTACAGAAGTAGTTCGGGTTATATTTTTCAGCCTTCATCATGCCACAGTCTAAGAGGCAAAAGCAAAGACCCAGCCTCAAAGTGGGTTTTTTGGAGGGTCTGGCTGGTGCACCATCAGTGGTCAGGTTCAGGTATAGGCCCATCTTCCTTAGCAGATGTTTCCTCTTCCACAGCAACCTTTTCTGATAGATGGATGGTGCATGTCTCAGCTGGGTGAATGTAGCTGCTCGTATTTTGTTACACAGTGCGTAATAAAGACTTTAGCTTATTTTTTTTATTAAGAAAAGACGTTGGCAGACAGCTTTAAATGTCTGCCTAAGGACAAAAAGAACCGAGTTTTGTAGATAGCTGGGGTTTTTTTCCTTAATAAATAAATAAATGGAAAGATTTTTATGTTGATAATAAAAATAACTAATGCAGAGCTTCTTCCACTGGTGCCTGGAGACATGGACAGATGTGGGATTTTGAAGGGATAAAGAATTGAAATCCGTTGGCAGGTAGTTGCTATAAAAATGCCTATCCTTCCTGCTTCTTATTACAGACCAATATTCAGCAAATGAAGAGTCTCTGAGAAAGTTAATGATGACAGGATCAGGTTCCAGCCATCAGAGATAGCAGCAACCTCCTTCCTTCAGAGAAATCCAAAGTTAAAGTATAGCTCTGGACTTTCTCCGACTCACAGTGTGGTGTGTGGGAGTGTGGAGGGGAGGAAACTGTCAGGGAAACTATGGAAAAACACAGCAAGTTCACCAAAATTTTGCTTTGCCCATGCGTCGTCCACCAAAGTTTTGTGCAAGACTTTGACTGAGTTGCTGTTGTGTGGAGTTGGTTTCTCCCTTGCTGTGTGGTCTGTGGTTGGAATAAGAGGGCAAGCCTTGTTTTCTCACTTTTACCTTCCTGATTCTCTTCCCTGGTCCACTGCAGAGGGGGAATGAGTGGCTCTGTGGGGCTTATCTGCCTGGGAGGGTTAAATCACAACATTGTTCACCGTGCTCGACCTGAAAACCATCAGTGGTGGCGCAACATTTAGGAGAGCAAAGATGAAATGTCGATCTGATACATTCACAGTTCAGAGCAAATTCCTTTGTTGCACATTACAGACAGCTGTAACAGGTACAGAGGAGAAGAATGAAAACAAGTTTAAAATATTTGTTCTTAAAGATGCATTTTCACACAGAGACATCCGTACAAAGGTGTGTATATACACACATTGAGGAAAAAGCATGCAGAAACTGCCCAAATCTCTAAGCCATTGGTCATGTGGGTCAGCTGCTGCTGTTCAGGGTGGGAAATATCCTTCTGAGTCTGCCATACCTTTGTTCAGTAATGCCCTGGTAGGTCCTCTTGAGATTGTCACTTATTTCCTACAGCACTGTGCTGAATCTGGAGTCCCCGATCTTCTGTGAGAACTGAATATTCTTTCTGTTGGAAATAGTAAAAAATAGTGGTCCCCAGGATGTGCTTGCAGGGGAGACATTGTCTTTGAGATGTTGTGACTCTACTTATATGCACAGATACCTGTCCTGCTGTTTGGTCTGACAGGAAGAGCACAAGGTGGCATCGCCTGTACCAATACCACAGAACCACAGAATGGTTTGGGTTGAAAGAGACCTTAAAAATCATCTCATTCCAATACCCTGCCGTAGGCAGGGGCACCTTCCACTGGACCAGGCTGCTCAGGGCCCCATCCAGCCCGGCCTTGAACACTCCCAGGGATGAGGCAGCCACGGCTTCTCAGGGCAACCTGTGCCAGGGCCTCACCACCCTCACAGTAAAGAATTTTTTCCTAATATCTAATCAAAACCTGCCCTCTTTAAGATTGAGCCATTCCCCCTTGTCCTTGCACTACATGTCCCTGAGAAAAGTCCCTCTCCAGCTTTCGTGTCACCCTAGTGAGGTACTGGAAGGTGCTATAAGGCCTCCCTGGAGCCTTCCCTTCTCCAGGCTGAGCAACCCCAGCTCTCTCAGCCTCTCTTCATAGGAGAGGTGCTCCATCTCTCTGAGCATGTTCATGATCTCCTCTGGACTTGCTCCAGCAGTTCTGTGTCATTTTTATGTTGGGGGGCCCAAAACTGGACAGAGCACTCCAGGTGGAGTCTCAAGAACAGGGTAGAGGGGAAGAATCACCTCCCTTGACTGCTGGCCACACTGCTTTTGGTGCAGCCCAGGACACCTGTTTGCCAACTAAGAGTAGGGGAATATTGGAGAAAAAAGTTTCAGATACAACTGATGCTGATAAAATGCCCTGCAAAAGGCATGATATGTTGTGCTTTCAGTTGTAACGGCAGACCCTTCCAAAATGTCCATTACATTTTCTCTTTTATAGCACTGTGCAGACAATAAATATTGCTAGATGTAGAGCTCAGAGAAAACATTCCACAATTTGGTACAAAATGTTGTGCTGAGCTGTCTCTGAGTAGGACAAACCCAAGAAAACCTGTTCTTCCCAACTGTGGATGAATCATGGGTCAGCAAGACAATGCCAGGGCCAGTTCTGGTTTGTATTTGCATGCTTTCCCTCCCCTCAGCATTTATGTCTGCTGTATAGTCCCTAATCTCTTTTGGTGTCCTTGTGTTCCTGTTTATCAGCTTTCACTTTTATCTCTTCCTCGGATGTGCTTGCTGCTCGCCCTGAGTACAAGGAAGGAAAAGAAAGGCTGAGCTTGCAAAGGAACAGGATAATGACCATGGACAGCTTCTGCCTGTGGCGAGGCTGTGCCAGGAGGGTGAGCAGAAAGAGCTGGTTTGGTTTTCAGCAGTCAGTCTCTGATAGAGCATATGCACAATGTCTGTCCACAGCCTTCCTGTCTTCTCAAGCAAGTGGATGGCCACCTAACCTTTGAGTGACACATTTAGTGTTGTTTCCTCCCACCTGACTGAGCAGGTTTGCAGTTTCCATCCAGGTGTGTTTTTTTTTCTTACTCCACGCAGATCTGCGTAAAATAAAAGCAACATTACAGGTCTTCTAATAGGTCCAGCTAATCCAGTATTCTGGTATGTTCTGAGTAGGTGGAAAAGGACACTGAGGGGCCTGTTTAAAATATTTTACATCTGTAAAATGGGCTTTTACCTTTGATGTCCTGCTTGTGGTTCTCATTGTTTTAGGGCTTGTTGAGCTGAAAGCTTTATAAAGAGCAGGACCTACCTTAGAGTAATTTGTCTCATCTCTTTTTAGAGAAGACAGTTTCAGCTGTAGAAATACACATAATTCTCACCACCAATCAACACCGTACCTTTTTAGGAACTGCAGAAATCTCATTCTGCAGCATAAATTAAGGTGTAATTGGAAAATAAGAACACTGATGCTGCATCAAACCCAAGGTCTATTTGGCTCAGAATCTTATTGCATATGCTAAGGGATAGACTAAGAAGAGAGCAAGGTTTCTGATAATGTGTAATTTGGGAATTTTCTGTTCAAGAAGTTGAGTTCATTGCTTTGAGTGTATTAACATAATTTTTATTTGAATTTATCTAATTGATCTTTCTGCTCACCTGTGTTTTGGCCAAAATCTGGTGGCAGTGAGTTCTGCAGTACAAGCTAATTTAAAAAACACTTTATTTTGTTTGCCTTTGGTCTTCTGCCTGATGGCTTTATATTCTGCCAGCTGCTACTTATTTAGTAAGAAATAGTGAATAATTATAGATATTATTTGAGAGACTACAGAAACTGGTAGTTAAATAGTTTGATTTGCCTACATACAATTTGTCCAACTGCAAGAGTTCCTAGGAAATTAGAGGACAGGGAGCCATAACTCCTAGCCATTGTTTTTAGTCTACCACTCTTTTCCTTTGTAATTAGAGGAGAGGCAGGCAATGTCTTTGGGCCTTATTTATGTACTTGTAAAGTCTGAGTTCCTTGGTCCGAGGGTTCTGCAGAGGTATAATTAAAAGTTAGTGGTAAAGCACAAAGCTATTAATACTGTTATGAAGTGAATAGTTGAACAGGAATTCTTGACCTTAATATAGTTGCAGGCTTATAAGCAGAAATTAATGATGCCTGAAGACATTAAATGACTTGTGTATTGTCACACAGCAAGCAAGTGGCTGTCTAAGGAACAGCACCAAGGCGTGCTAAAACCTTCAGTACAGTTACTGGGAGCATTTCAGCTGAGAGAACCTTCAGAACCAGAGCAGAGCTAAATTTAATTATCCAGTTAAAACATGGTCATTTAGATATTTCTGTTTCATAACCTAATTTTCTTGCTTTAATTATAAGAGAATAAGTAACAGTTACTGCCTCAGCTTCTCTCTGGCTTTCCTTTACTCTCCCTTTCCCTCTTGCTTTCTTTTATTCATTCATTCTCTTTTATAGTAGGATTTCTTCCCTCTTCTAAAAAGCTGTCGATTCTTTTGCCACAAATCTCTACTGTCTTTTCTGAAGAGCCCTCTTTCTGTAGAGCCAGTGCTGTTCAATAGCAGAGAAGTGAGCAAGGTAGGATTTCCAAAGCTCGTTCTGTGGGTCATCTGGTGGGGACACATAAGTGGTGTTTGAGACGGGCAGAGCCACGTGAGACCAGCAAAGCTTGGGGTGAGCTAATGCCCCAACACCCTGCTCAGTCCCACTAAAGCTACATTACTTTATTCTAGTAATCCAGGCAAGAGATGATTTCAGAACTCGGGAAGGTCAAAACACAACGGTGCTGAGAGTATGTGCATGTTTGCTTCTATATGAGGGACAGAGAAGGAGAAGGCAGAACAAGGACTGTCCTCCTTCAGACTCACACTTCTGGTTTTGGCTTGAGGTCAGACCCTAAATCCATAAGAGTGTATTTTCTGGTCCATAATCATTTAGGGTAAAAATTATACAAGAATTGTCCATGCAGCTGAGCCAAAAGTCTTGTCTAAACTTGATCTGGGTCTTAACATTGTCTCTTTGGCACCTCTCTAATTTAATATGCATTTGAACAGAAGTGGCTTCTTGATAGAGCCTTTCACCTCCAGGTAACCCTTTCAAATCCAATTCAGGCCTGTCGTGACCAAATGTTGCTGCCATCTGACGGCTCCTCTGTGTCCTGTGTGAATTGCTGGCTTCAGTCCAGGGGCTGGTGGACAGGTGCCTGAATTGCACAAACTGCCAGAGCTGCCACTAACTGGGCGTCTCTGCAGAGGGGTCAAAGAGTGAATCAGCCCGGCAGATGAATTAACACTTAACTTGTATGCACGGCGATGCTTTATATCTTCAAAGCGCTTTACAAACATCAGCCAGTCCTCAGGAGGTGTTGTTATCTGCACTGGCAGGTGAGAGAAGCAAGCAGATAACGAGGCAGGATCAGAATATGCATGTTGCTGACCTCCCACTCTGAGGCCAGCACTGAATTTAGCTCCTTTCAGGGTGACTGATGGGCACACCAGAGTAGGGTTCAAGCTCCTGTTCTTCTGTGGATAAAAGCATCTCTTACTTTTTAAGGCAGGCAGGAAAGCAGTACTGATGGGCATTCCATCCTTTTCCTGAACCAGAGACCAACAGAGGTCTCTTCTCCATCCACTTTGAGGCACTAGGCAGTCATGTCAGGTTATTCTGACCGTCAAGAGGTATCATTATTTTGACTGAGAGCTTGCCATGAAACAGGGTTGGTAAATAGTTGCTTTTGAATAGCAATTGGGTTGGAGTGGTTCATTCTGAGAGACAACAGCTCATGCAATATCATTGAAATGTTCTGAAAAAAGTGCTTGAAGTGTTGTGAAGAATTGCTGGAAGGTCATGCAGGGTTAGTGGCACATCAGTGTTTGCAAGCTGCTTCTTCAGGGACACTTAAAAGACATTGTCAGACTGTAAAGGTGTCCACAGAAAAAGCAAAATTGACTTTTGTGCTTCATATCAGTGAGAGCAAGAGTGGTTCTAAACTGGCATGGTCCTTTCTCTGGAAGCAAGATGAGGAGACCTTTCTTTCTTAAGGTTTTTAAAAATAGTAATGCCCTTTCCTACTATTAATTTCTGTGTAAATAATTGCTGTTGTTGCTATGATGTTTACAAAGGTGAATAAGCAGGTGGTCCGTGAGATGATGAATGGAAGGAGAAAGATGTTGTCCCTATGGTTACAAAAGGGGAGTGATATAAATCTGAAATAGTGCCTCTAATAAGGTGTGGCTTGCATTGAAAAAACTGAGGATGATTCTGTAGGACTAACTTGTCAGAGGTTATAAAGGATGGCAGAGGAAAATGTGGAAGTATTTAATGCTTTTTTGGGGTGGCAGGGGAAATATGGGGAGAAGGTAGAGGTAAGAAAAGTAATTTGGGTAAAATTCATCTTACCAGGCATCCAAATCCAGGCATTTCAAGGGAAGTTTGACAATATGTGCTATATCCAGTTTGGATTCCACTTCACATTCCCTTGGACAGTCAGAAGGAGACAAGTGCCACGCACCCCCAAAGAGTGATTCAAGGCACTGGGCAGAATTCAGTCGGGCCAAAAGGGGAAGGAGTGGTGCTTTGTAGCTGAGTGCAGACTGTTGGCCATGTGATGCTGAATGGTCAGTTTTCCTTCATTTTCCATAGGAGCACATTGTGCTCCTGTGTTTTCTGGTGTCACCACTGTAAGCGTGGCCAAAATAACTAATTCTGAGGTAACGATGCCTGTGTGTCAAAAGGGATGTCTTGGAGACCTGTGCAAAATTTTCTTTTGGAAGATTCTTTTGAGGAATTTTTCTTCTGAGAGATACCTGAGGAAGCATCAAAGAGCCATTCTTCTGGGAGTTTCTGAATTTCTTTTGAACGAAAAGGGGCAAGCTCCTTCTGCTGAGCCAGCTGCTGAATGTCCATTGGCTCCAAACAGTGGTTTAGCAGCAAAAACACAGTCTGCCTGGAGGCTGCTCCCTTCCTTGCAACAAATGACAAGCCATGGTTTTAGCAGCTGGTATAAAACATTGCAAGGAGTTTATCCCACCCCCTATGTGAAATATTGGAGTGGAGAAGGCTTTTGGATGCCTCTCTCTCTAAACCAATTGCTATGCCCAAGAATTAATAAAATCCATATTGAAGTGACAGCTGGTGGACAGAGCTGGCTCCTGCCTGCATCACTTGTCTCTCTAGTGGCTCATGTTCTGGGCTCAATGCACATTTATCCTTTTATTACAGCATTTATTGACTCCTATTTATTTATTTATTAAACCTCTGTTTTCTTAAGAATCATAATTGCACTGTTCAAAATCTAAGTTTGGTCATACCAGCAGTAGCTATTAACATAGTTTTTTCTATTTACTCTTTAATTACGGACCTCCCAAAGGCGTTCAGTGAAGGAAATAAAAATGCAGGCAAGTGAGAATATATTTTCTCAAAACTTTACGTGGCATCATGAACCACCTTCTGTACTACTTTAACTATTTCCTCTCTTGACAATATGAGTTACTTTTTCTTAATTCATGATTTCTTTCATTTTCCCCACCCCCTAATTTATATGTACATTTCTCAAGCTGACAGAAACTTCAGACTGACTCACTAGAGCAGTGGAAAGTGCGTGTCACAAAGATAGGGATTCAAATGAACTTTAGAGCAGAAAATCGTTTGTCTGCTTATTTATGCTGGGTCTGTACAGTAAGTGGCAAGAAGAGATAAAAACCACTCTTTGAGAATGTTGTTTTCCAAAGAAGTGGGGTTCAGTCATTGTCTCTGTCAGTCTAGTAAGTGATTTCTGTTTTGAGACACAGAGAAAAGAAAGTCTGCCTTTGTTTTCTGGAGCTGTGTAACCTGGGTCATCCAGGTAATTACAGCTTTACTTAAGAAACACTGTGAGAGAGGAAAACTCTGCCACTGCTTGTAAGCACAAAGAAAAGACACTTGAGAGAATTAAATTGCATGATGACTTTTATAAGGCATCTGAATCATTTTGCATTCCACCTCTAAAGCAGAAAATGAAGAGTTTAATATCATACTGTAGGATGTAACTGGTAAGTCTCTCAGAAGGCAGCTGCAGCACCCAGAGATATTTGAGCCTAGTTATTCATTATTTTCTGCATAAAGGCTGAAGCAAATGTGACTATGAGGCTTTGAACCACCTCTGAATTCATTCCCACTCTCACTTGCAGGTGCTGGAGCAAGAGAAGCCCTCCTGGGGGTGGGTTGTGCTGTGTAGATACTGGCAGATACCCCTGGGGTATGGCAGCAGATAGCAGTGGGTTAAGCATGTTTGCATGTGCTCATGTAAATGCAAACATACATTTATTTACTTCATTCTCCCACTAAAGTCCTCCTATCTCCAAGAGCAACAATTTCAGAAGGTCACCTCTCTGCTGACTTTGCTGAAATTGCCATCAGTGGGTGACATTATATATTTTATGAAATGTTAATTCCGTGATCCTGCCTGAATTGCTGGAGATCAGTAATTATGTCAAAATCTTCCAGAGAACCTCAACTGAAATATTAAACTTCATTCCTTGCTTAAATTTGTTGTGTGGCAGTGGGGGAAACAGTTCCTACATGTAAAGCACCTATGAATATGTATGACTCTAAAGAGGGAGAAGAAATACTATTATTGTTCAGGAACATAGCATAATTATTGTGAAGCTTGTGTGCAAACAAGTTGTCTACTACTTGAAGAACGAGGTGGCAAACTTTAATGTCACAGTGACTGGGCTGCTATTGTCCATTTTAAGGCCAAAATAACTTTGTGTCTGGTAATAAAGGGACTTTTTCCATTAGGAACTCATGTGTTATATCAACAATGCACTGAATTATTTTGTTCTGTAATGGAGAATGTTCGACGTGTTTCCCTTTGATAAAGTAATGAATGTGTGGAGGAGAAATGTGGAACACTGAAATGCTGTTCTGCTCACACACAGCCGTGTCTGGAAGTAGTACAACTAACTAGCAATATTTAAAAACATGCTGAATAGGATGGACAGTTGCAAGTTTGGACTAAATTTAGTGCACAGGTATATGCAAAATAGAGATTTTTATATGTTCAGTGGGAGGCTAAGGAACAAAGACCAGAAAAAAAAAACAGTTAAATAATTATTGTGGGCTAACTTAAGAAATTACTTTTTAAATACCTTGAAGTGAATGACTCGAAAAATGTTTTTGAATACTTGTTTGGATGATGAGCTACCTGCTTAATGTCATGGCTGCCAAATAAGAGATCTGGATGCTTAATCTTTAGGTGAAGGTGACATCTGTGAAGGACACTATTCCCTCACAAATAACCATTGCAACCAGATTATTTGAAAATGGTTTTGATGAACAAAAAAAGTCTTCAAAGGAATTTCAGCACACCAGGAGACTTTCTAATATTCTCTGTGACACGTCTACCAACAATTTTTTTGAGCAAGGGTCCTAGGAGAGCTTAGAAAATACTCCAGTGACACTGTGTTAGACTGGATAACTTGACAATTGAATATGAAGCTGAGGCTCAGGTCACTCATATTCTGCAGGTGAACTTCTTGCTGGATAGGCTATGGAAAATTATCTTAGTAATCTGTGCCTCTGCATCTCTGTGGCCACCTTCTTCTGGAAACAGCTTGAAAACTATGAATGAATAAGTACGCTATGACACACCACAAATCCTGCATTTTACAGCAGCAATTTTATTTGTGTTAAGTCAAAAATTATTCTAGTCTATTGTTATATATCTCCCTGTGCTTCTCGATTACTTTATGTTAGTAACCATGTTCCTATAAAGAATTCTGTCTGGTTGTTCTAAAATAAGTATGACTTAGGTCACTGACTTCTGTGTGAAGGACATTCATGCTTTACAAATACCCAGTTTAACTAGATTATCTGCTCACTTCATCAAATCACTGTTTTGAGACTCTACAACATGTTCTGTTTTATGGTGATATGCCAGTGTGCATCTGATCTCATCAAATTCTGTTTGTGATGGGGAAATTATCTCATGAAAATAGTATTACTTAATCTTGGTTTTAATTTCTGTGTACTTGGAGAGGAAGAAAATCCTGTGCGGTGTTTCATCCTGTCAATGCTAATCTTTCTCCTCAGTGCTGTATCTCCAAATAGCAGATGTGTGCTTTATTGTAGGGCTGGTCCTCCATAGCGCAGCAGAATGTTTTGGCAGAAGCAAACAATTTATTGCATTAGAGTCAAACACAATCAAATGTTCCCTTCCCTATGAAGCATGGTCAGATATTGATATTGCATTAGCTAACATTTTAACATAGCAGAGGCTTAATAAGATACATTATTACTCTCTCTAGGCTGTTTAATTAAACTAAACAGCGGCTGTGTATTATACTTTGGTTTTCTGCCAGGGGAAGGTAAATCTGTATTATGTTAGTGTCATATGCCAAATGATGTTCTCCCCCCATCTGAGATTCTTTAGAAGAGCTGACACTGCTGTCACATGAGCTGCATAATCCAACCTGCCTCCCTGTTACACTGGACTGTCCCATAGCTCAGTATTCTCCAGCAGCCCGAGCAAGCTTTGTGTGCAGGAGAGGCTTGTGGCTGCAGAGCTTCATGTGGTCTTTCAGTGCAGGGATAAGCATCATCAGCATCATGCTGCCAACAGAGCTCATCCCCGTCTCCCTGTTGAGGAAGGGACATCTGAGCTCTGGGCACCAGTGATGCCTTTTCCTGGTCTTAAAATCAAGTCAGACATGGTTAGAAGGGAAAAAGGGATTTTACCTTGGAATTGATTTTAAGGATCCTTAGGTGCACTACATCCAGGGCGAATGCATCTCAATGCACACCGCAATGCCCCCCCCAGAAGATCTAGTCTGACATTATAGGTTTTAGTAATTAGCATAGCTATCATAAATTCCCCAATGAGAGGCTTGAGTGAGCCCCCCTCCCCAAGGAACCTTCCCCTGGATGGTTCTATCTCAGTTTACAAAATGTGTTCTGGAGAGGCCCTTGGAGTCTGGGGCATATTGCTCCCTAACTACGAAACCTCTAAAATGTTTAGTCTCTTAGCTTGACAAACAAGTCCAAGAATGTAGGCTAAAGCACTAAGAATACAGAAGTTGTAAGAAGGTATAACAGGGGTATAAAAGAAAACACAAAAATCATCAAGGCATCACCAGGACGGCTCCAACGGCCCCATGCTGGCCAGGTGACAGGGGCGGGCTTGTCACATCATGTGTTCAGGTCCAGAAGTTGTAACAATTTGGGGAAGCTGGGTAATACAGTGGCATCTGCTCTGGTATCGCTCTTTAGTGCTGGGCAGTGCCTTCCACTGCTGCTGATGGCACCGCGTGCAGTGATCCAGGTGAACATTCCCTCTTTCCCACCGATGCCATGGGAAGGGTATGGGAGAGCAGGCACTTCTCTGCTACAGGGTCCTGCTGTCTTCTTTTAAAGCAAGAGTTGGTGCAGAATCCTGTAGGGAGCTACAAGCAGAGAGGCCTTCCAGGCACTTGCTTTGGAGAGTTGTTCTGCTGAGTTACTGCTAGAAAGCAGAGGAAGACAAAACATTTGCAGTATTTCTCCTTATACGCAGAAATAAACTGCAGAGGAAATACTGGAGTCTTTTTTACACAATTTTGAGCCTGTTTCACCTGGCAGAAGGGAACATCTGCATAATTCAATGCAGAACTGTGCAGAGATGGCAAAACTTTTCCCAAATAATCGTGCTCTAGAAGTGGAAGGTGCATATTTTTATCACTGGCAGTAAGCCCTGTATCACAGTGAACAGCAACGTTGTGGGTCTGTTTTTCACAGTGTCCTGTGCAAATTGTTCCAATATTCTCAAAAAAAGGTAAAGAAACATTTGTCATGGTCCTTTCTTGTATTTCACATGCCCCCACAGAGAGGCAGGAATGGTTGGCTGCATCACAGTGAGATCTTTAGCATGGCTCCCTGATGCTGGCACCATGGATGGGCTCAAGAATGGCAGGACTGGATTTATGGCAGGCTTCACCTGCATAACTCAGTTATGATTTATCTCATGCTGAATGTTTTGTTGTTGTTGTTTTCCCTCAACAGAAGATTAACCTGGAGTTCTATATTGACATCCATGCCCACTCCACCATGATGAATGGCTTCATGTATGGGAACATCTTTGAAGACGAGGAAAGATTTCAGCGACAGGCTGTTTTTCCCAAGCTACTCTGCCAGAATGCTGAAGACTTCTCTTATGTAAGTCATGTTTTCCTTAATTAATTTTTTCCTAGTTTTTCTTTTTTTTTTTCCTTTGTGATAAATCTCTGGTTTTATTTGACTGAGTGAATTTTATTTCAGTAAGAATAAAAGGCTACTTAAAAATTTTATTACTAGCTACCATCTTCCCTCTTATACTTACATTATCCAGCAGTGGTAAGTTGTGATCTTGTTCATGTCATTGGATATACCAACACAAAGAGGTTCTTTGTCTTCTGTATATTGACCTTTGGTTCTGAATTACTGAAACACCCTGTTTTCGTCGGATCTTTTGTCTTTTGATCAACTGGATCGACTTTATTGTTCCATTGTTTATATTAATTTGTCAAAGTTTTTACTTGTACACTCTAAATAATAATATACTAGCAAATAGAAACAAAATTAATTAGCTTGAGAGAAAAAGTTAGAAAGGTTAGATAACCTCTGTTGAAAGTTGTGGCAAAGGGAATGTATGCTTTTGAAATTTTTTGATATTACTGTAGAAAACTGTTCTGCAAGAAGATTTACAACTGTCCAATACTTACAACTTGGATCTTGGGAAAGACGAAGTTGGGTTCAAGGAACAGCCTGTTCTTACCCAAGGAGACCTCAGTGATTGAGTTTCTGGTCTGCACCCAGTTGTTTCAAAAACACGTTACAGATCAGGGGCATTCACAGATCCTAGCAATGAAAACCTGCAATTGATGGGAGTTGAGAGATTCTGTGCTCAAGCATGGGATTTCTCTCTGCTGCTGTGGGAGATTATGAGTTCCTCTTAGCACAAGCCTTGGTTGACAATGGGAAAATCTTTGAGATGATGGAGGAAATAGAAGCCAATAGCTAAATAAACAGCACATCTCCCTTTTGATTCTCGAGCCCAGAGTTCCACCTAGATGCTACTGGCACTGGGTACATCCAGCTTCCCCCTGACATCCTGCTGGTCTCTTGAGGCTGGAAGCTTTTCCCCTGCTATCCATCCCGGCCATTCTTCCTAGGGCAGCTGAGCAGATGAAAGAGTTGGAAAAAGGGACAGCCACGAAGTGTGTGACAGGTGTGAAGTGACTACGAGTCCCCAAGTAGGAAGGTCTGTTTTCTTGTTTCCAGCTCCAGCCATGTGCATTATGTGACTGGTTGGAAATATCAGGTGAAGAGAGGAAGGAAATCCAAAATGAGGGGAAAAAATTTGCTGAAGACTTAAAATAGTGTATGTAAATATGCCCTATTGCGTGCTCAAAGGGAAGGGGGGAAGTGCATCGTTAACATTACCAGGCTGGTGTTTGAAAGTGTGGGAATGGACCACTGTTGTTACTAATTAATTTTCCAAAGCTTCAGGAGGTCTCATTTACATTGTATGCTGCTGCGGCCATTTGTTGGGATTATAATACTTCAACAGCAGCACTTCAAGTGAAAACTGGCGGCTGCATGAAGTGTTGTCCATAATTGACTAGCTCCATGTCTTCACACAGCACAGAGACAATGTTCCATTATGTTATCCATTGACAGTATCATTGAAAAGATTACTCTCCTTAAAGCATCTGTCAACCTTGATTGATTTACAAGGGACAAAGCACTGAAAAGGTTTGAAGTGCGGGTACAATTTTTGCCACCGTTTAGCATACATAATGGTTCTCCTTTGATGTCAAAAGCTCATCTTCTATTAATAATGCAGAGGGCTTTTGAATGCAGGCTACTTGTATGGAGTTCCACACTAATAACCTACTTGCTGTGAAATGGGATTCACTTTGGAGAAGCAGTCATTTGGGTTTTACATGTTCGGAATGAATCCCAACTCAAAGGGATTTCTTTCAGTGCTCTGCATGATTGCAGCTGAGCCCGGCACGGGTTAGGGAAAGCAGGCAAATCCTAGTCTGCTCCTCCAGCCAAGAATCTGGCAGGAATCACGCAGCCAGATGCAAAGGAGCATGAACAACAAGCCTAAGATGATGCGATCAAATGCCTTGTGCCGTTTTGTCTGGCAATCTTCTATTAATATACTTTAGAGGGCATTTCATGCCTGGGCTGCTTTCTTCACCTGTCATTTCCAATAGGCCTTTTTATTTAAATGACAGCATCCAAGGGAGATTGGTGATTAGAGTAGGGGATGGATAGGGGATTTGTACCCACATGCCTGTTGTAGGACTAAAGGAGAGTCACCCAGTGTCTCTGTGCCCTATCTGTTGGGCAAAACACTTGACCCCACAGCTCTCTGGAAGGCTGACTGTGGTTTGCAGGCAGAAGTTGTGAAAGGGACCAGAAATTCCTCATTTGTACATGACTTCAGGAACAGAGGCCTGCCTTTGGTTTAGCTGTCAGCATGTGAAGAGGAAAGTGAAAGAAGGGTTAGGATGTTTTGCTCCCACATAAATACATGAGACATTCTTGGGCAGCTGCCTGGGCAAAAGGGACAAAATCTATAAGGAAAACATTTTATATTTTCAATGTTTAAGAAGGATATTTTTAAACACTGGGGAGTAAATATAATCCATGTGAAAGCTCTAACAGTGAAAGCTGACAAGCTCTTTTGAAAGGCTGACTCATTGGGTTTTAGGAGCAGCTGTTGACACCATGTCTGAGTGAATTACACATCAGCCACGGCTTGGAGTAGTTGCAGTTTTTGTAGGGATGTTCTTCATTTGACCTTTCTTGTTTGGCAGAGTGGATTAGTCATAAGGACCAGACACAAGCATTTGAGCATTTCAAGAACCTGCTAGTCTTAGGGGTGGCTAGTTTTGACCTTTGTGACAGTATGAGAGGAGACCATCTGTTCTCTCTGGTTCATTGAAAGGAAACAACTGCAGCCATTCTTGGGTGGCTTTATCACTTTGCAAAGATTGCTTTTCTTTGCTGTTAAAGGATAAAGACCAGACAGAGGCACCTGGCCTGATCTGGTCAGTTTGGTTTTTTTCTTTCCTTTGGACTCTGAACTGGTGACACTTGGGATACATTTGAGTTCTCATTTCATTTTCTTGCATTCAACCTCCCAGCAGAGAACCTACCTTAGAAACACTGTTCGACCTTTGTGTGCCAGGGTTAGCCAAAGACCCTGATAAAAACTTGGGGTCCCATTATGTTGGGCACTGGGTAACTGATGAGAAAGTCCACAACCCCAAGAGCTCCCAGTCATGCTGAAAAAGAGATAGAAAGTGGGTGAGAAATTATTTGCTTGAAGAAATTGGAGAATAAAACTTGGATGTCCCAAATGCCAGTCTTGTTTCTTTGTCATCAGTCCCCTGTTTCATATCATGCTCACACTCAAGAATGAAGTCTCTAGACACCAACCCATCCAGTTTCCTTTAGGGAAGTATGTTGTTAACCCCAGTGCCATAATGCTGTGACCTAAAACATGTTTTAGAGGCTATTATTGTCTCAGCAATATGAGAAGTTGCAGATATGGAATGATTTGCACTAGCACTTTTTGTAGTGGTTTTTCGTTCGGTTGTTTGTTTTTAGTTTGGGTATCAAACACAAAGCAATGAAGAAAAATATTTTAATCTCTTTCGATTTTCTGCTGCCTTTCTTTGATCCACAAACTCCAGGTCTGCTGTTTTCATTTTCACAGCATCCCCCCCATCCAAGCTTTCTTAGGGAAGATGCGCTTGTTCCAGCAAACCTCCTTCCATCTACCTATGGCAGCCTCTCTGGGCTGTTGTGATTTACCCTGGCTGGACACCTCCCTCTGAAGGCAGTGGTGGTGCAAGTGCCTGAGGCAGTAAAATGAACATTGAATGATCAAATCCCAATAATCTGTTTCAAAATAACAAAAAACCAGCTTGTGTTGCACATGGCTGGACAGGGAAGGGGAAGTAGTAAGAAAGTTGCCTGCAATTTATCCTGAAGTAAAATCCATACTCACTTGCATCACCACTTCCTAAGTGCCTCTCTGCTGCTTTGGTGAAAAAAGACTCTTGTCCCAGAAAGGCGAAAGCTGCTGCGTTCAGGTAGGTTTTGTTAACATCATGCAGGCTTAACAGATCTACTCAGAAATCTCTTAAAACCTGAGCACAACAAATGATCCTGCCTGCCTTTTTGTAGCCTTGTACCAAGGCATATCCAGGAAGACAAATACAGCTATTATATGCTTTAGCACCCCTCTGGGATGCATTTCTGCTTGCTGCTCCTTGGACGTGTTGCTCCATAAATTTATTTATTTGTTTGTTTGTTTGTTTGTTTATTCTGGAGGCTGGGTGAGCCGAGATAGGAAATGTGTTTCTGGTGGCACAGGGAACAGACTGTAAAGTCTGTCCTTCTGAGTGTTACAGGCTTTGGTCTCACAAGAACTCTGCCTTTTGGAGAGTCTCAGTGAAATGAAACTGTTCCATTTTGTTGTGCTGCACCAGTTCACCCCTCCTTGTATGCTGAGGATTGAATTTGTGTTGCAAAGAAAAGGAAAAGGAGACGGGGGACGTGATGGAACAAATGGATTTCCTTTCAGTACCTTCTTGCCTTGTTGTTTGTGCATATAGGAGTTGACAGTCCCTTCTCCATCCCCACGCAGGCAGAAATTTAGAATGTGCACAGAAGAAACAAGTTTTCATAGCAATTTTATGGTGTATTTTCAAAGACCGTCATTACTCTTACCTAATGTCAACAGCCTCCCAGAGCAGCAGCAATGAAAGGAGCTGCTGTAGATTCTCCTGCAAGCTGCCTCTCCTGCAGAGCACCACAAATTCCCTCAACTGGGACAAACTGTGCTGTGAAGGAAGGGCAGGAAGCTGGTTAAGACCTGGACACCCCTTCCCCTGGCAGGATATTTTTTTGGGTATTACCTTTTTAACCACATGATATTTTAACATATGTAGAATACAGCTCTGGCTCAGAGAACTGTCCTGGAGCAGTGAGAGAGCCAAGAAGGAATGTGAGCAATGGGCTGCACTGGATTGCTCTGGGAGCAGCATCCTGTCCCACCTCAGGAAGATTGTGATCCCCTGATTTAGGCCTGCAAGTGAGAAGAACTTCACTTTGCCACGGAGCAAACCACCTTTTCTGCAGACTATTCAAAGCAACTGGGCACATGATGGCTGTATTTTCCTTTTTGCTTCTCATTGTCCTAGTTTTCTGTCATTTGTATAAATGATTATGAAAGCACTCCCAGGAGACCATGCTCACGCTCATGAAAGTATTGTAAAGAGAAACATTGCAGGCTATTGCTGGAGGCTATTTTATTGTATATTTTGAGGAAACGTCTCGTTTTCTACTGACAAATGGAGAAAGTGAGAACTCCAGGGACTTGAGTTATTTTCTAAACAGTGTGATTATTCTGCAGGGCTCAGACTAGGAAATGCCACCATTGGCATCTTTGGAAGAGGATGTGCTCTGAGAAGCATAAGGCTGCTATTAGTAAAAAAAAAAACAGGGGGGAAAAGCAGACCTTTTCTTCCTTATTAACCTGAAGCATTTTCAGATCCCCTCTTTGTGTACATCGCTGGTTACAGCTTGGGTTGGCTCTTAAAAGGGAGATAAGTTCCAGGCTAACTCTGGTTAATGGGTGACAGGGTAATGTCTGAGTGGGTGACATTGTCACTTGTGGTTAAGTGAACTTCTGGTGATGGGGAGATGCAGACTCACTAAAGGAGGAGCTGAGAGGACCTGAGGAAGGATGTTTTGGGATACAGCACACTCTGTGTGTGTGTCCAGGACGGCAGATCCAGTAGCAAAGAACTCTAACTTAGCTTTGCTTTCAGGATGGGGTAGAATCTGCCTCCTCCTCTTGTTTTTTCCAAGTAGGCTGCAATGGGCTACCCAGCTCTGTGGGGAAGCCCTTGTCTGGCTCTGTGAAGGTCTCAGGCCATGGCCACCCTGCTTTGTTTGGCTGCAGGTGTTGTTTAAGGAGCTGTCTCAGCAGAGCTGCTGGTTTGATTTGGATTCCAGTCGCGTTAGCTGCTGTGCTAAAGCCAGCAAATTCAATAAACAACTCCAGAGCCGTAGCACCCAGGGAGGTGGGAGCTGGGAGCACAATCAGTTTCGGGGCACCTGGGGAAGGGTTCTGGGGAATGTGAAATGCGGGGACAAATCCCTGCACTGGTGCTGCCAGTGTAACTGTCCAAGGTGCAGAGACTTCCATCAGTCCTGGAGCTGTAGAGCAAGGCACGGATAGTAATGAGCAGTAAAAAGTGCAGCTATTGTACTTCTCACAGGTGAACAGCTGAAACCCTGAAGCAGGAAAGCCAGTTACTTTTCTAGCTGTGGAATTTCTTAAAAAAAAAAGAACTAATTTGGTACTTTTGGTCTTGAGGCATAAACTGAGAGCTTATAAAGCTCCCTCCTTCCAACCTCTCTGCTAATGACCATGCAAATATGTGTTTTTATCAGGAAACTTAAGCAGGCATGACTGAAAGACACTTGGTAGGGGGAGAGATCCGGTACTCCTTCCCTGCACATTAGAGGGAAAATGAAGCCCCTCAGGGAGCAGAAATGTGTGTGGTGACAATGTACCTTTAAACTGTTATTTCTCTGAGGAGAATTGCACTTTAAAACCTGAGAATGTGGTGCTAGGCAGGTTGTGTTCATGGCACTCCTACAACAGTGATGCTACCTCTAAAAAAAGGTGGTTGCTCTCTGCTTTCCACTGAGCAGGAGGAAGAAGACAAAAAGAGACAGGGAGTAGAACGGTTAAAAATCTCTTAGGATTTGTGGCTATTTGGCCTTGAAGTTTCAGGCATTCTCACATTCTTGGAGCAGGTCAAACTGTTCCAGATCTCCTCTGCATGACTTTCCTCAGATTTCTGCAAATCAAACTCTAGATCAGAGAATATTCCCCAGCTAAACCCAAACTTTGCTGCCCATCTCAGTGTTTCCTACCAGGCACGGAAGTTATGAAACAAAATGCTGTCAGCTGCAGAGCCTTCTGTGAGAGTGAGTGAGCCCTATTCACAGGAATATCAGTCCAATCTGCCTGTTCCTAAGGGATCTGGAAAAGCTTCAAACAATGGAATTCCTCTTTGAAATGAACTTTTCTAAACCTCCTCTTCCCAGATTTCAGTAGTCACAATTGATTTTTGAAATGAAACAAGTTTTCTTCCTGTGCATCAGAAACACGGCTAAGGTGCAAGGTGAGATGAATCGTGGAGTAATTTTGAGCTCTGTTCCCATTTCATCACACCTCTGCTCCCAGAATCCTTCCTCTTTGCCTGCTACCTCCTTCAGATCAGCTGTCTGTTTTGGGGATTTATGCTGACTGTGGCTTGTCAAATAAATTGGACGAAGCCTGCCTGGTAGCAGCCTCCCAAATACCGTAATTTCCAAGTCTCTAGACCTGGTTGGCATGGAGCTGATGATAGTCTATCACAAAAAAAAAAAAAAAACCCCAAAACACAAAAAACCAAAGAAAACCCCCAAACCACACTAACACATCTACTTTCCAGTCTATTAATACAGTCAATGGAGCTGGTGAGAGGTGGGTGTGATGAGAGAGTTAAGTTGACCTTTGAAGTGAGAAGTTTGCTCAGTGCTTCCAGAGAAGCAAGGAGGTAGGTTTTGCTTGTAAGACAGTTTGGTGGGCTACCAGCTGCAAGAATGGCAGGATCAAAGCAGTTGGATGCATCATGGCAGGAATCAGCTCTACCCACATGAGGAAAGCAAGCTGGAGTTGCACCTGTTTAAAGCTCCCTGTGGAGGGGCAAACAGAAGAGCCACCGTTTGTAATATTGCTATTTGCAACCTTCCATGGCAAAGATTCCAAAGCCAGTGCATTTCTGTGCTCTCTCTCTAACTTTTCCAGGCTTAACAAAGTGTTCTAGAAAATGAGAGTGAGTGAGTGAGTTATGGCTGATACAGTAAAACTGCTCTCTGAGATGGATTTGGCACTGTCTGGGCTCCAGTCCATTTCCCAATGGCATGTCTATTCTTCCTTGATGACAAGTGCACCATTCCTTTTTTCTAGAGCACTAACTTTTTTATTACCACTTTCTTTGCCACACTGGGACACTGAGTTGAGGGCTCTTAGAGGTCAGACCTGCTTTGGAAAAAACCTTTTCATCTATGATAGCAGCATCAGCAGACAGCTCTGGTGAGGTTGTAAATGATCCCTGATTACACTTGGCCATTGCTGGAGTTGATCGGTGAAGAACATGAAACAACTTGTAAGCATAATCCCAGTTTACCCCAGCAGGTAAAGTGTTCATTTCTCAACTAATGAATGAGCAAAATGTGGGCAGTTTTTCTGGGTTTGGAGTGGGGTTATTTAGGAGTAGTTAGGTTCAGTTGTGAAACGCAGATAAGTAAATGGCATAGGGTGACCCAGCATACTTCTAATCACGTGTTGTAATATGAAACCATTCTCTGATTATTAAACCTCTTGGTGTTTTTGTCTCTGCTTTTCTCCAGGAAAGATTTCTAACATCATTCTCTGATTTTTGAGCATGCAGTTGTACATGCTACATCCTTTTGTAGAACACTTCCTGGACCTATATCATCTATATATATCAGCAACTTTAGGGAAAATCTCAGAGAGTTTCATGCAGATACTTTGTGTGTGAGGAGAAATGATCTTCTGGGAAACATTCATGTGCACACTAGAGCTCAGATTTTTGAAGATATATGCAGTTTGCTGCTTCCTTCCAAAGGCACATCCATAATCAGTTGTGTTGCAGGAGATGTGAACAGCTGGTAAAATCTATCTCTTGGATTTCGGGAACCTCCCTGGACCTTGCTATGCCAGAAATTCATCTTCTGCATTCTGTCAAAGCCCGGGACCAGCTTTCTGCCTGGTTGGCATTTTTCTGAGTGTTTTGTACTTTTCTTTTTCCTTTTCTTGCTGGGTTGGAGGAACACCTTAGGGTTGGTCANCCCCAGCAGGTAAAGTGTTCATTTCTCAACTAATGAATGAGCAAAATGTGGGCAGTTTTTCTGGGTTTGGAGTGGGGTTATTTAGGAGTAGTTAGGTTCAGTTGTGAAACGCAGATAAGTAAATGGCATAGGGTGACCCAGCATACTTCTAATCACGTGTTGTAATATGAAACCATTCTCTGATTATTAAACCTCTTGGTGTTTTTGTCTCTGCTTTTCTCCAGGAAAGATTTCTAACATCATTCTCTGATTTTTGAGCATGCAGTTGTACATGCTACATCCTTTTGTAGAACACTTCCTGGACCTATATCATCTATATATATCAGCAACTTTAGGGAAAATCTCAGAGAGTTTCATGCAGATACTTTGTGTGTGAGGAGAAATGATCTTCTGGGAAACATTCATGTGCACACTAGAGCTCAGATTTTTGAAGATATATGCAGTTTGCTGCTTCCTTCCAAAGGCACATCCATAATCAGTTGTGTTGCAGGAGATGTGAACAGCTGGTAAAATCTATCTCTTGGATTTCGGGAACCTCCCTGGACCTTGCTATGCCAGAAATCCATCTTCTGCATTCTGTCAAAGCCCGGGACCAGCTTTCTGCCTGGCTGGCATTTTTCTGAGTGTTTTGTACTTTTCTTTTTCCTTTTCTTGCTGGGTTGGAGGAACACCTTAGGGTTGGTCAGAAATGATGTGCAGTGCATACCCTGGATCCCATGGTAGAAGCCTGGCAAGGTCTGACTTGCACTGTGGTCATACCATGCTCCTTTGTTTCTTCATGTGTTGAGCAATTTCAGAAGATGACAAAGATTCATTCCCCAGCAAGTTCTGAATGAGAAAGTCCCTTTGTCCTGCCATCAGTGAAAGGTAGAATGAAGCTCCCATCCATCACTGTCAGGACACAGCCTGCTTGATATTTAATTCCTTTTTGTCATCTCTTCTTCCACCCAAAAGTGGATCCAGTTTTACTGGGGCTTGCCTCCAGGTTTTCCTTTTGTGCAACCTGAGGTTTTCTGATGGTGAAGCAAGACAAGACTTGTTTCTTGTATGTCACACATACACTGAGGAGGAGATCCCACCATGCTGGGCCTCTCAGATTCCAAGCTCATCAGGACTACAGAGGGTGGACGGGGGCAAATTCAGTTTTAGATGTGTGAGAAATGTGCTGTTCTCCCTCTTTGCCCTTTGGAGCCACTCTTGTGACTGATAGAGGCACATAGAGGCAGTCAGCACCCTGCTGGATTTGTGAACATGGACTGCCCAGGGCATTCATTCCAGTCATTGTTAGAGGCAAGATGGAGCAGTGCTGAGAAGCCAAGAGTATCTCTCAGCCCTGTGGGAGCTGCCCAAGCTGTTGGGGTCACAAACTGTCTACCAGGGGGGCTGAATTCACTGAGGAGAGACACTGTGGGGTAGAGTGTCCTCACCAGCCAAGGGACAGGCACTTCAAGAGGTCTGACCAGGGGCCAAGATTTTTTCTGCTTTGAAACCACTTGAGAAAGAATTTACATGTGATTTTTTTCTTTCTTTCTTATTTCTTTCCACACGTCTTCGTCTGCAATGTCTGAATAAGGTCCAGTTGGTTCACAAATGTCTCTGTACTGCCTGGCTGTTCTCTGTTCCCCCTACTCCCAGTGGGGCCTTTGGTCACACAGTTTCACACTCAGCACAGCATGGGGAGGAGGAATGAAATCTGGTAGGGAGGCCTGAGGAAGCTGCCACTAAAGCCTGGAGGTGTAGAGAGGGTCAGCACACCTTGAGGCTCCCAAAGGTGTTTGAAATCTGTGTTTCTGGTGAGTTTCTTCCCACCAGAAAGTAAGGGAGTCCTTCACCCTTCCTTCTCTGCTCTTCTAACACTGGATTTCTCGGCAGCTTCTGATTCTGTGGATAGGTATTTGTTCACTGAATTTTCTCACACCAGCTGGGAAGCAAAGTCCTTCTGTGAGCTTTAATGTATCTGTGTGTTTTAATAATGCATTACTGTTGATTTTATACAAATATCACTATTTAAGAACTTCAAAGTCTTTGGTGTTCCCCCCACCCTCCAGACTGTACTTCTCGCTGCTGCTGTTGCTAACACTCCCATGCGTTTCAGCCTTGGAGAAATAAATATTTGTTTAGCTGTACTCCTGCTGTGTCTGCTCAGTGCATTTGTTTAATGATGACTTCAGTTCAGCTTTGCAAGGGGTTTAGGGAAATAGATTCTCCCAGAAAAGCAAGAGACTCATTTGCAGACAACGTTTCCTGTGTTCTTTCCCCCCTCTTGCCACCCCCATCCCTTTTCTCCTCGGATTAGGGCTTGATTAAATAAATGTGCACGGGCAAAACTCCAAGATCAGCTGCAGTGAGGAGTCAAAGTTTTGCCTGTTGTGGTTTTTTTTCCCCCACACCATTTATCTTGACCTAAAACAGGAGTAGAAGGTGACACTCAACAAGAACCTGCTGCTCTTTCTTGTCATTACGTAAATTTTCTTTAATCTGTAATTTTCTTTTTCTCCTCTAAAATATCAAATCACATTTTGGTTTTTAACATTTGCTCTAGAGCCAGGCCCAAGCTGCTGTTTCAAAACACGTATTTGTCACATTCTACCCCAACTTTCTTGAGTCAAATGAAAGATTATAGCTTTTACTCAAGACACCAAGTTGGTCTATGCCATCAGATTTTTTTTTCAGAATGAGGACAATGGTAACCTTCAAAATCTACATTTGTGCTCCTAAATAGAGGTTTAGCTTTTTATTCCTGGAAATGCAGTACCACTTGGCAAAGAAAATAACATAGAATTTAATTAATGGCATTGCCATTTCAAGTAATTTTGTACAGTTGAAACTGAAACTTCTATTAAACAAACACCCACAAACATACAAAAACAAAAAGGAAATCCCCCATCCCTCCCAAAACAAAACCCAAAGCCCTAAGCCCCACAAAACAGAATTATAAAAATTCAAACTCTGGAAAGGTCTAAATTTTGGTTTTGATTTTGTTTTGGTTTGGGTTTTTTAATTTTAATTTTTTTACCATTTATAAAACTGTTGGTAATATTTAAACTACGTATGTTTCGCTTTCGAAATACAGCAAGCATAATTTTGCCAATAACAAGATTTAACTTCTGCTAGAAAGCAAAAATCACTTCAGCGAAGTAACACATCAGACTCTCTCTTCATATATTTCCAGCTGACAAGGTTTTAGCCTATAGCAGAATTTTTTTTTTTATTATGCTTCAATGCATGACCTGGCACTGGTGTGGCTGAGTTTCATCTGGCTACAATCACTCTGGCCCTCAAAGTCATCCCACTGCTTTTTCATTTGTATGATATTCAGAACCTCCTCCATAATGATGATTCATTCCACAGTGTGTCATCAGCAAATTTTGTTGACATGGTCCTCCTTTACCGTGCCAAGAACTGTGATGAAAATATTATGTAAGATTTATCTCAAGAATCATCTATTAGGAATTCCACTCATAACTTTCTTCTAGCCTGATTAAAATAATGGGAAATAGGAAAAGGATTTCTTGTGCAAAGTGTATCCCAAAGACACGAACTGTACTCAGCAGATACTTGCCCAGTTTGTTTATAAACATAGCTGATGAGATTCCATAATCTTCACAAATGTTCCATGTCAGTAAGCCAGTCTCCTACTCACTGAAGTACTTCTATCCCTAATGTCTTCCCTGAGTCACCTCCTCCCACATTTTCCTTGTTTCTCCTGTCCCAAATACAGCCTCAGAATTAGCTTAGTCCCTTTGTGAGTGATGCTTCTGCACACCACCCCCAGTATCCTGTCCTGGCCCATTTGTTTTTCATTCCTTTGAGTTGTTTCCATCAGCAGCTGATGCTCTCCTGCATTAAAAGTTCCACTGCAGGCATTTGTTTGAACACGACGCCCCGTGCACTGAAGCCGACGTTCACTTGGCTTGGGAAGCCATGCCCAGAGCATGATCATCTTCCTCTATGTTTCTGAAATGTAACTGAGGACAAAGCTACCCTCAGTTTCAGGATCTCAGAGGTCTCTTGAAGGTTTTTTTTTGCAGGAAGCCAGAGAACATTCCCTCTTTAAGTGTTTATCCCATACATCAAATTAACAGTTGATTTTCCCAACATTCCTTATGAGTGCTTTATTTCCCTGTCCCATAGGTGTTCAGAATATCCTGCAGGCTTCTGCCATGCAATTTGGCAGAAATTATACAAAATCTACATTGCAGAATGCATTGTGTGTACCAAGTACCATGAAACTAAATATTATGTTACCAAAATGACAACAAGTTGTATTTGGAAACACCAATATATAATGCTAATAAGAAACCCAATCCCATTTTTTTCTAATTAACCTGGAAAACCTTCCTTTTACAACATGAGAGAGACTTCAAGACATTCAGAATATTAATAAACCCACAGGTATTTCTACATTTTACATCTCCTGGTATACACTATTCATCAAGAATTGTTTCTTGTTTCAGTATCAGTCTGATTTTCTCAGTCTAGAGAAGTTTTACATTTTGAACCATTGCATCTCATTTCTTAAATACAAAGGAAATTTTATTTTCCCCAGTTTTGGTAGGAGGTGGACTTCATAAATATTCACATTGTGTTAGCAAGGAAACGTAGCAGCCCTCAGGCTCTATAGGAGGGCACTGGACAGCTCAAAGAATTCACCATGGCCACAATGAACAATGAGCTGTGTTAAGGGTCCTTTGTGTTTCACTGGCAACATAAAATTCTTACAGCAGGAGATATTATGACCTTTTATTCAACAGATCCAAGTTGGATCATTTTTTTGTGGTTGTCACTAGCTTGTGCTGAGCCCAGATTGGCTCAGTCTAATGGTTATGAGGTTTCTGAATAGACTCTGAAAGTCAAAATGAAATCAGAATCCATTTTTCTGTCTAGTTGGTAGGAACAAGCTCTGAGACTTCAATCAACCTGAAGATGAACTGCCCTTTAGTCTCCAGATGTCATGCCTTCAAAGGAGAGCTAAAACTCATTTATGGAAATACTTGGAGTCCTCCCCTCCACCCCTCAAATGAATAGTCATAAAGCTGTAGGGTTCTTAGAGCCAGATCCTCAGTAATAGCACAAAATACTGCCTTTTATACTGTGCTGCTAATGCTGTAGAATAGTGAGGCAGATTTTTCCACCCAGAGAGCAACACCCCGTTAACATTTAAGTTAGTGAAGTGGAAATTTCTGTGACCTAATTTAACAACCAGTCAAATGTCTTAGGTGAGAAAGTTTCACCAAAAAAAAGTAAATGCCACTGTATTTCTGCTTTGATTAAGAGTCCAGGTGAAGGGTGAGGGGAATGGTTATCATACAGGGGAACGCAGTGGAGACGAAGGAATCCAATATCCAAGTAATGGCACAGCTTAACTTCTGAGCATGGGGGATCTGGAAGGCTCACTTTCAACTCGTGCATATGACAGCCTTGCTTTGTGTTATCCCAGAGGGGAGAAGAAAAGCTGATATTAATGGCGAACCGAGATGAATTCTGTGAAAGTCTGCAAGGCATCATTTATAGCCTGTGTACCAGAACTGTGCTTCCCCTCCAGGCCACGATCAAGAAACAGTGCAGTCTCACACAGTGTAAATGAGATTTGGCAATGTGGGTGAAGCTGCTTTCTCTGTTAAGGGACTCCTTCTCTTGCTCCCCTCCTGAGCTCTCCTCGTGTCCCTGTGCTCTTGCTCCCGCAGTCCAGCACGTCGTTCAACAGGGATGCTGTGAAAGCTGGGACAGGCCGGCGCTTTCTTGGCGGGCTCCTGAATGACACATCCTACTGCTACACTCTGGAGGTCTCATTCTACAGCTACGTTTTGGGTGGAGCTGCTTCTGCTGTGCCCTACACCGAGGAAGCCTGTATCCTTTTGAAATCCATCCTCCTCCTGCAGCACACGTGAACCAGGCACTTAAGGTAAATACTTCTGTCTCCACAAGAGTTTGCTGAGATAGAAACACACACAAGTGGAAATGTGAGTCTGCTCCTGATGCTTTAATTTCCCTCATATTGATCCTCCATACTGTGGAAATTCAAGAAGAGAAAGACATTAGATCAAATAAGCCATTTCCCTCTTGTAGGAGATTGTCTCACACACTTGTTATAGAAGCTAGTTCTGGAGAGTCTGTGATCCATTCCCTTCCACAGTCTTCCATTTCTTTCTTCATTTCTCTCCTTATTCCCTCATTAGCCCTGTGTTTGTGTTATTGTTTTAATAGCAAGCTGAGAGTGCATCTTTGGTACTGGGTAAAATATCTTCTCTGCCTTTGAACTGCAGCCAAAGGGATCCATTAGGTTCTGCAGCTGCCTCGAGGACAAATCTTCAATGCCAGTTGACAAAGAAATGGAAGTCAAATTGTGAAAACAAAACCATCAAAGTTTTTGGCATTTTTGAGTGCTCAAATAGAAGCAGTGTCTCATTCCTCAAAAAACACATATCCATCTGGCTATCTCAATGTATCAGCAATTTGTAGAATTGTTCTGACTGGTCTTATGATCTGCTTTTATGTTTTTCTTTTTCTTTTTGTCACCATGCTCAATCAAACAGCCAGTGCCCATACTTCAACGCTGGGTATGTTATTTCATTTTGTCATTCTATCTTGGCAGCTTTTGAAATTTCCACAGGTTTAGAAACACTGCAGAGGGAGAGAGATCAGCTGTGATTGCCTATTTACCTCTCCACTGTATTTCAGAAGTTGGGGGTAGCAAGGGAGAAATTTTCATATGAGACATCATTCTTCACCATCCACATACGTGGGCTCTCTGCATGGGAATAAGAGCAAGAAATGGGGAGCAGGGAAAGCAATTTTTTGTCATTTGGGCTTTTCTGGTTTGACTTCTCCACTGAAGGTGAAATCTGGGGGAAGGAGGGAGATGAATATATTAAAGTGACTTACCAGGCTTGAGCATTTGGAATAGAAGCTCTTTTTTGCCCAGTAAAGTTAACTGAAGGAAAAGCTTCTTGCAACATACACAAATGTAGTATATCTTGCCACTGTGGAAAAAAAAATGTTGTTCCTGTTAGATTCAGGTGTTTATTTTCTTAAGTTGGTATTTTGGTATTTCAAGAACCTGTGCCTTACTTTCACCTTTAATTATCTTCCTCACTTTGTGCTCATTGTGCTGACAACTGCAAATTGCTCTTCCTTATTTACCAAGAACAATTTTTACAGTCAGGAATGGAAAGAGCCCCTGTACACGAGATCATGATTCCCTTGGATATGTTTTCCTTCATGACTTATAGATCACGCTGCCTTGGTTTCCTTTTCCATAAAGATTTCTGGTTTGTGTTTCACATTGCAGAAGTTCCACCTGTGGGGTCCGACATCTCCATTTGCTTGGCTTGCCTCGCCTGCTTCAGGCAGAGATGCTCCATTTTCTGTTCATTCCATCAGCAGCTGGAGCACAGAAAACAGGCTCCAGACCAGAGAACCTCCTTGGAGTTGGCGTAGGGAAAGCTCAAGCAGCAGCTTGGTTTCTGCAGTTAGGGTTTCACCCAGCTGAGTAGAAAAGGAGGGAGAAGCAGGTTTTGATTGGCCTGGCAGACAGCAAGCAGGGGAGGCTCTTTGCCCATGGAGTGTGCTCCACTGGCATTTCACCCTGGAAGGTTTCATTATTTCCTTTTCAATGGAGGAATTTTATCCAGAGCGCTGCCTATGAGATCTCTTCCTCGTATGTGCAGTTTTTTCATTAGTGAAAGAAACGGAGCTGCTTGAAATAGTCTCTAGAGTGGTCTGATCCAACACAGGAGTAGCCACTGGATTTATGCACATCCTGTCCTGACAGGGGAGGAAGTTTCACATCACTGAAGTGCCTATGACCGAAAGTAAAACAATTGCAGAACATTCCAATTTAGCCTGAACAGCCCTTCCAAGCTATTTGCAAGTCAGTGATTAATTAATGCTCGGATTTTTTAATGGACCTGAACCAAAGACACAGGCAGTCAGTTCAGATTGGCCTCCAAGGACAGGGCTGTTTCTATTAACTATCTACTTACATGCAGGCAGCAACTCAAGCAAGCAAATGAAGAAAATACAGTGAGCCCAAGAACTGTGAATTGATAGGGCAGGTATTCTGGAAATCTGCCTTTAAAGATGTATTTTTTAGAACTTTGTTCATCCCACTGTGATGTTATTTGGTGTTGTGAGCCTTTTTTCCTTTTCTTTTCTTTTCCTTTTTTTAATTTTCTGTTTCTCCTTTTTCCGTTCCCCTTTCCTTTCAATAGAAACAGGATCAGGGAGGCTAGGATTGTTCAAAGCTTCTACTGCTGGATTAGGAAGTGCAGACTGAGATTCAGCCTCAAATTCAGGGCACCCATGGCCATGAAAAGAGACTACAAAGCAGATCACACATCCAGAACTAGCCATACTGGTTCCTTTTAGAGAACAGAACAAGTTAGGATCTCCAGATTCTGCAAAATACTAATTTAGTCTAATGTTATTTCTGTTGATGGGTAGGAAAACTGAACAAATTCTGACTAGACTTATGTTTGCACTGGTGACAAGTAATGATACCTGTCATCTTATTTTCTTTACAGCAAATAAGATCACAAA
Organism: Ifrita kowaldi; assembly: GCA_013398055.1. Lineage (NCBI taxonomy): Eukaryota > Metazoa > Chordata > Aves > Passeriformes > Cinclosomatidae > Ifrita > Ifrita kowaldi. The sequence goes on along the minus strand of VZRS01005274.1, from coordinate 435,846 downwards.
GCTTTTCTTTACAGCAAATAAGATCACAGTACTACTCCCTTTCATGCCATTATATAAGTGGATTAGGTTTGTTGGTGGGTTTTTTATCTCTTCATGTTGTCCAGGTTTTTCACATGCTAACTCTGTGATCCATACAAACCTCTATGTGAGACTGTAATAGATATAATTTTTAATTCGGTGAGATTATGCATTTTGTTCAGATTTGTGTTGATTTGTGTTGTGACTGACTGAAACATACTTTGTAATTTTTGAGATAAGTGGATACCTTACATGCATGAAAATGGAAGACAGACTTTCAGTCTAAGCGTTTGAATTTTTACATTGTTAGTGTGGACAGTAACTTTTTTCAGTAAGAAAAAAAGGACGGGAAGGTATCATTAGAGGCAAAAATCAGTTTTAAATTACTCCAGTTAGTATGACTGACTGTGTTCTAAATGAATGGGTTCAGAATTTAGAGAATGACACCTGGAATGTTCTAGAAAAACAAATTGGCTACTGAGGCTGTAGTATTTAAATGAAATCCGGGAGGGAAGGGCCTTCCTTCAGCCCGTGCAGGGGGTGTATGTTCGGGGCATATATGGTGGCACAACATCATGCAGAGTGTTGAGTTTCTGGCCTTTTCTAGCATAGAGAATTAACATGGTTGCATCAGTGTCTCAGGCCTCGATTGGCATGGTGTCACTAATGGTTACTGCTGGAGTGCCTCTTGTATTTTCATCCAGCAAAAGAAGCACTGCATCAGGTGTAGCTTCCTGAACGTCCTGTCAGACATTCCTGCAGAGGTGTGTGAGGGCCTGGTAGGTCTGTGTGTAACTGATACGTACCTGGAGTGTGAGAAATGTCAGGGATCCGTTCTGTAAGCTCTGCCGAAAACCCTACGATAACACGTGCTGCAGATAACACTGAATGGACTCTGTTTCCAGGGCATAATAGGAGGATTGTAGGCTTGTCTGTTACTCTCCTGGAAGTGGACAGAGAAATGTTTAAAACCCTCCTCACACATGCACACATTTGGTGGTAACTGATTACAAAAGGCAGCACAACAACAGTTAGCACCAGGTGAGGAAGCTTTAAAATGAGCTGATATGCTTCCATTAAATTCCATGTTTTACTAGGTATTTACAGGGCTTATGACACGAGGCTTGTAAACTGCTCTGTAACACTCACCACCAGCAGCTCAGCTGCTGAGCTGTCTCCATTCAGAGCTGGGCAGGGAACAAGGGATAAAAGAGGGAGAGGCAGGATGAATCCTCAGCTGCAGGGCTGAGCCCTGCTCTGACAGAACTGGTGCTTTTCAGTATCCCACTACAGCTGTGAACAGCAGCCCTCACAGTCTGACCTGAGAGCAGCCAGCAAAAAACTCTCACATCAACAGCTTTAAAATCTATTTGGTTCATTTTTTAGAGGGTTTGCACTGGATCCTTGCTGCAAAGCAGGCAGCCCATAACAGAGAATAAAAGGTTTTACTCTTCCATAGTCCAGCCATGAGGCAGGAAGGCAGAAATGAGGGAGACCTGGCAGGAACTGGTATGACTGTAGCTGTAGGGGAGGATAATCATCGAGATGGGTGGGCACCACAATTGTCAGCATGTCCATAGTTTTTTTTCTGTATTTTAATCTTAATTGCAAGCTTCCACCAGGTGGAGAAGGACCCCATCCAAAGGTGCACTGCTGAACTCTCTCTTGTTTGTGGGCATAAAGATGTATTTATGTGGCTACAGCTACAGAATGAAGGCTTGGATTGACTAGAATCTCCTCAGATGCCTAACAGGAGCTCCCACCCTGGACTCTCAACACAGAGACCAACTGGGTTCATTCTTATTCTTAACTTCAAGCAGAATATCTGCCTGCTGCTTGACTGGGGACTTGAGAAGTTAAATCCCCGGAGGAAACAGTCATTTGTTACATCCAGATTCCTTTTAAAGAGTACTTGGATCTCAGTAAATGCCTGTCCTGGGGAAAAGAAATCTGTATGCAAACTACAATTCCAGTAAAAGCATCTATAACTTTTAGAGCTCCATGTACCTGCCAGTCCCCTAGGGCAAATGTACTTGGTTATTTTGGGCTTTTTTACATTTCTTTTTTTGGCAAGTGCCTGTCCTGATCCTCCTATCTCTGTTAGTGATATCCTTAAGAGAAGATCCTCATGAGACAGATTATGGCCCTTGCAGGTTCATTCCCAGCCAGTAAAGGCAACATTACTAGCAAAAGCCAATGAGGTATGAAAAGCTGTGCTGATAAAGCTGAGGGAGCTCTGCAGAGGTTATCCAGCGTGGCTTAGGTTCGAACTTGAGTTAGAGCTTCTTGCCAAGATGATTTCAAAGTAAATCAGGCACATATTCAGGAAAAGGCATCCAGAGGTCTACACCTTCCTTCTTCCTCTGCTAAGCTCCTAGAAACAGGATCCTTTCTGTGTGTTGCAAAAGGTGGCATTAATTCTAATCCCACAGGTTTTCCTAAGGGTAACCTCCTTGCACATCTTCTCTCCAGTCTTAGGTTGTTTCTTATAACCGTGTTTAGGGCTGGTTTGGAGGAGAGGAAACAAAATGCTCTTTTCAGCTCCCCAGTCTGTGTGAAAGTGTCAAGGTTTACAGCCACAATTTCAAATGCTCTTAATATTACTGGAAGCATAGAGTTAAATTATAGAGTTGTAAAGTTACTTTATAGTGATAATGCTGTCAAGCATCAATATCTCTGCCCCAGGGCACCATGGAAACTCAGTTAATGATATAAGAAGCTGATATTTTTCAGAGTTGCAGCTGTTGGCTCATACCCAGAAGGAATCTGTGTGTTTGTTCATATTGGGTATATACAGTGGGACCTGCTCAAAGAAAATTAAGAAACAGTGAAAGTCTGTTTAATGAAGTGCAGTGGAATGAAAGTACAAAGCAGTACATGGTGTTGCAGTATGCACACCTCGTTCCCTCAAAGGGTTCAGTGGAGTGGACAATGCTGCACAAAAATACTTCTCTTCTGCAAGAGAGGCTGTTTGTGGGGGAGAGTTTATATTTGTATGTAGATTTGTTTATCTGGTTGCCTGTAGCACTGACTGCATCAATCTATACAAACACTGTCTGGGAGTATCAGTAAGGAAATGGAAATTAAGGGAAGTGACTACAGTCAGTTCAGGACTATGTATAATTTTTGTAATGGATTTCTTAGGATCTGTATCTCAAAGTGCTTTGATAGCCTCAGATGAAAGATGCTATAAAAGTAGAAAGTGTATTATAGTGGTTTTTTTCTTTTAAAGAATGTCTTTTTTTTGTTGTTGTTTAAAAGTAGAATATCAGTCTTGGAAGACATCTTCAAAATTATTCCATTTAACCACATGATTCCAGTTACCTTTTCCTTCCTCTTGTGTACACAGATTTCTTTCCCAGGGATACCAAGGCACAGGGGAGAGAACAGATGTAAGCAGGATGCATATCCACTTACAGAAATGCTCTCAAGTCATTTTAAGACATGAATACAGGAGTTAGCCCTCTTTGGAGAGCAGGAAGACTTGAGTAGCTGTGAGCCTGAACTAGGGATTTTGGACAGGCTGACTTGAGAGCTGTCGATATTTACAACTGTGTTCAGGAACAGGGACCTTGTGGACAGCTGGAGCAGGAGCATCTTAGAGACACATGTGCAAATACCATCCCTGCACGCCCCCAGCTGTCCTCAACTCAGTGCTGGCACAGGATGTGCTCCTCAGCCTAGGTAGGGCTCGGAAGACTGATCCTCATAAGCCCAGTTCTAAAAATGGTCCCATCCAGTGCAGCCTTTGGGGTCTCTGTTGAGACACTGAATGCTGCTGGTGCCAAACTGTCATTGAGGTTTTGCTGACTGAAAGCCTTGTTGGTGCTTTCCACTCAAGCTATCAATGACTTTTGGCCTGCATGAAAAAAAATCTCCAATTCAAAAAGGTTTAGATGGTAGTATATTAAAAAAACCCATAACATTTGCCAGTTAATAATAAACATTGTTACGTTTTTCTATTAGTATTTCTTTTGTACACAGGAAAAAAATAACTGAGACCAAGCACTTAGGCCAAGCTTTTGCTGAATGGTTGGAAGGTGCAGTTGATCACATGAGTGATTGCAGGGCTTTGGATAATTTAAAGAAGGGAATGCTCTCTCCAGGCACTGCTGCTGTCCTTTTTGGAACTGGCTTTCCTGGGTTTGAATGCCTCTCTTATGAACTTTCTTTTCCATAAGCTTGTATTTTTCCTTTTTCTTAGAAGCAACTTAGACAAAACTAAGCATATACAACTGATATGAGGCTCTTGGGTGCTCAGAACACCATAGAAATGCTATTAGATCCGTAGTTAAAATAATTCTTTGGTAAATGTTAAATTCCTATTAGTAACACTTGCTAAACTTAAGTGCAAAGGAAAGGGCAAGGCTAATCTGAAAGGCAATGGAGAGCAGGGCTTAAAATATATTAACAATTTGTTGGAAATGTCTGAGGGGAGTGGTTATTATAACTAAAGAGTAATGTCTGTGGGTTGGAGACTTAGGTTAAGAAAGGGCTTTAGACAGTGCTGTGCTTTGAAGCTGTCCTAAATGTCAATCGGGATGAAAAGAAAAAAGCCATTCAGAATGAGGTGTTTTTCAAAAAGCAATAAACAGCCAAACTGCAGTGTCTCTAGGAGATGTCTCTCCTTTTCTGCCAGCCTGTGGTGGTGTCTGTGTGTCTCCATGTTCATCTTCTTCTTTCTCTTCTCTATGTCTCTTCACTTCTGGCTGAGTCTTCTCCCCTGTGCCTGCCTTGTCTGTGTCCTCTCCATCCCACTGGCATTTAGGTCATCAGCCCTACCCCAGACGTTTCTGTCCTCTCATTGGGCTTTTTTCAGGAGGTGTTTCACTAATCAGATACACCCAATCTCATGTTTTTGTTCACTTTTTACTGTCTTTCACCCAAACTATTCCTTCTTTCTTTCATATTTTGCTACCTAAAGGCTCTGCAGAAATTCTTGTTGATTAAAGGGAATTCTAGGGTGGGAGCAGAAGCTATTTTTAACTAGTACTTCTTTGGTCCCAAATACCAGCATTCTGGAAGGGCATAAGAGATGATTTTTCAGGAAACTCTGCAAAGAAACAAGCCTCTTTCTGTCTGTGTGTCTGTCTTTCTCAGCTGCTTGACCAATTGCAACTGAATTTGACAGTGATAAAGGTCTCAGAGATATTACATTCCTATGAGTTTCATGAAAAATAGCTGGCTGAATGAGCAGAGAGACCACAATTAATCTCTCCAGTAGGGACAGCTGCATGTCTATTGTTAGAAACCAGAGGAGGACAGTGGGCATGAAAGTCACAGGAAACAGATCCAACATCTCCTTTTCTTTCTGAGCTTGTCCCTGGTGAGTCGAGACTTCACCTCCCTTTCCTCTATACACTTTTACCCCTAACATCTGTGCAAACCCTAACAAAGGATATCTTGTGGCATTATGGAAAGCAAAATGCATCTTCCCCATCAAATCTCTGCTGAAAGAGGCCAGAAACCTGTCAGGTTTCAGTTCGCAGGAGATGAGAATACCCATCCAAGCCAAGGCCAGCCCACCCCAAGCCAGCTGGGTTTCTTGTCACCTAGAGGTGAAACTTTGTCCACGGTTCAGAAAAACAAAGCCAGAACATGTCTGAGGCAGGAACTAAAGATAACCTGCAGCTTTGATCTAGTGTACAGAAACTTTTGTGTTTCGATAAGAGGAGGGTGGGTCTCATTCTCTCATGTCTTGTCTCTTAAAAAGAGAACAGCCAAATCAGCTCAGATCAAAGCCAGTCCTCTGCAGTGTCTTGACTCTGACAGAGGTCAAAATAAGGTGCCTGAGAAGAATTTAATAACAGAATAAGCATGTAACTATTTTCCCTGAATATTCTTTGGCTTCCAGCAATTAGTGGATTGGGGATCCCAGAGCCAGAGATATTAGAATAATTAAATCATTTAGGTTGGAACAGACGTCTAAGATCATCAAGTCCAACCAGTAACCCAGCACTGCCAAGCCCACCACTAAACCATGTCTCCAGGTGCCACATCCATGTGTCTTTTAAATCCTTCCAGGAACAGTGACTTCACCCCTTCCCCGGGCAGCCTGCTCTAGTGCCTTACAACCCTTTCTGTGAAGAAATGTTTCCTAATACCCAACCTAAACCTCCCCTGGGGCAACTTGAGGTCATTTTCTCTAGTCCTATCACTTGTTACCTGGGAGAAGATCCCACATGCTGATTATATCTGAGCTAACAGTCAATGGATTTGTCTCCCATGAACCTGTATACATTTTTAGCATCCACAACATCCTTTGTTGTGGATTTCCACAGCTTACTAAAAACTTGTTTGTTTTAAGCCTGCCACCTGGCATCTTTATTTTGTGATTCCTACCTGTTACCCTGAGAGCAGCACTGACCATCAGTCACCTGTATTTCATGTTTGAAATTTCATAGCTTATGTAGTTATTTGCTGAGTACTTACCCTGTACATCATAGGCAGCAAAATATTACCAGATCAGGTAACCACGTCTAGAGTTGGTTTGTCATCTTACATTTTTTCTCTAGTTACAGACAACTGTTTGAGTTGCCAAGTAATAGAGGATCAACTCCAGTGACTCCAATGGTATTTCTTGTGGGATTTTTATTTGCATTCAGGATAAATCCCACATGAGCAGCAGGTATAAGCACCAAATGAAAAATAAAGCTTTCAGTTTGAGAGTACAGACTGTAAACATCATGTGTTCAGTTCCTGATGCACTTAGCACCATGCTTGCTCTCCTGTCCTCTTGTTTTTTCCCAGTACTTAGGAGGGATTCAAAACTTCTTAAATTAACTGAAGTTCTGTTCAGCATAGACTGGAGTTTTTGGTCATTTGGTTAAGAGAATCTGGCAACCAATGCCTGTTGGAGGGATTATATTTTTGAAAACTGCAATATCCCAAATACCTTGCTTTCTGTCATTATGATTGGTGTGCATCACTCTTCCCAGCAAACCAGCTTCTGGATAACCTGCTCCCACAGTCAGGTTGCATTCATGATTCTGTCAGGCTGGTTATTTCTTTTTCAGAAACTGAGCAATCCTTATTAAACCAGCACCTGTCATCTGATGCCATAAGAAACCAAATGATAGGTGACAATCCATTCATCTTTTTCTCCATCATCCAGTCCCTCTAGAAATCCACTATGAAAGTTAACTGCTCAAGACCTCTCAAGTAGCAAAGAGGATCTGCAGGGCAGTGGAGAGTCATGTGTAGCAAAAGCTTACACTGGACTGGCTTCTGTAGACATTTGGCTGGAGCAATATTGGGGGGACATGTGCAAAGTGAGATCTCTCCCCACCACATCAATACATCACAGATCTCAATATTACGTTCAGTAAATCCTTAAATATGCTGTTCAAGTGGAATGCAGCTGGATTAATCAAGATAGGGACTGGAAATGGCTTGGAGGCTCCAGTTGTCTTCCTGGTGTCTTTCTACAAGAGAGGCAGCCGGACTGCCAGTGCTCCTATGTGGAGTCAGGACTGCATGATTCTGCCAGCCCTAGGGGAGAGAGGTTCCAGTACTTCAGCCCCATTATTCCTATTTTCAAGCCTTTTCATCATTGAGTTTCTGCAAATTTCTTCCAGGTCTGCGAAGTGGCTGGTTCTGTTGGCAGAACACAGCTTCAGGCTCTTTGTCTCTTCCTGTGCAGCAGTGACAGCTCCACTTGAGAAGATGCCCATGGCTGGGCCTGTTAGCACTCTCACAATCTCATATTCTGGCTGTAATACTGTGAAGATTTGAGACTGGGCTATTTCTGGGCCAACAGGGTTATCATCCCGGTGTTCCTTCTTCCTTACTTAATGATTCCTCTTTGCACCACATCCCTCACGTTTCTGCCAAGCAGATTTTGTTGCATTGACTTTCTTTCCAAAGCCTGCCCAGAAGGACAGCTTTCCTTCAGCCAGGACACAGAAAGGGCCTGTGTCTCTAGAACCATCAATATTTTTCTTGAGATGATAAATGAGCTGCCAATAAACCAAGGCAGCTGCCAGATCCATCTGAGAAAGAGACCTTCAGACCCGATTTATCCGTGCTCGGTTTATTCATGTGTCTGGAAACTTTTGGGATGCAAACAGAGGGCTAACCACTCTGAGGCAGCCACTTAGATGGTATAGATTGATGCAGGGGGATTTTATGGACTGGTTCAGATGCATTAGCCATTACTTTGTGCTCTCCTATCTCAAACAAGAAAATGGCTTTGTATTTGTCATAGGGAGCACCACAGAAAAGGAACAAAGCTTTCAAAACAAGACCTAAATTCTCGTACTTGCTGTATCATTCAGTTTGTTTTCCTTCTTCTCTTCTGGCCTTTCTTGCCTATAATTCAGGTTTTTGCATAAGCTGTGAAATTTTGTTGTCAGTAGTTTTCTGAGGAGATGAGACATGGCTGATTACGTTGTGCCTGGAGGGATGGGAGCAGTTTATGTGCTTCAGTGAGTAAGGTTTGTCGGGAGACCAGTCTGGTTTTGAACCAGATGACACAGCTGGGAAAAGCAGGTAGCCTCTGTGCTTAGGATGCTTTGCTGGGCAGCAGGCATTTGTGTGTTTCACATACATTCACCCCAAAACTTCTGACCTTATTTTTTTCGTTTCAACCAACAAGAGCTCTCAGCAGTGTTAAGTTTGGGCAAGTTTGACGAGAGCAGGCAGCTGAGCAAAGGAAAGGGACTCAAGAAATGCCTCTGTTGGGGGCAAGGCTGGAGGGAGTGTAAATGTTAATGCACTCCAGAGGGTCTGTCTGGGGGAGTGACCACAAAATGCTCCAGCACGGAGAGAATTTCAGCTGGCACACGATCCATACTGCTGGAGGAGCCCGGGTTAGGGACCTGTGTGATGCAGGAGAACCAGCTCCAGCTCTTTGCTCATGAGGGGACTCGAGGAAGCCCCGAGGCAGGAAAACGAGGGAGGAGAGCACTCGGTGCCAGCTCTCGGGAGCACCAACCCGATTCCTGTTCGCGCATCCCCATGGCCGTGCGGCAGGCGGGGCTGGTCCTGCCGGAGCGGTGCCGCGCATCTCCCGCTTGCTGGAGCTCAAGTGCCCTCTTCTGGCACCGACCGTGCCATCCCTCCGTGGCAGCCGGCTGAGAGCAGGGCATGTTTTCCTGATGGTTGCTAAAATCAGGAACAAAGCAGGTTTTTTCTCCCTTTGCTTCCCCTCTGTGTTCGGACTGCCCTGGCGGCAGCAGCGGTTGGAGGATACGGAACATCCCTGTTGCAGCAGCCTGGCCAGGTCTGAGCTTTTCTGTGACCCAGGGCTGTGAGGAGATTGTGTTTGCATCCGAGCTGATTAAATAAAGATACTCTTATTCTCTTTTGTCTTCTTTCCCCTGCCTTATTAGTTGTAAATCTGTATCTATCTTGATTTACGCCAGCTGAGATTGGGGTGGCCTTTTCCTGCTCATGTTCCCTGCTCTCTGTTGTATAAATCCTCTCTTGGCTATTCCTGACCTGTTGATGTCAATAGTTTTCACCGTGAATCCCAATGGGATCTAGATTTGACCTCTGTTGACTACCAAGAGATAGCTGGTGATGAAATGAGGGGAGAGGGGAATGTGCAGCAGCTGTCAGAGAAGTCCCCATCCTGGCTGGAAAAGGAAAGTTGGGATACACTTGTTAATGTCAGCTCAAGGTTAGCAGTACCCAGCACAGCAACTGCATCTGTCTGCAGAGGCGTTTAAAATCAGCCTTAAGAAAAAGGAGTTTCCTGCACTGCTTTATCACATCAGTTGCCATCAGAGGCCTTTGCATGTGCTTTGGATTTTTCTCTACGTTTAAGGAACATTTCAAGCCATAATTGATTATAGCTGAATTTGTGTTACAAAGTAGGGAACAGCAGGTCAGGACATTTACGCTATGAGACAAGACTGAGCCTGATTCCCATTTTGATGCTTTACAGCAGAAGGGTGGTGGTTTTTTCCCCTGGTTCCAAGCAGTGCCTCAGCTCAGTATCGAGTGCAACGCTGTATTAATAATTCTGTACTTATTGTAAGCCCTCTGAATGCAAATCCCTTGCATGCAAGCTGGATTGGCATTAACCACTTTGGGAAGCACATACACAATTTATACTGCCCTCCACTGCCTTTACGAGGAGTAAAAGGAGCTGGAGCCAAGATTGCCAGGTTTTGCAAAGTGCCGAGCTGAAAGTGAAAATCCAGCTTCTCCCTTCAAGGTGAAAAGGACATAGGAGATTCTGGTGGTTTTGGTCTGCCTGAGGACCTTCCTGCAGTGGTCTCTGCTCTGTTGCATGCACTTTTAAACTGTCATATGCTGACATTGTTTGTTCCTGGTCATTTCACTATTTTAGCAAGGTCTCAGAACTGAGGTTCGAGAAATGTGACTGCTAATAATGTGATTTTATTTAAACTCTGTGCCTGTGTTCCCTCTCGCTTTCCTTCTCAGTGCTGGGTGCTTAGATGGCATTTAGGCAGAGATGGTCTGTGGCTGCAGATAAGTGCAGCACCCTTGCAGTGCTACCAACCAAACCAAGGGGTGCAGGGACAGGTAAGACCATGTGCCAAGAACTGAAATGAGACAAGCTGAGAGTTTCCAGCCAAAGCAAGCAGAGATGTTAAAGCACTTTATGTGAACAGACATAATAGAAGAACATAGACAATACTCAAAATTTACCTGATGACTTTCAAAGCGATTACCTGAAATATGACATAAGGATAAAGTGAATATAGTCAACTTCTAACATTTCACTTTAAGGCTGCTGCTCTGCATAGGAAAATTTATATGTGTGAGTACATGCATATATTAGATATACACATACACCAGAACTTTTTTTCTTAAGTACATTCTCAGGATTCACAAAGGAAAAGAATGAATGATGAGAGCAAAAGAAACTTGCAGGCCTCCCTTTGTGTGGGGAAGCTCCAAGCCACCATTGCAGTGAACAAAGATGCCCCTCTATCAGGCCTCTGCAGACAGAGCTGGAACAGGAGCAGCCCAGAGTAGCGGTGCTGAGAAGTTGGTACAATAGCGAGGCAAAGCAAAGCAGAGCCTAACAGGATGACAGCACGAGGCACCAAAAATAGGTGGCTTTTGTATGACTATAATAGCACCACCTGCTTTCAGAACGTTAGTCATCCTGTAAATGTGTCCATTCCAGTGAATATCCTTGAGGGAGTTGACACAGAAATCCATAGAAACGAGGCTCTGAATCTGAGCAGAGAAAAGGGAGAAGAGCAGGGATGCGTGAGGCTGAAAGGAGCTGCTGGCGGGGGAAAGGAGCAGCCTGGGATTGCGTGTGTGGGTGTGCATGGGGTAGCAGAGAAGTTTGCATGCTCTTGAAGGGAAGAATTTGTTTCCTTCTCATCAAACCCCAGCCCCTGCTGCTTTCTTTGATTTTTCTCTAGCGGGGCCAATGTAGGCACTCAGCGATGATAAATAACCCAGTATTACAAGGTGACATGCACAGTGACACGATAATATGGAGAGAAAGAGAAGAACCCAAAGGGACATTGTTTCTGTCATTTATTTCCCCAGCGTGCCCCGCAGCTCAGGCAGTTTGGGAGCCCCATCCCACAGCTCCATCCGCAGCCTGGCGAGGGGCCTGAGGGGAGCCGGGCAAACCTCGCCGGCACAACCAGTCCCTGAAAATGCTGTGTTTTCCCTGTGAGCTTTGTCTGCGCTGACCTTGGTAGGATGCTTCAGCCCTGTTTTGATTGAGGGCCTTTTGGGACCTCGTGTTTGATCTGAGGTGAAGGGGTCGCTCTGCATGTCACCGATGTCACGATACCTGCGCTCGGCCGTGGCTCCGCTGCCATCCCCCCGCCTGGCCTGGGGGTGGTCACACCACCTCCCTCCCTCCTTCCCTCCCTCCCTCCCTCCCTCCCCGCCNCTCCCTCCCTCCCCGCCTTTCCTGGTTAGCAGCTTTCGGCTCTGCCACCATAACAGGGTTTGGGGTTTTTTTTAACATTGCATTTCGGTGCCATTCCCTGGATTTTGTCAAAGCAGACTGAGAGCAGAAGTGGTGCTGTGCTGAGACGCACGGAGCATCAGCGGGGCTGAGCCCTCGGCTCCCCCGAGCAGGGTGCTGTGTTTGGGCTCACGGAATAGCAAGTTGTCGCTCTCTGTTGGACCAACACGAGGAAAGAAAAAAAAGGAACATTTTGCCAGAGGGTTTTCTGGCCATGTACTGGTGACTAGGGATGCTGAGACGTGGGGATCTGAATCTGTTTGTGGCTCTGTAAAGAGCTTTGCAGCCTCGGTGCCTGTCCTTTCCTCTCCCAGTTTTTTCTTGGATGAAAATGCAGGACAGGAGAAATGGCGTTGTCTAGACGATGACACAGTGCTAGGACACAGTCTAGTGAGATAAAAGGAAAATGGAACAGGCATACAGAGCAAAGTGATTTGCCTAAATCTGCACAACCAGATCTCCTGACTCCTTCACTCTCCCTCCTGTGGCTTCTCCTTAGGAGATGAAGTTGATTGATGGAAATTGCCCTTTTTACTGATTACCATTTTAATAATCTAACCAGTTATGCCAGAAATCCAGCATGAGGGGTGGCTTTTTTTGATGCACTCTGTTTGTTACTTGCATTTCTCACAGGTGGGCACCAACATCAGACTAGTCGGGTACTCTTTTTATTTACATTTGGGTTTGTGTCCTTGTCATTCAGGTTACTGCTGCAGCTGCATTCTCACATGACAAGGGAATATTCTTGTTAGAAGGAAATGAAAATTAAAACCAAAAATGTCCCACTCCCCACCCATACCAGGGGGAAAAATACCCCAAACGCTACAACAACAAAAAACCCAACAAACTAATCTTCAAAAATAGATCTTGATCTCATAGGTCTTGGATAAAATCTCTTTGCATATCCGAGCCTGCTTCATCTCCTTGGCAATTGTCATCCTGTGTACAACTCTTGTTTTATGAGTGTAGGATGGGAACTATTGCTGTCTTCTGCTCTGACATTTCTGTCTCCTCACCGCCCTCTTTGCCTGTTGTTAGTTGCTTCTCATGCCACATCTGACTGGTTTTCGGTGTTGATGAGGAGTCTTTGCCTTGGAGTTTTGCATGACTTACACTTAACTGACCACCCCATTCCTTCGAGGTTTTAAATAGGTGAATAACAACCTGGCTTTGTGCCCCAGGGTTCTGATTCTTGATGGGTTTTCCCACATGCTGTCAGCCTGAAAATAAATAACACCTGCAAGAAAAAGGGACTAAAATCATGCTAAATCTCCTCTTTTTGCTGAGAGCCAAATGGACTAGTGGCTGGAATGCAAGAAGAAAGGATATTCCTATTCCCTGCTCATTTGGCTGACAGCGTAATCACTCAGAGTAATAAATCTTCATTGGAAACTCAGATGAAAATGGAAAAGGAATGAGAGTGCTTTCAGAGAAGAAGCTGGGACGGGGCTTTTGTCTGTGCCGAAGTCCAGCCTCAGAGGGAGAGAAAAAGGGCTACAGAAGCCCTGGGTGCAGAATGGGCCTTAGTGCCCAGGGCTGTGCCTGTTGGCTCGTCCCCCTCAGGCCCGGTCATCCCCCAGTCCTGACCGGTGCCCTCTGCTCCCCATAGCCCTGGGTTTGAGGAGCAGGGATGTGTGTCTGCCAAATGCACCTGAGCAGCACGAAGGGGCACAAATAGGGGCCAGGAATAAATGGTAGAGATCTAGAGCAGCTGGCTACCTGCTGTGCTTGCTCTGCAACCCTTCAGGAGCCAGCACTTTCCCACAGCCTCATGAGCAAAAAAAGGACAAAAAAAAGCTGAAACATTTTATTTCCCCCGCTGGGCCTGCCAATTAACCCTGTCAGGAGCTGGAAACCCACACTGGGCGCATCAACAGACAATGAGCTGCAGAGGGGGAGTGCTGGAGGAAGGCAGAGAGATCCAATCACCTCCCCATAGCCCTGGAATAGCTGAGCTGTGGTGCAGGGACGGTGGGAGCAGGTTTGCAGGCACCTTCATGCTTCAGAAACTGCTGCAGGGCAAACAGAGATGCTGAGCACCAGCTCCTGGTGGGATTTTGTCTCCTCCCTGCCTGACTGCTGCATGTCTGTCTCTTTGCAAATGCCACTGTTCTTGCTCATCCTCATCCTCCAGTCACTGTGTATTCTGTGCTGGCTTTGCAGTGTGTTTGGGGACGTTGAAGGGGCTGGAAAAAAGAAGAAGGCAGCAAAGACTTTCCCCTCTCCCAAAGCTCCCTGTCTGCAACTCATACTGCTCCTGATCTTTGGTGCTTGGTTCTTTGTGTTTGGGCAAGCTGATTGCTTCTTCCTTTGCTCCAGGGAGTGGAAAGCTTGACCTGGCCTTAAAATAGTGCTAACTGTGTGAGTTGGATGAAGCATGGGCCACACAGGATGTATTTTTTTGTTCCTCTTGGTCAAGTGCACCAGGTGATGTGTAGAGAGCTGGGTCAAGATGAGAGACAGTGAGCAGGGCAGGGTATCCTTCACTGTGAGGATGACGAAGAACTGGCTGTACATTGGGGCTGTTTGTTTGGGTGCAAGTTTGTCCAAGTTACTTGCCTAACTTCCTCCTGCATCACCTGTTGTGTTTCTACTGAAATCATCAAAGTGACACCAAAGATTAAATCTGCCCCACAGTCACCTCTGTGGCTTTTGGATCAACAAAGGACGCTGGCAACAAAGCAGAGAAGCAGGCACGGTGCTTAATTAGCATTGCTCTGATTCCTCTCTGCAGAAAGCAATCCTTCTTTCCACTTGTTACTTTCCTTGGGAATAAAAATCCGGTGTCGCCCTATCTGCTGTGGGACTGGCACAATGGTCCTGCATGTGGGTACGGGTGAGACCAGCCCTGTGAGCCTGCTTGTCTCCCTGGCCTCACACCTCATCCCACACACTTCCCAGCTCCCTAATCCTCTCGCTGCTAATTGCCTTTGGACACTGGTGCCTGTGAGGGGGTGACACGCAGCGCTCTCCCAGCCTCGGCAGAGAAAGGTAGCGTGGCTGTGGCTGTGAGGAACAGCACAAATGGAGAAAGAGGGGCTGTTTTGGAGCTGAGTGATGCAGAGTTAATATTCTGACTCTCAGGCCATGAAATCGATCTTCCAGGTGAATTTGTGGCCTCTTGAATTCATTTTGGGCACGACACGCACCTCAAATGGAACGGGCTGCAGCTCTTGACGTCAGTAAATGCTTTCTGCCCTGCAAAAGAGCACAGCTTGGATTTCATCTTGTTTTTACACCTTCACTTCTCCTTGTAAGGCTCATTGTCACCAACGGGTCTGGTGTCATCCAACTGCAGCAGTGAGACCAACACTCTGCGCTGCAGAAATTCCCAGAGCACAACACTCGGCAGCTGCCAAAGCTTTCTGCTGGCACCTGCTCAAGGCAAGAGAGAGAGAAATATCACTTTGTGTGCCTCCTTTCATTGCTGCCCACCAGGAGCCAGCAGGGACAGCACTTTGCTCCTCTGCTTGAGAGACACACAGGTTAGATGAGTGAGGCAGACACCTTGAGCCTCTGTGGCCTTTTCAACAACTCACATCCCCTTTTTCCCATCCCACTTTTTTCCAGCCAGATTGTAGCTGCCCCATATCACTGTTCCCTGGAAGGCTGGCGCAGAATGGCATTTTGCTGTGCTTTTCTTCTGCTGTTTCTCACCTGCCAAAGTCCTTCCTTTAAATGTTACAAGTCTAATTATTTTGGGTATGAGAGTTGGCGATGGCTGCATGTGGGCAAACAACAAAAGGATCCTTTCAGCAAGGCAGGAAGGAAGATCAGATAATTCTGGTGGTTATGGGGACAATTCTCACCAACTTTCTTCATGCAGCTTCGTTCCCTTTGAACTCATGGGTATCTGCTGTCTCCTTGTCTTTCCATCTAAACTGAGATACCAAATGTACTAAATCCCTTCTTTATGGAAGAAATTCTGCAAGTTGAGAATAACAGCTCTTGTGCCTCTCCCTTTTCCAGCCAGCTCAGCTCTGAGCAGTGGAGCAGACAGTTTGAATGACAAGAGGAGGCATCCTTAATCCAGATATTACACAAAGTGCATGTGGGAGAAAGGGTGAATGTAGTGCCTGTCGCAGCCCTGCAATGAACAGTCCAGGCTGCCTGGAAGGCACAGAAACAGTGCAGGGAGCACATTGTGCTGGCCCTTGCCTACCTGGAGCTAAACAGGGCCTTTCTCTGAAACTGCCAACAAGGGGTGGCCGAGGTTGTCTCTGCCTGGTGCTGGTTTGGGGGGTGCTATGCCAGCCTGGGGACCTGACATGGGCACACAGTGTGTGCACAGTTCCCTGTCAAACAAGGTCATCCTTTTCCCAGTGCTACAGCAAGCAGCAGGAGCAGGATTGTACCCAACCTGTGAAGCTGGCTGTGATGGCTTCCCCTTCCTCCTGCAGCAGCAAATCAGCAGAGTGACCTGAGAAAGTCATGGAGGCCCATTTGCTGTCAGTGAGCTGTGCAGCTTCTTGTCCAGCTTCCCTTAAACCTGCCGGGTCTCCCTTTTCTCATTCCCTGCTGCTCATCCCACGTTCTCCCATGGTCCACAGGCTAAGCAATGTTTCTGTGCTCTGGCTCTGCCACATCCTGTCTTTTGGGTGCTGTCAGGTTCTTAATTTCCTTGATTTTTGGCAGCAAGGAGCTCCCCAGATCACCAGTGTATGTGGGGAAGCAATCCCTGAGCAAGCCCTCCACGAAAGGTCTAGTCCTGCCTGGTCTGGGCTCTCTATAGCACTGCATACTCTGCCAAAGCTTCAGCTTAACTGCACAGATATAAAACTGAATTAAACTGGGAGGTGTATAACTTCATCACCACAAAATGGCTTTACAATGCCTAGATACAGTATGAAGAAATATTTTGTTATATTTATTTTAATTGTGTTAGGGAAAAGATCTTTCCCTCCTAGGAAAGTGGTAGAGATGGTATAGAAATGGGAAATAAATGCTCTTTTCCAGTGCAGAGAATGTAGCCACCAAAACAGCTGGTGTGCAGCAGAAAATTCAGGCAATGAAACTACCCAAACTTGTTTCCGTGTCCCACTAGGATGAAATGCACAAAAACGTAATAAAAGGAATCATGATTTAGCAGTTAAGAGTGAATCAGATGAAAAGCCCTCTCTCTTCCTAGTGCTATTCACTGCACAAGGCAGAATACGTGGAGGTTAATTATATTTCAAAGTCGGTGCTCTTTAGGGATGGGCCAGTTTATTAGGAGAGGCTGGAATTGTTAAAGACAGATTTTCTATGCATCAAAACAGTTCATTTGAGGCTCAAGGCTTGGCTGCTCTGACCTCAGGCAACACTATGCACTTTGATAAAGCTTTTAGTAGCAATAAAGTTTTACTGAATAGTACTAAAGATGAATCAAACTGGGAGACATAAGGCAGAGGAAATTTTGAAGTATTCACCCAGTTTTTGCAGTCAGGGCATCAAGAACTTTCTGATCCAGAGGATGCATCAAGCTATCTTTAATAGCCACTATTCTGTTTGTGATTCTCAATTTAGTATCTAAATATTAGTTAGAGTGTTGACTCAAAGGTTAGGCGTCTCTAACGAACATAAAAATGTAAGAAGATGATACAATAGCTCACAAAGAAATAAAAGATGACAGTATTTTTTCACTAGCTCATTCTGTAAGAGAGGGCAAGAAATAAATGCATAAGCAGTAAAAGGAACAATATTTTTTGACCAGTATTTTCTTGACCTCATATGGAAGACTCACTTGGTAAGATGTACATCCAGGATTTGAAGGGCAGATCTACTGTGTTTCTCCCAGTCCTGCACTGGTACTGCAGCACTGCTACCTCTCCTCTGGTTCAGATGGCCAGTGCCCCCCTAGCCTTGGACAACGTCTTTGTGGGGGCATTTTCCAGGTTCTAGGTGTCTTGCAGTAGAGGAATGTGCATCCCCTTGTGACTAAATGTGCTACACTGGGTCAAGAAAAGGTTGAGTAATTTGCAAAATGAGAAGCATCTTTTTTGAATTTACATTTGGGAATGACTGGGATCTACTTTAATCAGGGTAGTGTGGAGAAGTGGGGACTCTCTGATAGACTTGTTTATGTTGCTCTAGGAATGGGCATGTTAAGATATGTTAAGGATGTCATTTTCCTTTTTCTTTCTGATGTGGTATTGCTTGTTGCTTTGTGACTGAATTGTTTTAGGGAGAAGATGTTTCCATCCTCTGGATGTGAGACACGTTTCTGTGCAAATCTTCTTAAATGCTTGCTAAACTTTTGTGAGTAGAAAGCTCTGACAGTGGAAAGGGGACGCTGGTAAAATTCATCAGGTCCTGTGAGCCAGAGGTATTCATTTTGGGGTGAGAAACGTAATGGCTTGTTGGCTGTTGTGCTCCAGGAGATGACATTCATAAAGAGATTCAAAATGGAGTTCAGCTGCACAATCATAACACCTTGACAATGCTGTAAGCATTTAACTTAGAGTAGCTTATAAAATGCTGTAACACGTTGTTGGTGATTGATAGACTACCCCAAAAAGGGGCTGATAAGGCGTTCTCACAGTGTACACAGTGTTCTGTTGTTCCTGGGCTGATGCAATGTGCATTGAAGTGAGGAACAAAATTACTATGAACTGAACATTGAAAGATCAAACCTTTGTGAAGATTAGATCCTAAGTCTACACTGACTAAACCTTGCTTTTTATTGTCTCTGAAAGTTGTATAATCTCAGGGAAGAAGATAGGAATGGCTCTGAATTCCTATTTTTGTCCATTTTATGATTGCTTGCTCTGAACTGAGGGAAAAAATGAAACATGTTTCCTTGACTACGGCACTTGTGATGTCAACTGTGTTGTATTTTTTATTCCCTCCCTTTTAGGTTCCTTTCTGAACTCACCCTCTTTATAGCCTACAGTAGTCCTATAGGTTTTCCTGCTGCTCATTTCACTATTACAGCATGGATCACTCCTCTGTATCTAGGTCAGCCATGGCTGTGTAGAATATTTGCCAAAGCAATGTGCAGTCTGCTCTTAATGTCTGAACTGAACTATGGTATTCCAAAAGGTTACTTCCTATTGCTTTTTATGAAGATGGAGGACAGTCTGGGAAGTTTTGGGTTTCAAATAAGTTGATTCTGCCTGTTTTTCAGTTTTAGGCTTGATCTCTGTAGCCTGCCCTGTGCTGCAGTGTGATCACTTGGCTAGGCTGGCATGGCAGTTCTCCCTCAAAACTGGCCTCTCACTACCTTATCTCCTTTCAGCTCCTGATCATTTGGAAAAGCCTTGCTTGCAACACATTTGGGTTCTGGAATCAATCCTGAGGCAATGACAAAAACACCTTCTCTCTAAGACGTGGCTTTTGTTTTGGAGATTGTCATTTCTGTACTCTAGGGTTGCTCATGTAACATAGGAGTGAAATTTCTAAGCAGGCCTTGCCAGAAGTAACTCAGAAGTCACCCAGAATTAACTGTAGCCCCTTTCCCTCTGGCTCACACAAAGGTTACTGTGTTCACTTACAGCAAGGCCTTGCCTGTGCTTAGGCTTTGCAGAGTATCAGCTATGCAGGTGTTTTTGCCAGCTAAAGACTTTGCTGTAGAGATGTAATAATAGATGCAGGTCCATTTGGCTGCTTTTGGGGAGGGTTATCTTTAAGCAACCTGAATGTTGTTTTTTTTTTTCTTCCTGTTCACCTTGATTTCTTCCCTAGCTTAAAAATGCATTACATGGCCGTGCCACCTGGCTTTTTTGTGAAAAGGGCTGCTGACTTCCTGCTGTAGCCATTTTAGCCTCCCCTTGCTAAAGTTCAAGGCAATTCCCATTTTGTCCTGAGATCTTGCAAATAAATTGTATTGCTTTTGCATTTGTCAACATTAGGAGCTATTTGCTGCACCTTGTCCAAATTACCCAGCAAAGCTAAGGACTCTGTAGAATTTCCTTGCTTGCTTTTTTCCTTGCCTCTCCATGTCCACTTCCCCAATTCTGTGCTGTCAGCAGGCTTAACCAGTTTGCAGTCAGCTTCTCGGAGCCATTTATATAAATTAGGCTTAGCAGGGGTTCCGAGGATCGTGTGGCGATGAACATTACTTTGCATTTGTTGACTTTAATTTTCTTTTGCCGTATGTTGACCCAGTTCTAGAGCCGATCTAAATTGCTGGATATTTCTTGGCGGTGTTTCTCACGTCCATTACATGGCCCCACTGGCAACCGCAGGAACTCTGAAAACGACCTGGCTTGAAGTCATTTACACAGCCTAAAACTGGAGCAGGAAGGGGCAATATTCACTGACCTAATTCAGCAGGTCTCATAGTTTAGGTCTCTTAATTAACAATGACTCTGCTTTGCTGTTCTCTAGCCTGATCACTATCTGTTCTCATTTGCTATGCTAACTCCTTGCAGAATTTCTGCTGAATTTGCAGCTTTCTGTGGAGTATTTAGCCAGGCTGCCTAAATAAGACACAATAAATTGTAGGATGTATACCTTGCTCTTTGATTTACTCACTTCTCTTTCCCAGCCAAGGAATCTTTTAAAAGTTTTCTGTCATCACTTCTCAACCTTAAAAAATTAAAGCGCTTGGATGGAGATCAAAAGCCTGTATTTGTCTTCAAGACACTCGGTAATGACTCTGTAGTAGCCAGAAATACTTCACCCCATGCTCTCTAGGATCCCATGTGCAGATCCATCTCTTCAGGACAAGCCCTCGGTGGTGGCAGCAGCCCATGTCACCCACGGGCACCACTGGGCCCTCTGGAAACCTCTCTAGACTGGGAAGAATTCACAACCCCTCATTCCACCTCATCTGGTTTCTGAATGGGTTCAAGAAGGCTACAGGGAGCCTGACACAAATTGACCTCTGCCTCTCACGTCCCTGCCCAAAAGGAGAAAGATGATTATTGAAACGGTTTGTTTCAGGGCTCATTTAGCCCAATGTTTGTAGCACGTACCGTGGTGCTTCTGGCTGCTCCAAGCTGTACCTAGCAGAACTCCCAGGAGAGAGAAAATCGTGGATGTGCCCCCAGGTCCGCTGTAAATTTGACTGAGTTGATCATGTCTCTGTTTTTTACAGCTTGTCCAGGACTTTTAATGTTTTGACTTAATAAGAATGGACTGGTCCCATTCTCTCAGCTTCAGGGCCTTTACTCGCTATCAGTTTGGAGCAGCTGCATTTATTTGCTTCTGGGTTTAGGAGAGAGAAAACCCCTCTTGGAGCTCTCCATGGGATTGAATATTTCCATGTAAATTGTATCTGAGGGCATTTTTTGGCCCAGTAATTTTAAGGACAGTATGCTGAAATTAGACTGGCGTGATGTTTTTAGAAAGGCTTTTAGAAACTACAACATCCTTCCATCCCTGTTCCAGCTGTTGAGCAGGCAGGAGACTGAAGCAAGTGAGATCCCTGCTTTTTGACAGAGACAACATTTTCTAGCCTATGGATGCCACTGCATCCAGCTGCTGTTTGCCAGCCTGCCATGTCACCAGTATGGATTTGTAATCTGTGCACAACTCAAGCAAAGCAAAGCAAGAGAGCTGCAGAACTTGTTTAGCTGCAGTGTTGGAATAAACACTGTAGAATTGTGCCTTTGTCCATCCAGCATCTGAAAACAAGAATCCTGCCCTTATTCTTGGGAGCAAAATGGTTCATGTAGGTTCATCGCCTTGTCCAAGGCAGCCCTGGATTGGCAAGGCAGGCTGCCCGCCCTCCTCCTATCCCCCAAAACTGGGTTTCCAGTGAGACAATCAGCACGTTTCATTCCTCCAGGGAAAAGACAGCCAGGGCTGTATTTCAGTACACTGGGAGCTTCTTGAAAAGGTGAAGCCCCTTCTGTTAGTGCTGTAATGGAAGCGAAGCCTAAAGAGAAGAAATGTGACCATTTCAGGGGCACAAAGTCATCGCATTTCTGCTGCTACATTCTGGGAACAAAAATAGCAGGGACAGGTCCCAGCTGCCGGCCACAGCGTGTTTGAAAAGGTTATCAAGACATTATAGCATGTAAACAGCAGAGCTATTAGCTCTGGGCTGTGAAAAGTTTCTAACCTTCACCGCGAAAACCTTAAATTATTTTTGAAGTGTTAATGAAAGTCAGCTCACCAAAGATGGATGTGGAGCATGGAATTGCATTAGACAAATGGCAGGAACATTTTAATAGTTATTGCTTTGAGAGCCCCCCTCTGAGAGGATCCGAGGGGGTTGGAGACCAGACACTTTCATGAGCCTTTTTTTCACAGGGGTAAACAATGTGTGGTTTATATCGAGCGATTTACAGAAGCACACAGACATTGTGGGTTTGTTTAGCACGTGCTTGGGAATTTTTCTTACCTCCTTCAAAACCTTGGAAGTGCCTAGCAGCTCAAGGGTGTTTAGCATGGCTTTAAATCTCCTGCTACCCTGTTCAGCAAGGGAGTCCCAGTCTGACGCTGCAGGTGATAGCACATAGGTGTAGGCTGCCCTGTCATGGAGCTGCCTCTGGAATGGGTGGGAAACAGCCACAGGCAGAGCCTGGGTGCCATCCAAGCAAATTAGCAAACCCCCAGCCAGTTCAGCAAGGGCAAAGTTCCTCCTGTGTCTTTATTTTATGGGTACCTGCTACTGAACAAATTATATATATAGATATATCCATATATATTTACATATGCACACTAGTGCATAGCACTTACCTGTGTATATGCATATGTGTTTTATGCAACTCCATATAATTCAATTACTTAATTGCTAATTAGCTCTAATAGGCACTTGGAGAGAAAAGCTGCACAGAGTGTGCCCTTCATCCAGAAGTGCCTGTGTGAGCTGCCCCCTTTCCACTGCACATGCAGCCAGAGTTTAACACTGCAGCATCACCCCCAGTCTGCCTCAAACAGCACAAACAGCACCCTAAACCACAGGTATCCAATGGGCAATGTTTAGGCTGGGAGGGATGAACCTTTAAAGATCAAGGTGTCTTGACCTGTTACAATGGTTCTCTTCTACCCTCAGTCATATCATGATTGTGTGCATATGTTTTCTCAATGTGGTTTCTATTAGGAAAGCTGAGTCTTGCCGAGGCCTTTTGATTCCATGAGGAATTGTTACAAATGCTTGCTTGGGCCACAGGGGTATAGTAAGTGCATAATTCTCTGCAGGATTGGAGCCAGGGGAGCCCTGTGTTGTGTTGGCACAAGTGTGCTGTGCCCTGGAGTATCTGCTCATGTTTCATGTCAGAAGATCAAGAAAAGAGGTGAATGGCTCTGTATGTGCAGGCTGCATCTGTATTTAAACAGTGGGTTAACTGTGAGCAGAGACAGATTTCAGCTGAGTACCCTGCACTGGGCAGCACCAGGCCTGGATGAGGTTCTTATCTCATCATTTGGGCTCCTTCTCTGAGATCCATTTGATGCTCTTTGCTTCCCTTACACAATTTTGCAGGTAGAGCCAATTTTATATGAAATACTTATCTTTCTTCCAGTCACTTTTTATTGTCAGGTCAGATATTTCCCCTCTCCTCCCCTTTTTGCAACCAGGGGGAGAAACAACCCTTTCACCAGCTCCATAACCATTTCATGCATAATAACGTTTTAGGCTTTTATTACTCTGTTGAGACAAAGCAGGCTCTGATGAATTTCAATTCAGCACAGAATCGACCATGCTACAGTATCCAGTCACACAGAGAAGAAAACCTCTCTCCAATTCTGGAACAGGTTGAAAGACCAGCAACTGTGATTGTAATACCAGAGTCAATAAAGCTTAAAGCTCTGTCTGGCTTCCCCACTAAGGAAGGTGAAACAAAATCTTCCTACCCCCTACAAATCAATTTTGAAGCCATTGCATGGTGATGACGTTCATCGGCATTTTCATTGCATAAATGTGGACTCATTTCTGTGCTGAGTGTGTTCAGTTAAAGGGACCCCAGCAGCCCAGGCAGGCTTTGTAAATGAGTTAATTTCTGGCACTGCATCTTCTGATTCTTTCTTCAATGTTTTTGAACTTTTACAGTTATGAGTTCGTTTTCATTATTTTGGGATATTTTTGTTCTGTCCCTGGTTTCTCTGTGCTTGCAAGAAAAGCTTGAAGGAAAGGGAATGCACCAGTGAAGCTGGTATCTAGCATTGCCAGGTGTATTTGGGAATCTTTTAAATTTTTTTGAGTCTATTTTTAGGTCTGCATACAGTTGCATTATTAAGTTTTTCTCTCCAACTGTGAAGCCTACAATTGCATTTTTAAATGGATGCTGGGGAAATCTCAAGTAATCACACAGCTCCCAGAGCCTAGACTTTTACAGGAGACTCCGTAGACCTGAGGAAACCTGCAATTCTTTGTAAGCCTGGCTTCACAGCCTGGGAGGAGGAGGAGTTGGATGAGGTGGCAGCTCTCTTTCCAATCGTGTGGCCAGACTTCTGAGCCAAGCAAGTGAGGTCCCAGCTGGGCAAGTCCCCTCATGGATACTGTCACCCTGCAGCTCCCACATCTCTGGCTGTCCCACCTTTGCAGTGTTTGGTTCAGTGGTGGATGTTTCTGTGTCCTTGCTGATCCCTCACATACTCACATTGTTCATTGTTCCAGTGCATTTTCTTTCTCTGTGGAAAGCACTGCACCAGTGTGTGCCAGTGAAGCTCTGTGAAGCCAGATATTGCACAGGACAGGCAGAGCCTGCCTTGATCAGCCTGGCATTAAATTCACATCCAGGCTAAGCTAAACCCTCCCTGTATTACTCTTGGAATTTGAAGTTAACACCCTTCTAAGTAAAGTGGCATGGAAAACCTTTGTACAAGTGACTCAGGCAGCCAGCAGCAACAGCTTTGAGCTTGATTTGCCTGGAAAGATTCCTGCAGCTACTTGGAGTATCACACAAGCTTCCAAGGAGAAAGATTTGGGGGAAATTCAGCGGAGGCTTCATATTTTTCTTTAGACAGCAGCTGAATAGAAACTGTTTCCTTAAAACATTTCTTTACTCACGTTGAGCCTTTCTCCTGTGAAATGCAACCATGGTTAGCATGGGATGAGTTCTCCTCCTCACCAATAGTTATGTAAAGAGTTTTCTGCCCCTTGAACCTCTCCTGAGAGTTGACTAATGTATTTCAGGAAATGTCATAGCACACTTCTGAGGCAAGGGATGATGCTTATTACTGTACTTAAAATAGATGAACTGAGGCAAAAACGGGTGAAGGTTTTTAGTGGCATTTAAAATACAGTTGAGTCTCCCCCAAGACTTTATAAAACACCTAGGGTTTGAACCTATTTTAATTCCAGCAGTGTCCTAGGAATTCTGATTGCTTCTTAACTGCTTGTGGAAGTTTTAGCTCTGTTTTTGCACTTGGCCCAAAGGAATCCATGGGACAACATTTTAGGTTCAAAAAACCCGTGTAGGCAATCCAGACATCTGGGTCACGTATCCAATACCTTCAGGTCCTGTTGGATGCTAGGAAACTTTCCCTTATTTTGTGCCATGCAAAGGGAGGGCAGCAGGACGATGGTCCTGAGACCAGGAATGCCCCCTGTTGCAAGGAAAAGTTGCTTTCCACAAGGCAAGCACTTGATTCAGCACCTCGTGCAGGCACCTTGTCAGGTCAAAGTGAGCTTCAAGCACCTCAGCTGAGGAGAATTTGGCACCACCACATCTCCTTCCAGTGCATCATTTCATGGTTACCGTTTGGAGTGGGGAGAGAAAGGGATTTTAAGAAATTAAATTAAAGGAATAATAAAATCACATAAAAGTTTCCTGAAGGGCTTAAATATGCTGCTCTTGGCAATATAGCTTCATTTTCTGTATAATCCTTGCTTTACAGATTTTGCAAGGGGTAAAATCTGTCCTGCAGGGTAAATTTTCCACCCCACTTGTAATCAAACCTCTTGACTCTATTGACATTCATGTCTTCAATCCAAGCCCAAATTACAGTGGCATAAGCCTCCATTTAGTGATGGTGAAGCTAAAAAGGCTTTGGGATTTGGTTTAGCTTAGCTGAAACATATCAAACCTTCTCCCAAATGATTAGTTCTGGAGCTACTCAGGAGAACATGGTTTCTTAAGGCGTGTTTATGTCACTGTGTTTTTATTCATATCAGAAATGCCATAAGTCCCACCCCATCTCTTTTTCTGGTTTCCTTTTTCCTTTGTTTCCTGACATCAGCAGGGATGTGCAAAGTCACTTTGCTAAATTTGAAACACAACTGAAGATTTTCAGGCTTGGTAATCCTTGTGAGAGAGAAAAAAAAGGAAAGAATGAGAATGAAGGAGCTGTTCGGATTATGAAGCCAAAGCATCACTAGCAAAGGATGCTCCACTCCTGAACATGAATTTCATGTTTTTTGGCAGAGGCTGGTTCTCACACCTGGGCAACCCTGCACTACAACACTCAGAGAGGAGGGAAAATGGTTTGTGGATTTGAACTGGTTTAGTGAACCGGTTTAGTGAACTCTCAAAATAGCTGGTTCTCCCCTCCCAGCTGCTTGGCTGGTCAGACATGTCTGTGCTGACTTGGGTCAGCCTGAGGAATCGATGCTGCTCAAAGACAGAGCTAGTCTTTCAGCCTGAAGTGTTGCCACAAATCTGTTTAGCAGTGTAATTTGTTCTGAGACACTGGAGAACCCAAGGAAGCTGTGCTGCTGAAACACTCACAGGACTGGGAAGGGACAAATGGGGCTTAGAGCCATGCTGTGATTGTGTCATAATGACATCACTGGCAATATCCTTCGGTCTCAGCCTTGACCCAGCAGCTTGTGGTTTTGTGCAGTGCTAGTCCTATTATCTACCTACTTCCTTCCCTACTTCTGCTGCCACATTGCAGTCTCCAGCACTCTGGAAGAACAGTCTGTGCTTGGCAGCATTCCACCGTATTCCCTGACCCCACCTCCTTCCTTGGGATCACCAGGTAACACCAGCATGCATTAGAATCATTAAGGTATTAATATTTAACAGTATCAAAAACACCACTGGGCTGCAGTGGGCAATAAATCATCATCAACCACTTTATTTTGTTTGTGTTTCCATAGAGAGATGGGAGCATCATGAAAACAAATTCCAAAACTTTCATTAGTTTTTATTTCATCTGCTAGGGACTTGCCTGCATTGATGCAGTGGGAGATCCCCAATGCAATCAGAAAGCCTCACTGAGTGCAGGAGGGGGTGTGCTTACAAGCCACCATAATCCAGAGGAAGCCTGGAGTGTTCCAGATATTACAGCAGCACTTGATGTGTCTGTGTCTGCTGCTCTCCGTGGATAGGAGGAATGGCAGAGCAGAAATTGCTCTGGAAAGTAATTATTAAACAGTTTCTGCTGATCCATCTGAACAGCACCGTTTACTCTAAGGCAGTCACAGTGGTGGGACCAACCCAGGCACTTCCTCTGCCAGTGGTTAACTTTCCTGTCAAGCAGAGAACAGATTCCCTGGAATCGTGGTGTCCTGCCCACCCTTCCCATGGTGGCACTTCTCCCTGCTCAGAACGGAGTGTTTTCACACTGCCCATCCAGCACGGCTCTGTGTCTCAGTCCAGGGCATCTCACCTCACCTTCCCAGGAGAACACGTGCTTTTCACACAGAGGGCATGTGGGAATTTGAAATCTGGGAGGTATCCTGGAGATGAAAAACACTGTGTGCCTTCACCTGCTCTGTGACAATGGCAGCTGTGACTTCGCTCTTATCAGAGCAGATTTTTTCTGGCTGGCAGTGCGAAAGCACCGAGCTGTCTGTCTAGCCATCACTCCGAGCCTGGTTAAATTAATATTAGCTCTGAGAAATAGGTAATTATTTTCCTTGTTTATTTGGTTGCACCTATAATTATTGCTTTACCTGGTGGGAGCCATAAGCTGTTGTAATTATGCTTCGTTAAAATGCTGATTAATAACGGCTTGCTTCTGAAAGGTGTGCTGTGGGACCTACTTTTCCCTGGCTACACTTATTAATTGTAATGTAGATCTATGTACCTATCTATTAACTCTGAGCTAATATACATAGAAATGATGCTAAGATCATATTTCAGCACCTGACTTTGACTCACTAGCGCTAGGAAGTCCAGAGCTCAAGATATTTTTTCCTGGTCAAATAAACACTCTTTCTGGCTGTGAATCTACTGCACATTTCCAAACGCTTCTAGAAACAACAAGGCAAAAAAAATGGGGTAAATGTGCCCTATGTAAAGAGTGGTATTTCAGAGCTCCTAAATAATAACCCTTATGCTCATGAATTCCAGACTGCTCTAGAGAGGAAGGCAAATATTCTTTCCATTTTATACGTCGGGAACATGAGTTTTGGAAAATGAGCCACTGGACTATAAGATATGTAGATTAAGTGTGTTTATTTTTGAGTACAACCTTTATTGTGGTTTTATCACCCAAAATTTACTGTTTGAGCTTCAGGCTGAGAAGCAGGATTTCAGCTAAAACCTGACTTCACCAGCTACCCGGTAACTTTTGCAGTGTTATTTTAAGATACCTGCCCCTACTGTTGCATTCTCTTTTGTCCATGATCTCTGTTATCAAGCTGGGGCATGACGTGAAAAATCTTGAACCATCTTGATCAAAATACCACTTTCTCCTTTGAGGCAGAACCAGAATGTGCCTTGAATCATTTGATAGCAATTGTTCTTTACACAACAGCAGAACAACAGTTACAGTGCCACATCATTTGAATAATTGAATTTTGTCACCTGTATGCATATGTGCTGCAGAGAATGTCCTGCCTTAGTGTTAACTAAACTAAATGGTACAGAGATTTAGGATATGTCCGTAGGGGAGAGTTAAGGATCGGTATTCCTTGTGTTATTGAGTGATTTGGTGGCTCTGAGATTCAGTATTTTTAAAGAAATAGTATAAATTTTTCTATTATATCACCCTCTGTCCTAAGGGTACCTGCCCTTGAGGTTTGAATCCTGCAAGGCTGGTAAGCTTCCTGACTGTTGCCAACCAGAAATGAATATAGATTCTTTCCTTCTCTTTTTTAACAGCTGTTCTGTGGTGAAAATAATGCAGGCAGACTTCGATTTGAGAATTCCTTAGTCCCAAAACAGTGAAGGAATTCATAGATAAGGTTCCCATTTGGGCCATTTCTAATAACATGCATTAATCAGCTACGCTGTTCAGAGAAATTTTTTGCTTTGTCTGGGTTTCCTAAAGGTCTTCTTTCTCCTAATTTTTCTTGAGTGAATGGTAATAGCTCAACCCAACCAGTACAGTGTCCAGTCACAACAAAGCACCCTTTAATAATTATCCATTCTTTAGACTTCATATCAAAACCTGCAGCATATGAGGAGCTCTGTCTGTACAGAAAAAAGGGAGCTGTTGATGCCAATGAGTGTGTTAAGGATGATTGAGTGGGCGAGACCAGCCAGAGCTTAATACAAGTGAGACAAAGATTCAGTCTATAAGTCCATGAGATTGAGTCTATACATCTTCATTAGTGCTTTATGCCTTAAAACATGGTAATGGTTTCAAGAGTGAGCACTGTATTTGTGCATTAACTTTTTTCACCTCTGAACACCTTTTCTATACCTACTTTGCCTTGCCCAGAAGTGATACTGGGATCATTTACTGGGCTCATGTAGACAGTGGTCCTAGCTTTGGTATGTTCCCTGCTCCCGACTTCAGTTAGATTTGGCCATGCTCTTACCTCATTACAGAGCCTGTTCTGCTCATGGGTTGTCTCATCCAATGCAATCTCGTTAACTGCAGCTGGATGGCAGGTCTGATACAGGAGCTAGAAATTAGGACTGCAGAGGGCAGAGGTTCCCTCCCGTCATAAATAATCTGTTTTCCATCAGCTTGATCATGTTTTGATTCAGTTCCATTTGATTTCAGGATTTGTCTCTTTTCTCAGACCTGAAGAAAGGGTACTATGGGTGGAACCAACTGCTTTGTATTGAGTGTTTTACCCTCAGCCTCTTCTAAACATAGACTTTATTTTGTGACATCCAGAACAGTGAAGCCCTCAGGTACCTCTGTGGTAGAAATGCTGATGGATTGGAAGTCAGCTATGTACCCAAGAGGAAATGGAGCTGAAAGGCCCTGTGGTGGGGAGATGTGGGGCAGTGTGAGCACAAACTGGAAGGAAAAAGCTTTGTTTTTAGAGTTGGGACATTCTGTTCTTCCTGGTGTGGGCTGTACTGAACAGCTCAGTTCTGCACAGAGGTGGCTTAAAGTAAATCAGTGATTTACCACCATTATTATGAAATGTCATCGTTGGCATAATCCTCTCAACTTGTCATGCTCACAGAAGATGATGGTTCGATTCCAGAGCTCAGGCACTACTTTGTGTTGTTTTGATCAGAATCTAAGGGTGAGCTGGTCTAGAACTTAGAGAAACATGGCAAATTAAGAGAAAGTTTGTTTCTGAACTTGGACCTTGCTTATTTCCCAGTGGACTTAACCTCTAAAATAGAGCTGATGCATGATCTGACCCTGTCACTCCACACCTGAACTGCGAAGCCCAGCCCACAAATGTCTGTGCTTCCAAAATACCAAGCCAGCATGGCGTGGGTTCAAAGAAAAGTGTGACACATTTCCTTTAGTTGATATACATTGTTATTGGTTGGGTCTGGCTTTTTTATTTCGTTCAAACTTAGAAACAAGAGGCCATTGCCATGTCGTGTCAGTCGGAACTGAATCCAGACCACACAGTCATGTAGATAGGAACAGTGGTTGGAAACAAATACTGAGTTTTGATACTGTGAGGTGAGGGATTTCTAACCCTTCCTCAACACCCATGTGAGTATTTACACAAATTCCTTTCTGGGTCCAGAGCCTGGAGAGCCAGAATGGCTCCTGATGCAAGAACGGCAAGTGAGTACACAACAATCCAGGAGAAAGTAAAACTGAGTTCCTTTTAGATCACCCACCATGCCATTATAAAGGAAGCTACTCTATCTAAATGGCTTCATATTAATTTTCTTCCTCTGTTTCACACTTCTCCCCCTTTATTGCCCCACTTCTCCAACAATACAAATGATGTTGGCTTGGACATATTTTCTCTCCAGCAGTTCAATAATTTGGAGACAGCGATGCATCAGAGCTCTCGGTTGGAAAGCACATTCAAACATTTACTATTCACTCCTACGCTGATTACTCACTCAGAGTGCTTAAAAAAATAATAATAGCAACATTAAAAACCAACAAAAATACCAACCTAAAACAAAAAGGGGAATATGGAAGTGTACAGCATTAAAATAAACTCTGGCTCCCTTGCCAAAGCCATTAATAATTTTGGCTTTCAAAAAAAAAAAAAAAAAAAAAAAAAAAAAGAAAAAAAGAAAAAAATTTGGATTGCTCTGCTCTTCAAGTATCAAAACATCCAATTAACACAGCTAATTAGCGTCACAAACAGCAGTCAAAAGAATGGTAATTTAGATTCAGGATTTCAAAGGTTTCTTAATCCCAGGCCAAAGCAACTAATCTCTCAGCGGCTGAAAGTGTTTTGTTATTGCAATGTAATTGTATAGCATCCCATCAATTAGTGGCATTGCAGGGAACACTCACTTGCATGATTCATTTGTATAATCAGAACCTAAAAAAACTTGGGTGGGGGGAGAGGAACAAGAAAGAACAAAACAAGCTAGCCCCTTAAAATGTGCAGTATCAATTTTTCCAAATAATTTATACCATAGCTGGAAATGATTGTGAGTAGCACCACATCCTTCCCAAACCAAGCCAGCAGGCTGAAGGGCTTTTGCTAGTTTTTTAGAGGTTCATAGGAAAAGTAAAGCCAGCCCCACAAGTGACATCAGCCAGCCTGCAATTAAAGGTGTTGGCTGATATGAACATTTTCTTAGAAAGGGAGATGAAAAGATCTTTTTCTTACCACCCTTCCCTTTATGCAGGAAAGACAAAAATGGCAAGACTCTCAGCAGACAGACACTCTTACATCACAGTTGACTGCACATTATCCAGGGATTTGACCCCAAAACCTCCTGGCAATCCCAAAGTTTACCACATATCTTACATCATCACCCACATTTCTGAAAGCCCCCTTCTTCCAGTGGATGGGAATGGAGGAGCACTCAGCACCACTGTTGGCATAATGGTTCTTGTCTTGAACACAGAATTCAAGTTACCAAATTAAGATTTGAAGGTAGACCCTTGGTGCTACCTGGGCTCCAGCCACCTAGGGTCAGGTCTCTTATGGATACTGGAGGCATTTAAGGCCTTTGGCTCTTTTCTCCTGCCCTCTCACAGCCATATTTCTTTCAGAGGCACAGAATTCACTCAGTTTCATTTGTTGTTGTTGTTTTTAGGTTTTTAGTTCTAGTTTCAAAAGTGTTGTGGGAAGATTTGCATCCAGTTGGAGTACCATCTGGATGGGACAGGACGGAGAGACTCAGCTGCCTCTGAAAAAAAACCTGAAAAACATTCCAAGCCTTAATGTGTAATTACAGTGTGAAACAACAAAACCCGGGCTCCGCCAGCTCCTTGGCAGCTCTGTGCTTTGGTCCTAAGGAAATCCATCTTCCTGGGGAATTCAGGGAGTCAGTTCCTGTGTGAGCAAGAGGAGCGAGACATGGTAGGAAGCTGATGGATTTGATCTCTAGGGCAGGACTGTTTTTTCCATGGCTTTCAGTCTCCATCTGTCAGTGGATTCACGTGCTGACACTGACAACTGCTTTAGAGGAACCAGCACCTCCTGGCTTGGTGGCAGCCTGCTGGTGGGAGGGCAGAGGACAGGGCTGCAGGCGTGTGAAATGTCTCCAGGGGAGGCTGGAAGCCATGCAGACGTGAAACGGAGCCAGGCTCAGATGTCTGCAGCCGAAACACTTCCAAAGCAGGATAAACAATACAACATTTCAGCTTTTCACCACGAAGAATAATCAGCATTTTGTTTCCAAACAGTTTTCTAAAAACAACACGAATGCAGGAAGGGCATCAAAACTGTTCTACAAATGTTGAGCTTACATTTGAATTCCTTTTGTGAAATCCTTTTGCAAAATGTTTTTTAAGGATAACTTCTTCCATCCCTCTCATGGCAGCTGTGGCAGCCAAGGCAGGTCCGTGACAGACTAACTCTTCTGAGGGTCAGCTGGGGATATGTCAAGAGTGAAGGGCCATATTTGCTTGAGGAGCTCTTGGTCTGTCTGGCCTTCCAAACCCCTTGTGATCCCAAAGAAGTCCCCACAATAACATCAATGTGATTTAAGGGGGTGTAATTGTCCACACCTTACACAGACAGTCCAACTTGCTCTTCCCCAGCATCAGTGCAGAGCAGCTTTGGCTACACATGCTAAGGCTGCGTAGGAGCCCAGCTCTGAATGATTTCCCAGCCCAGGTTGGGTTCCCCAAATGGTAGCTCAGGGGTCTGTGGTGTTTCAGAGGGCTCAGCTCCTGCAGACATTGTGGCCCTTGCTTCTGACACCTGGTGTTTTGGGTGAATGCACCACTTGCAATTCACAGAGGAAGAAGTGACAGCATCTGAAACCCTGTCCTCCTTTGCTCGTGTTGATAAATATCCTGTGCAGGACCTTGAAAATGATGCCCTACAGTGCACTCATTTTCAATCAGACCTTGCTTTGCAAATGGTGCTACGTCTGAAATCCATGGAATGTGCTCGATGCAAACATTTGCAAGCCTAGCTTTCTCCTAAGAATATGCCTTCCTCCTAATTAAGGCTGGTTGTCTACCCAGCTATTCCCACTGCTGGCTGCCAGCAATAATGCCCATTGTAGTGTGGGTGGAAAATATGCAGTTTTCAAATCTCATTTATTCCATATAGTATTAGATTCTCTCATGAACAGGCTGCTCATTCTGTGTGAAAAAAACAAGCCAAAATGCTCTGGGAACAGCGTGGTCTCTGCCCACACTTACGGATGAGATGAGGGGACATTTACCTCAGCATCCCTTCTCCTCGTCAAGCTCTATTGCTTCTGACTCCCACAGTCTGCACCTTTTTCCCTAATAGTTTCCCTATCCCTGGTCATCCCACCACATCTGATTTGGTGGATTATTTGACTGTGCGGGTTATCTGAGGATTTATTTTCCCAGGCTGGTACTCTTAAATGGGTGTGAATTATCTGATATGGGGATTATACACATGAACATAAAGTAAAGGCTGACATGGGGCATCCCAGCCCACCCCGAAATGCTGTCTGTACACATGATGATTATTAGCAACTCATTTCACAGTTGCCCCTTGGAGCCATCGCCATTGATTCAAACTAATGATCTAAGAAGGAGTGTCACTGGCATTTCCTGGGGCCAGCCAGGCCCAGCACTGGCTGAGGTTTTCATATAAAACCTCTGAACATCAGTTAGCACATCCATGTCTTTTACTGTTCCTTGGTGAGATTGGGATCATTTGGTGAGAAAGAAGGATCAGAATGCTCAGCTTTAAAACTTCCAGTGACTGATCGTTACCCTAAATGCCTGACTAAGTCTTACACCTGACTGGTGTTTTGAAACTCTGCTTAATTTTCCCTTTAAGCCTTCATGTGCTAGAAAGATTTGGCAGAGATTCCTGCTCAGACAGACCCAGAGGCTGGACTGCAACTGCAGTTGATTTGACCAATAAGAGGGGCATCAAGATTGCTAAAATATGGGATTCTAATAAGAGAAGATCCTTCACTAAGAAGCCATTCTTTCTGGTGTTTTATATCACTGCACTGGTTGTGGATATTGTTGGGATATTGCTGTTTTCTGGCAAAGCAGATGACAAAGGCTGTGTCGTAACCTTAGCTCTGATTAGAAAAGAACACACACTTCAGGAACAGCCACAGAAGCTGTAGGCTGGGAATAATCAATAATTGCTCTTTTGGCAAACAGATGACCCTGTGGACTCACAGAGAAGATTTATGGAATGCAGTGTGTTTTTCTTAAGAAAAAGAACAATGAGGGATAAAATGGCTGTTCCAGAACTGTCCTCAGTATATAACAGTGGCTGATTTACACTGAAATTCTGTCCTTTTTTTGCCGTCTATTCACACTGAGTATGATGAAAGGCAGGCTGAAAGTGCTGTGGGAAGAGTTTGTGTGCACCCTCTCACACAACAGGTCTGGTGATGCTGTGACAGCTGCCAGGGGATGCCATTGTACAGGATGTGCAGGCACATCAACTGGTTAGCGAGGGAAGATCAGCTCAGAGGGTGTAAAGGGAGAAATGGATATTAAGCACAAAGCAGCAGAGAGCCCTCATGATGGGAGACTGGAGTTTTAGACCTTTTTTCAGACCAAGAGGAGCACAGAAGGCCAAAAATAAGCAACACCGCTCTGAAAACACTAAGCAAGTCCCTCTGCTAAAACTGGTGTGGTCTGAGGAGAAAAGAAGTTTCCAGTTTTCATTTGGTGTTGAATTCCAAAGGTGGCTGTCCTAACAGATAGAGCTGAGCAAGGGGAATCACCTGGTGCTATTCCCCACCTGAAAATGTTAGACAGCCTATTTGCAGTGAACACTGAAACGCTGTGACTTTTGAACCATGGAACATGGATCACTTGAACACACACTAAAGTACTGAGGGTGGCTGAAAATGGCCAAAGCAAAAGCTTGTAAAATGTGAACAAATATTCATGGGCATTTGTTTGCATTACCCTCCAATCTCTGTGAAGAAGCCCTTTGAATTTCATTTTGAAATCCTCTGGCAGTGTGAATACCTGTGCTTTAATTTAGTTTGCTTTAGCTCCCAGGAAGCTCTATTTCCAATAGTGATTTGAA
The DNA here is from genome assembly GCA_013398055.1 of Ifrita kowaldi. Taxonomy (NCBI): domain Eukaryota; kingdom Metazoa; phylum Chordata; class Aves; order Passeriformes; family Cinclosomatidae; genus Ifrita; species Ifrita kowaldi. The sequence continues at coordinate 400,369 of VZRS01005274.1, read as the reverse complement.
CTCCAAATCCTAGCCCGATTGATCTTGTCTCACCCGACAAGTCACAGTTGCTGTTGTTTCAGTACCTGGCTTGGTACCCAAAAATGTATGTATTTATACAGGGGTATGATTTGCCATTCTACTAAATGAAGCACTACAAATAATACCAATAATAGTTTTCACTCTGAAGGAGCTTTATAACCCTCTCTGATTCCAGCCTCACGCTGGCTCTGTGCAGTGTGAGGCCAGGATTTATTGCTCTTAGGTTCATGTTGAAAGGCCCAGATTTCCCCGTGTGAACTGGAGCCCCACTTGTGCTAAGGACGGTGCTGGTGCTCAGGGATGGAGTCTGAGATGCAGCACAAACAAAGAGGGGAAAAAAAAGGGTTTAATGCTTTGATTTACAAGGATAGGGAATAGAACATAGACGAAAAAAAGTATTTGTCTCTGGGATCATGTGCCCTTTCACAAGAGGAGTCCCACACGTCAAACTGCAGTGGGAGCTTTTTTCAGAGACACGGCAAAGCCTGATGTGCCAGAGGACAGGACAAACTCTCCTGTTCCATGACCTCACACGCTTCCTGGCAAGAGAGACCAAGTGAGACTTGGCAAATAAACCACCTGTCAGCCAAACTGACCCTCATTTAAACTCGTTTTACAGAAAAGTGGTTGATTATACCTAATCTCTCTTTCTTTCTGTACTGCCACACACACAGATACAGCAAAACTGAATATATTGCAGAGATGACTTTGGTTAGCTGAGTGTGCTGTGAGCTGAAGTAAGATGACCCCAAGCACCTGGGATTTACTGTGGCTCCACCCTGCACACAGCCCCCTTTGGAAGTCAGGCCCTGTTTGACATGCCCAAGGTCACCTGGAAAGTGGGTGGCAATGCCAGGAACCAAACCTGATTTACCGAAGCATCCCAGTTTACCAACCTGCCCCAGCACTGGTTTCTGTTCTAAGGGTGACCTCCTGACCAGAGATGGAAAAGAAATGTGTTCTCATCTATTTATTTATACCAATGTAATCCAAGACATATTTAGCATCTGTATAACTTGAAATAGTAACGCTATTCCACACAGGAGCATATTGATTTGCAGGGAAGGAATGGTACTGTCAGAATATGGAGCTTTTATCCCATGGACTTATTTTCTGCAAGATGTCAGGCTGTGTAATCCTGCAAAGCTATGAGCCTGGCTGCCATTGGAGAAAGCTGACAGTTTTTCAGTGGTTTTTTAAGATCTCCCATCCCCCATGAGCATTTGTTCTCTCTGTGTGTAGGTGGATTGATTGCTAGGTAGCTCAGTAAATAGGTTGGGAAAATAATACTTAATTGACTTGATATTACGGGTGACTTGAAGGAGTTGGGAAAACAATGTCAATTAAACAGTGCAAACATGTATATGTATGTCTGTGGATAATGTTTTTAAGTGCTTTTGAAGGCAGAAACTCCTATAATTTGAAACGCTATTCAGCTCAGTAACTTATTTAATTGTTTGTGTGTGTGTGTGTAAGTGGTAAACAGAACTAAAGCTGCGGTTTAATCAATAGCTTTTCCATAAGTCTCATCTGAAACAGGACCCACCCCAGCAGATGTTGATGGCTGAATTTCTAAGACAGAAAGAGACCTCTGTCAGATGTTACCTGTGATTCTGGACCTCTTGTGTGCTCAGGTTTCTGCATGCAACAGCTCACAAATGAATACAGCAAAGCGTGCTCTCTAACACCAGCAGTGCCTCAGATCACTTCAGCTGATTGAATATTGCATGAGGCAGCTCCTGGGCATCTTTATAGTATTTTCTTAGAACTGCCTGGGCTGTGGTAGAACTCTGCAATCCAAATAATACGGCAGCCTGGCTGTCCACAAACCATCTATCATTTGCTCCTTACTAAATATGTATTTGTGTTAATTTAGCATTCATGACATCTCATAACACACCAGGATCCCACTGTGCTAAGTGTTGTATGAACGCAGAGCGAAATCTGTGCCCTGCAGAGCCCGCAGCCCAAGCCTGCATTAGCACCAGTGAAGATGCCTCTGCTGGTGACAGCAAACTAAGTATGCCCATTTCTTTTTAGGAGAGTTTCTGCTACAGCGTTGGCTCCCAGGTTTTGTTAGTAAATCACTCGTAAATGCACACTCACTTGTTATTTATCAGTATTTGCTGAGTGCTCTGGACAAAAAATTACCAGCATCCAGCTTGTTAGAGAGCTGCTCACAGTTGACTCTTTGTTGTGTAATGGAGCAAAATAGTCATATGAGGTATCTGCTCTCCCATCTGCACAGTGTTAGGTCCATTACAGACTTATTTTAGGCAGAATAATCAGGCTTTTTGCTCATCTTGATTGCCTGAGTTACAATACTGCTCAGGACTCAAGAGGAAACAGGAGCCCTATTGAGCGATGCCAGATACAAACACAGAGAGAAAGACCATCCTTGCTGGGAAGGCTGTTCAATTTAGGTGGACAAATGTATTATGGGAGAAGAAAAAGGCAGGTGCAAAGTGAGATAGGAAATAAATTGCACAGCTAAAACAGAACTATGTTTCATGCCTGCCAAGTCAGTGCCATTTCCTCCCAGCCACTGTCTGGAACTTGAAATCTTTGCTGCATCACTGAAGAATGCACTGACCCTCTATGTTATAATAATAGCAAATACATAAATAAAGACAAACTCCTAGTAAGCTAGCAAAAATAATCTGAAACTTTAATTTAAGATCATAATGACCACTCAGATTTGTTAGGATGCATTTCAGTTAACTCTATCGGGTAACTCAATTACTGATGGAAGAACGGGGAAAAAAACGAACGCCTTTGGTAGTTCTAGTACCAACTACTGCCCCTAACCTATGGAGAGCCTGAACCCTTCTGGGATTTGAAAAGACTTCTTGACCTCAGGCCCCATTTCTGCCTTTTCTTTTTTGAGGTTTTCAGAAAGAGGTAAAAGGCCTGACATGAGAACAAACACATCTCTAGGCCCATCTGACAGTATCCATGTATAACTATGCATGTTTAGGTTAAATATGTATTTTGGGGGGATGCCTACCTGATTAATCAGTGTTTTTCATATCACCCGGGTTTCTGTCACCTTCAGGAGCATAACACATTCTTTACAAAAGCATCAGCTCTTTTGTGGAACTCAAAATAGCAAGTAGTATTTTCACAGCAGACCACACAGTGATGAGTTGCATTTGCCCGTTGCTTATTAAATGGTAAAGCTTCAAGCTGGCCTCAAGTTATCCCACCTGCTCCTTGGTATAAATCAACACTGCAATAAGCTACTCTCACACTGATAAAAAAAATGTCCCCGCTTCTGAGGTTTCCCTGAAAGAAAGTATTGGCTCTGAAAATGGCTGGTTACAATCAGATTGAGTGAAAATTGGAGTATAATAAAATACTGAAATTACATCTTCCTTGCTTCCTTTTATGCATGTCAGGAGCGAGTCAACACACTGTATTTGCTGGGTGCTTGTCCTGTCTCTGTCAGTACAGTGATATGTTAGAGAGATGAGGACACAGAGATTTTTAGCTTCCATGCAGTATAAAGCCACTGAAATAGCACAAGAAATGTTTCCCTGAGTGCCTACAGCAAGCAGGAGAAATAAACACCAGTCAAAATTGCTCCAAGGGCCATTGACTTTGTATAGCCCCAGGGTAAACCAAATGTTTTCTTGGGTTCAAAATATCTGCAAAACATCTTTTTTTTTTTTTTTTTTTTTTTGCTGTCTTTGTTCCATGTTCTGGTAGAAACCAGAAGTAAGAATGACCATAAATATCTGAAAAAGCCCACCTGTGCCCCTACAGAAGTGGGACATTGCAGCAGTCGCTTTTTTAGGAGTTTCCATGAATCCAAAATGTTGAGAGAAGCCCATCCTTTCATTTCTCCAAACCCCTCCACTAAGCTGTTCTGACCACACAGAATTAAGTTTGTGCTTGTTGGAGTAACTCTCTTTCATGGACTCAGAGGATATTGAAATAATTCACTGCTTCTTTTTGTTGGTTTTTTTGTTTTGTTTTGATTTTAATCCATATGCCCTTGGATTATATGATGTGTAAAACCAAAAGCTGACACCAGTGTTCGGTGTTCTAGCAGCTCCCTCTCTTAGCCAAATTGTGATGCAGATGTAATGATCTTTTATCTCTCTGAACTTCTCATGCAGACTTACTGCTTGTCATTCTTGTCTTAAAGGGGTTTTATTTTGTGTTAATGTACACTGCTAAGTAATTACTCATATTTTAATGCAGGGGTAGCCCCTTGTTAGTCATGAGCAAAAGTCTAGAACATTTTGGATCACTTGAGAAAAGAAATGTTAGTGCTTTTTGTAAGATTCTTTCAGCTCCTGTGTTTTTCTTGGAGGAGAAAGGGGTGCAAAATGTACGGTGTTGAATTCCAGAGCATGCTGTGAAATTTAGAGGCATCGCCTGACTCAAAGGAAAGCATGTCTAAACCCCTGTATCGAATCCCATAACACTCTGTTGTCAGGCTATTGAGAGACTTGTTTAAGCCCAAAGACAGAGGCATCTAAATGAAGAAACTTAAAAATCAGAGAAACTTATCAGTTTAATTATATTAGACAAAATTTGGGGGTTTTTTTCCTTGTTTATTTTAGGTTTAATACAGCTGTTTTTCTAAAATCACTATTTAGGTAATGTTCTACCCTTGGCATTTCTTAAAAGAATTTAGAGTCTCTTTCCCTCCAAACTATTCTTGTTTAGTGGCACATCTGCCTCTCTTCTAAAGAGGAGATAATGCTTTGTCCTTCTACCAAAGGGGTTAAACACCAAGACCTGGACACCAAGAGGGGCAGCCCAGGTCTGTCCACTGGCGGCCTCCCACTTCTTAGAATCATTCTTATTTAGCCAACAAAATTCTGGATGCAGTATCACAGAGGTCTGAGCAGTACCAGAAAGTGGGAATTGTCTTTAGGGGGCCCACCAGTGTGTCCCAGTCTGGCAGAGATGTGTCCCAGGGTTCTGCTGGCCATCTAACTTGCACATTCACTCTGAGGCATTGCTTCATGCATTGCATAGAAATTTAAACAGAGCTTTACTTTGTCTCTCTTTCACTCCTGATCTGCTACAAGCACAAAATACTGAGCGAGAGGTGCATTTCCTCTCCCTTTTGCATTCACAGCTCTTTGTGCATTATGGTTGCAGACAGGCAGGAGCACGAGTGGGGAGTTTCTGACTGTATTTTTCCAGTGGACATTCTCTGCAGTCGTGCTTTTCTTCTCTGTGATTAGAATTAATTATTGCTGCTTCCCCTCTGCAGCATGAAAGAGAGGAAAGCTGAAGGTATCTGTCAGTGGTGATTGAAAACAAAATGAGAAAACATGGAAAAGAGGACAGAATTGGTTTCAGAGGCCAATGGATGTTGAGTGAATAGTTGTGCTACTTGCTAAAGAAGTTTCTGTCAGTTCTGAGTGTCCCCCTCCCCCTGAAATCAATAACACATCAAGCAGGCAGTCCCCTGAGCTGCACAATGTGCACACAGCATGGAGATAAAAGCAGATAAGAAACTACTTTTGCATGGAAAGTAAATGTCTCCGCATAGGACGTTTTTGATATATTTGTAAATTCAATCCCATTTGCTTGCTTTATTTATTTATTTATTTATGTATTTACTTTGTGTTTTTACTTTTGGTATGTATTAGTTTTCCTTTCTCCCAGATTGCTTCAGCATGCCATACAGCACAGTGCCACTTGTGTCCCAGTGAGCTGCTATTTCCATATAAAAAGTAGAGTGTTTTACAGTCAAGCATATATTTTTAACACTGGGGAATTTAAACTGCACCGTGTATTTGTAGAGGCTGCTCAGTGCAAGAGCTTCCACTTGAGAAGATCAAACAAATTGGAGAAATGTTCTGAAAAAAATGAAAGAGAGGAAGGATGCAATTCAGTGAAAGCAAAGCAGGAATTTATACACAAACAGGAGGAATTGGCTGTATGGATTGAGGCAGGAGGCAAACTATGGTTTGGGAATTATCACCAGCATGAAATAAATTCTATTGTGGGGGGAAACCAGCATCCTCCCATGGAAATAGGTGCTGGAATGAGCCCTCTGCTTTCCTCAGCTTTTGTGAGGTCACAGGCAGGGCACAGTGGTTAGTTCTGAGTGTGGAATTTATATTTTGTTTTTAAATCCCCCAGCCCCCCTCAAAAATGTGGGTCAGGAAGAGAATAACTGCAGAAACAACTGGAGAGCTGGAAAACAGGATTTGAGAGGAAAGGTCAGCAGAACTCAGGGTCATTTAGCATGGGAACAAATCAGATAGAGGGAGAGCATGATTAAGTGCCAAGTATCCTGTGCCATGGGATCAGCTCAGGACCAGCAGAGAGGGGACAGAGCTGCTTGTTGAAATCCCAGCACCACCCTGTACAAGAGCTGACTGGTCCTGAGGTTTCCCATGCATCTCCAAGCCAGGCAAGGCTCTGCTTCGTGCCTAAGAGCTGATGGATCCACAGCCCCGATTGCTGGCTCTGTTTATCTCTCTGAGTGTGGCGCAAATCCTAGTTATTAAAAATCAAGAACAGAAAATCCAATTCTAGATGTAATATCAGTCCAAGCCCAATTTTGAGTAGGTGAAATAAACTAACTTCAGACACCAACAGATAGTTGACTGCTGCACAGTAAAACAACACAATTTAGTACAATTTTCCACAGTTGACATATGTTGATCGATATAGGACTCAGAATTTAACAGGCATGGAATTTCAATTAAACTGAATTACCGAAGAGTATTGTCATCACCGTGCTGGGGAAGAGGTGCTTTAGCAAATGAGACAGACAACCACACTTTCTGCATAGAATCAGAATTATTTGGGTTGGAAGGGACCCTAAAGACCACCTCGTGTCAACCCCCTGCCATGGGCAGGGACACCTTTAGCTGGACCAGGTTGCTCAGAGCCCCATCCAGCCTGCCCCTGGCATGCTGTGCTGAAGCTGTACTGAATTAAAAAGTGGGCGTTAGCTTTCAAAATTAACTGTTAACAAAACCGTATCATTAATTTCTTTTTCATTTCATTTTTCTTTCTCACCTTTTCCACCCCTCTTGGGGCTTTGAAAAGGTTAAAGGTCAGATTGTTCCTAAACTGACGGATGCTTTGTTCCACAAGTGGGCACGAAGCAGGATAAGCAAGCACAAGCCCAGGTGGGTAAATTCCATTTGGCTCACCTTGGTGAGGAGCTCAGGTGAGCCAGTGGAGGGCACAGCCAGGTGCACGTGGAGCTCATGGATGAAAGGCCTCGGGGAGGTCCAGCACAGCCCTGCTGCTCACTGAAATGCACTTGTGTGAACATGCACTCCTCAGATTCCCTCCTGTTCTTGTCTCCATGAAAACACCTTGAGTTCACTTTGTGGTTTTGTCTGCCCCAGTGTCCACTGGCTGGGCCATGAAATTGTCGCAAACGCTGACAGAGAAAATCCCCCTACTGTCACTTAGAGGTGCTTATATTCTTCACAGAGAACAACAACTTGTTTCAGTGAGGTACATGAGTGGATTTTGACTGAGGTTAAGAGGCAGGAGTAGATCAACAGCTACAAGTGACTAAATTCTGAGCTTAGGAAACTTGCATCATCAGCAGCGTCCTCCAGCCGTGGCAGAAGTGTTTGCCCGAGCTGAATGAGAATGTGGCACAGCAAGAGAGAGGGACGGCTATTTACCCTGCTGCAGCTGGGTGTTCCAGGAGGATTTCTCCTGGATACCAGGAGGCAGGTTTAAGTTTACCTGAAGGAGCAGGTGCTTTCAGCTGCCTCCAGCTTGTTTGTCTCTGGAGAGCTGCTGAGTGTAGGCTGTGTTTTTGAGAGGACAATACTCTCAAATGCAATCAGTGTGAGACAGTTTCTGTGTTTCTGGGCTCTTCACTGAAACATCCATTACCAGCCAGGTCACCAGGGTGTAGGGAAAGGCTGTAACTGTGCATTCAGAGGTGACCCAGCGTCTCTAAGGCTCAGCAGGTCTGACTGTGCTGTATTTGAATGCTCCAGAGAGCGGCTGTGAGATGCTGTGAATGGTGTGACATATACAAGGAATTGCTTTTATATCTTCTGATGAGAATGTTTCCCATGTATGCGAATTTAGTGCTGAATTAACAGCCCCAAAAAATGTATCCACGGGAGAGCTTACCCATGCCACTGTGCCTCAGCCCTCATCTGGTGGAACCAGATTTAGAGGTGAAAAGTAAAGACTTCTCAATAGCTCACTGAGTGCCTTTTCATTCTGTGAAAATATGCAAAAAGGCTGCCAACCCCTTCAGCAGGTTTTGTCTTGTGGACACATTTCCACTGGAAAATGGACCTAAGACCACCACATTCCCTTCAGCTGCATGATGAACATGGTGGATTTGCTTTTTCCAATGATATCTGCTCCAAGCTGATCTTCTCCATCATTTTGTAGTGCCCACCTGACCTTCTTGTCCCCTCTAAAGCCCAGGCCTAATCCAGACATGTTTATCAGCTTCTTGTACATCTCCATGTGGAGACAGACCATCTTCACCTGCAGCCTTGGGTGTTTTATAGAAAGTAAGGCTTGAGTTTGTCGCTCTGGATGCAGCTGAGCCTGCTGGAGCTCCAGGACCTCCTCTCCATTTCTTGATGTTGGTCATCTGTGAGGGAACACTGTCCAGATCTGTAAGAAGGCCTTTGGCATCTCTCTGATTCCTTTGTAAAAGCCTCCTGTACCCAAGTGATCCTGGCAGTATCTGTACTTCAAATAACTGTGCTGTCTTTTCTCTCTCACATGCTTTCTCCATGAGCTCCTCCTCTTTGAAAATTTAGGGTCTGATTCTTCTCATTTAGAGGTTACTTGACATTTCCATCGTGCTGTACTTGTAGCTATTCCTACTAAATATCATTAAATTCACTTCTCTGTGGCTGAGGACACCTCTTATTTACCCAAGAGTCCTCAAATCCCTGCATTTGCAAACACAGTAATTACATATTGTTTTCCTGTTAGCTCTGTCAGGTTCAGAGCCTGACTGCTGGCACAGGGGCTGTGCTGCTCCACGCAGAGCAGCTCACTCCTGTCTCACCTGCTCCACAAGACAAATCCTGCAGAAGCTGCACAAATTTTAAGCTACACGAGCTATTCTCTTGTTCACTCTGAGTTTTCTGTCTTCTATGGCTTTGTCAGGTATCAGGACCTACTTGAATCCTTCTCTGGGTTGAAAATCACGTTTTTTAAAAGTGTCCATGCCTACTGTGAGAGTGGTAAATCCTTTTGAGCAAGGACCCAGTGAAATCATCCTGGATTCCATAGTGGTCTCATGGCATCAAACCACATTCGGGTCACACACAGCTCAGGCAAGCTGTGGTTCCTGTCAGCTCGGGAGCAGCACGGGATGGGCTGCAGGTTTAAGTCTGGTGGTTCTCAGGTACCATCTGTGAGGTGTGTGTGTGGCAGTGGAGTTATGGCAGTGACTCCATCACGGCTCTAACCAAGGTCAGGTCACTTGAGGGAACTGAAGCTTTGGAATATGTGTAGAGATTAAAATGTTTGCTCATTTGGTCTCTAGTTAGAGAAACAGAAAAGAATTATCAATGTACATAAGGTATAAAACAATTCTTCAAAATTCTGGTTTTCCTGCTGCTGAATGGGGACATTTATTAGTGAGACTGGGCAGGGTCAGTGACTCTCCCATGCTTCAGTGGAATACCAATTGCATTTATAGGACATCCCAAAGAGGATGGTTCCAGCACAGATCAAATTCTGTCTGGACCAAGCAGGGCCTTGCTCATTTTACAGACTGCCTATAAACAGTACTGTTAACTTGTTGTTGGCTTTGGGTTTTTTTGGTTTTGGGGTTTTTTTTTTAATTATTCTTTCAGGAATTAGTATTACTTCTTTTGCTGTCACTAACACTTCTGTCTGTGTGAAATAAATCGAGAGGAAACACAGTCACTCTGTACAGCATTGCTCTTTTCCTGTTTTCTGCAGTACCTGCTAATTAAATGGTTGGCTTGTTACATTTCCCCTGTTGTTTGAAATATATTTGTGAAAAAAAAACTGAACCAAAACAAAACAAAACAAAAAAGCCCAGCCTGGCCACAAAGACACAAACCTTTGCTGAGAGAGCCAGAGCCATGTGGCCCATTGGAGATTGCATCTTCTGGGTTTCAAGTTTAAGATTTTCCTTTCCCACAGGAGGGCAGGAGGTCATACCCAGTACTTGAGTTAGAGATGGCTGACCCCAAAAATGATGCTGTAAGGCGAGGAAGGAGTGAGGTGCTGGCAGACCAGAGCAAGGTGAACACTTGTGAATGATCCCCTGCCCTGTGCTCGCTCCAAAGATTACAACAGCTCTTTCTTTTCAAGTAATTACTGCCTGGGTAGAAGCCTGATCCAGGGCCTGCTGGACACAGAGGAAGGCTTCCCACTGGGCTGGGGCTTGAATTTCCTCATCCTTTTGCTTGTGAGTGTCTATTAATGGAGCACTCAGAAAAAAAAGAGGTTGATTTCCAGTTAGCAAATAGAGAAACTGCCAATTGTTGGCCTTCAGGCACCTGTGAGGATAGAGCTGTGTAGGGGCAGCAAAAGTTAACTCTTGCTGACAGTCATCAGCCCTGGAAATAGTTTTTGGTAATGCTGGGGATAGCCAAAAAGGCTGGGCAGGTCATGGCAGGTCAGCACACCAGGAATGGGTATTGTTGCTTTGGTCTGAAAACTGGCAATAAATGACAAGGTTTGACTTTTAAAGGGAATGTTAAAACAGAATTGTTCTGCAGGCCTGTACAAAACTTGTGTTTGTATGCATTTGGCAAAGCCAAAGGTTGAGCCCTGAGGTCACTGCACACTGATGAGAGGGGAGCCTGCCCTGTGGAGCAGTTCTCCATTCTTGCACTCACAGAAATCCATGGATGAGGTGAAAGGAAAGGATAAAACATGTTTATGCTTAAATCTGGGGTCCTCAAGTGAAGGTTGTGCAAACACCTCAGAGTATAAAAGTGGAGAGGAGCTATGTGCTCACTGAAATAGACAAAAGGGGAAACAGTTTTGTGTAGAGAGGATGAATATTTCAAACAAACCTATATCCTCCCTAACATTATCATCCACCCTCTTCTAAATGCGATTGTTGGGTAAGCTTTGCCTCGAAATCCTTCAGAAATGCACCCCCAGGAATCTCTCCCTAGAAACCTGCCCTGCATTCCTGGAAGCACCAGCCTGTTCTTTCTGTCTTTTGCAATGGACTAAGAGAAAAGATGGGTCCGGCATCTGCCTGACACCTTCATCCAACCTGAGGATACCCTTGGCCATAACTGGGTTTTGAAACATTTTGATCATAAAAATTAAATGAAGGTGGGGGCTAAATCTCATTTCCCACTGCTTCTGCTCTGGTTCATCTCTGACACCGGTATTTGATGTATCTAATCAGCTGATCTGTGCTGGAAAGGTTAGAAGTGAAGGATGTTCCTGTCTCTTACAGATTAGCAAAATGTTAGAGTAGCTTTGGCTTTATGAGACTTGAGGTAAATTGGCTTAGTCCAGCTAAATGCAAACTCACAGTTTGCTGGAGAGGTTACAGCTGTGGATGGAGAAGGAGAAGTTTCTTTTGGATCAAGTTTTGCTGTATGGACTTGAGCTAAAGCACAGGGTATATTTTAAACTGCATAGTGCCAAATATCTTTAGGTTTAGGCAAGTAATCTGGCAAAATCAAGATACTTTACAGGATTTCTGTCATCTTGCACTGCAGACATCTCATATGACTGCAAATTCTCTCAATTTTTTTTCTCGATCCTGAGCTCCCAGGTATAGAATTAAGCTGAAGGCTGATCTTGTTGGCCATGGATACAATGGAAATCAGAGGCACATGCCTACTGCAGATCGAATCCAGACCTTTTCCTTCCTTCTCCTCAGGAGGCCCATTTCTTTTCCTTGCACAGCCAGACCAGATTGTCAAAGAGAAATGCTCATAATCTTCCTCAAACTGTGGACTGTGGCCTTTTCTTTTCCCATTTACTACTTGTTTTGTAAGATATAAATGTGATTTTGCTCAGGGGTGTGTTCAGTTTCTTCAGGCAACTTGGATACGCAGAATCTGTCTGTGAGGATTTGAGGGTCAAATGCTGTGTGTCATTTCAGAGGTGGCTTCTCCTGAGCTGCCATCTGTCTCCAGATTGATCTTGCTGGGTCTCCAGCTGCAGATGGATTGACCCAACACACCTCAGAAACTTGTGCTTTTCCCTCAGCATATTCCTGCGGTGAGAGTCATCACGCAGCACAAAGAACAGTTTTTACTTATCAAGACCTTAAGGAGGACATCACAAGCAGGAAGAATTCACCTAACCAGCCTTCTAGGTTCAGCTGACTGACTTGGTTTTACCAATTCCATTTCACTCCACCTATGAAATCCATCCTTTATCCCTCCATTCTAATTTCAATCTCCATAATCTCCACTACACCCTCTGGAATAAGATTTCCAGATGAGTCAGAGGATGGGAAGAGAAACAGAGTTTTGCTGGGAGCAAGTGTTCTGGTAATATCCTTTCATCCTGAGAGACAACAGAGCAGCCACCAATTCCTGATGATGAGAGGCAGATTCACAATCAAACTGGCCCCACTGTTACCATGGGGAAACCGAGACATCACAGCCAATATTATACCTGAAAAACATGTCTGACTTTTTAAGAGCCTTCCTTTGGCTTTAGGAGCCAAGGTAAATGTCCATATCTGAATATTTTCCTCTGTCCTCAGCTGATACCAAGCTGGACAATCTGGACGTAAAAGCAGGGTGTTCCTTCTCCCAGTTCTGTGCTTTGGCAGTTGTAATGCCTCCCATCTCATGAGGTTTCATGGAAATCACCCTTCCTCACCATGCCTCAGTCTCCCTGTTTGTAAAATAAGTAGCCTGTTTGGAAAGAGGGTGCAGGAGCAGTGAGTAACTTAAGCCTTAAAAGTGAAACAGAAAAACGTGGAGGTGCCCCCAGTTACTGGTTGTGCAGCCTGTGTGACCTTTGCTTTTAGCAGTGCTACAGGATATGTCCCTTTGCAAAGCCCCAGAGAGTCTCCTGCAAAGCTTTCTATCACCTGGACCCTGTGAGATCCGATCTGTCTCCAGGCAGGATCCTCATCACTCATCGAGCTTTTAATTCCTTGGAGAGGCAGGAGAGACAATATTCAGCAGCTGGTTATTTCTTCCTTTCCCTCAGTCCCTCACAAAGAGTGTCAGTTTAAAAAAAAATTGCAGAGAACTGGCCATTAGCAAGGAAAACAGTTTAGGGAAGAGACGAAATAAAAATGCAATCAATTATCTCTCACCGTGCCCAGGTGTGTGGGTGCAGTCAATTTTCAAAGTCATCGAGAATTTTAGATGAGAAAAGGGAAGCTGTTCATGGCAAATTGCAAGTGTTGGGGGAAGGGGGAGGGAGAAGGAGAGAGAAAGCAGAGAGGGGAGTGAAGGAGAGATTAATTTCCCTCTTGAGTGAGAAGTGTGTTTGAGACAGACAGATGGGCTGTAAATACTCCGAACCAAGGACAGGAGCTGAGACAAGGGAAAGGCTGGTGATTGAAGTGTGACTGTGATGGAAGTTGTACATTTCCTGGCCAAGGTGACTGGTTTTGTTCTGAAAGGGGGAGATTTCTGAGACGTGGCTGCCGCACTTCACATCAACCTGGACCAGGACAGCATATTTAGACTTGATAAGTGATATCCAGGTCCCGGTGGGGTTTTCCTTAAGGGTCAGCTTCAACTGCCTGCCTTGTAAGGGAAGTCTGGAGGGGGAGAGGGGAGGGGAAGGAAGAAAGAAAAAAGGGAGGGTGGAGGGGAAGGGAGGAAGGAAGAAAGGAAGGAAGGAAGAAAGGGAAAGACGGTCTTCTTTCCTCGTTAAAATTATTGAGCTGTCTACAAGTGGAGAGCGAGGGGAGCATGTGACCGGCAGTTAATCACATTGCTGTGAAATGTGACTGCTGCTGATAATAGGATCTTTCCTTCACTAGAATTTCTGTTTCAGAAGTAGTGATTTTCACAAAGAAAAGAGGTTGAGCGAGATATCATTTCAGATCTAGCAGAGCCTGTGTACATTTCCTTCAGGGAGAAAAACCTCCTTTTTCCTTTTCCATTCAGTGTCTCTGTTTGTATTACTGCTATCATCATCAAATTTTCATTTTCATAGCCCAAACTCATGGAGCACAAATGTAGCCCAGCTCCAGTTTGCCTGCTAGCAGATTAGTTCCCATTTAGTCATAAAGTTAACCAACCTTGTTCCAATCAATTAATCCCTAGAACCCTTAATTTATTGATGTCCCAGTCTATGCTAGCTGTTGAAAAGATGAACATCCTGTTTCAAAATGAACTGGTCTCCCTTTCGTCCAAGATGCAGGAATTATAAGAGGATGGCAGTAAATAAGCATTTAGAAATCCCTTCTGTGCAATCAAAGGCAACAGCAGCTCAGAGGAGAATAAAGGGGATTTTAGCATCCATGAAAAACACTGCAATAAATGAATTGGGCTCTTGGGACAGGAATAGCAGGGCTCTGGAGCCACTGTAGGCTCGGCTGAGTTAGCTTCTTCCATCATAAATTCATCTAATGTACATCATGTTTCTGCAAGAGACACAGGGAAATGAAAGGGTGTTGGATCTAGACACCTTTGCACTTTCAGAATTTGCTTGCCAGAATCTCTTCACTTCTTTTTGGGGAGCCTGATTTACTTGACCCTTGCTCTCTGGGTTTTTGACTGGATTTACTGGTTAATCCAACATGAAACTTCTATAAAGCACACTGAAATAAGTAGAGGTCTCTCTGTTGGATTCCCTGGCTTGTAGATCAGGTGTTGCTAAAGCAGATGATTTAGTCAGAACTAATTAGAGTTTATCTGGTTGCATAAAAGAGAAAAAATTGTAGCATTTAAAGCATTGAAATGCTGAGATTGTTTCCACTGGAAAGGTCCTACTTTTTATTTTCTCTCCATATTTTATATAGTAGTTGATACTAACATATGCTCTTTTGAAAACACATGGTTTGGAAAACAAAAAACACTTATATTAATACCAAAATAAATTAAAAAAACCCCAAAACTGTAGTCAGCTCCAGTGTTTCTTGTGAGCAGTCTGGCATACTCTGACAAATGATCTGCACACAGACTCACATTTTCTCAGCTACATCAGCTCAAAATTACTTTGCCAAGCAGTTCTTGGGTGGTTGCTCAGTTGCTGCCTGCTCTTCATGGGAGCCATGCTTTGACAGGGGATCTGCTTCCAGGGGGCTCTCCTCTCCCTGGTTTGTTTCCTTGTGCCTGCACTGGCTGAGCCTGAGTGAGGCATCACTCCATGCTTGTGAGAGCTGAGCCAGCACAGCACTTATTTCCCAAGAACTGTGAGCAAGGCAGTGGACAGCAAGCACAAATGTAGCTAGAGCAAAGGGATTTTCTCCTAGAAAATCTTTGTGGAAATATTTCTGATGCTAGTCCCTGCTCTTCTCACCAGACAATGTGTCTACACTGTCTCCTCTCGTGCAAGCATCAGCTTGATCAAGGACAGGCATGTTCTCATGGACCAAGTGAGGACATGGCTCCTTTTCCTGATTTGCTGCTGCATTTCCTTGGCGGGGTTGCAAACATCACATCCCCTTTTGCACTTTGGTTTTAATCTATGTCAGATGGAGGAGTCCAGCAGCCTTTGAAAGGCTATTGGCAGGTATTGTTTTAATTGTTGTGGCGACCAGCTTTACACACCTTGCAAGTTCTACGTTAATTTTTGCTTTGGGAACACCACTTTAGGTGTGCTGCAGCAAATGCTGATTCCTGGCTTGAGACCTGAATTTGTGCCTATGTGGTGTTCCCCTTGGTTCTCAGTAGGCTTTCCAGGCAACAGAGAAGGGAAATTGGTTCTGAGAAGGGCTGAGCCATGTTTGTCCTGCTCTGTGCCCAAGGAACTTGGGGCAGTTTAACTTGTCTGTTCAGCTCAGGGACAGCTCCTTGCTGCAGGAGTAACACTGCTTGTCATACCAGGAGAAGGGGCTCATCCCTTGGTGTAAATCTTATAATTCTTCCTCTGGACACTGGCTGGTGACAAAGACAGGCTGTTGGAGTAGGTCAGGCTTAGTCTGAACTGGCTTGATATTTCCTGGGAAAGAATCTTTTATTCCTGCTCCCTGCGGACTTTTTTCTAGACAGGCCAGAAACTCCCTGTCCCTTTGGTGCTTTCTCTGCTCTTTGTCTGCTGGAATAGCTGAGGTACATTTCTCTGTCTTTGCTTCAGTCCCTGCAAAGCCATGCACAGAGCAAGGACTGATTTCCTGCACCATCTTACTAAATGAATGGTTGGTTGTTCCACCAGAACACAGTCCCAAAAATACCCCCAACCACAGCCAGGCCCTTGCAGCATGATCCAGCTGCCCTTCCTTCAGGTTTCCAGCACACTCAAGGTAAAGGTGGGGGTCCTATTTGAATGCAGTTCAAGACACATAGTTCTGCCTCATTTCCAGCCTCATCGCTTCATTCCCAGCCTGTCATCCCTCGTCCCCTATTCCTGGTCCCTACAGCCCTGCACCCCACTTGCAGATGCTCCTTGCTCCCCTTGTTTGCTTTAAGAAGCTCCTCCCTGTGCCCTACCAGCTTGTTTTCACAGGCAGTGTATTTATTGCTGGCTGGCACACACCAGCGCTTGGACATACATTCAATTATCTTTGAACAATTTCCATTTACTCTGGTTTTGCTCTTTTCCCTTTCACTTTCACTGAACACTGCCTGTATTTTCTCAGAGCTTTTTCAACTGCAACACAGCCTGTTTCTGTTCTCCCAGCTTTCTTTCTTTCTTTTTTTTTTTCTTTCCACATTTTCCATGTTTTCATTAAGCTCCCTCACTAAACTCTGGCGACCATTCCTCCACTGCTGTCCTTTCTGTGCATTTGCACTGAAAAGGGTCCAAGTTTAACCTCAGCGTGTTAAATGCTCCCTTCACCTGGAAGGAAATCAATGGTACAGGCAGATTGGGGTTTTATCTGCTCTCCCACACCAAAATGTATTTCTTTTTGATGTACAGCAATCTCTCCCTCTCTTGTGGTTTTACTCTTACCTGGTTTTCCATTAAAACTTGACTTATGCTTTACTTTTATGCCAACGGAGTGCACTGTGGGGATGATAAGGGCCATTTCTGCTTACTGTTCAGGTGAAGGTGTTCTCAGGTATGTAATCTGCCCTGAGAGCATGCCTACAACTCAGGCTTGCTGCTTTCCACTGGTTGTTCTCCCTTCCTTCTTGCTGGTAAAACATGACTGTATTTGGACCAACTCTTTCATAAAATCTCTTACACTTTTGTAACGGAGACATTTGGATTCGCTCTCCACAAAGAGAAGGGATATTGCTAGAAAGGAAAGGTTTTGATTGTCCATGTCTGGAATCATCCAGATTGGATGACTCTGTGGAAAAAATGATTCTTGGTCAAAATCTTCAGGAGTAGGGAAGTACCTGCAGCACAGAGGTACTCAAGCTATTTTTAAAGAAGCTGTTTTAGGCACAGGAGAAAGAGCATGAGGTGAGGTGAGCAGTGCAGAGACACGTGGGGCTGGAGTTTGAGTGAAGCTCATGGTAGTTCAAGTGGCCCTGTAGCACACCACGGGTACTTCTGTGACTGCAGCACAGATACCAGCCTGTCACACAGCAAAGGGCTGCTCACCTCCAGTGGGGCTCTCTGTACTGGAACCCCTTGATTTAATCAAATTCTGGCCATCTGGACGAGAACCTGTGGAGATACCATGAAATTCAGGAAAGAAGATGGCAGAGGGTGATCTATCACCATGAGAACAGGAGCCACCTGTCTGAGCCGCCTCTTTCAGAACTCCATTAGCAATCAGTGGCGGTGTGAGCTATCACAAAGACACCTCCTTTAAATGCTCTTCTTCCACCCATCCCCCAGTAGTTCCTGGTGAGCAGAGCCACAAGACAGAGACCTTTAGCCTTTCTCCTGTCAGTACCTGGCTATCGCTTACTTAGTGGGCATGGAGCTAATTGAAGGGTAGTTAATGCCATCAAGCATGGGGATATATTTATATTTTTAACTACATGTAAGTGATTATCAACATTATAAATAATTACAGTCTGCCTCCCAGCCCCTCTGCTCCATTCCACCCTGCTAATTGCGGTGCTTAGATCTCAATGAGCTCATTATGTTTTGTCGATATTCAGCTCTTTGGCTTGCTCACTTCGGAGGGACCGGGGGGACGCAAATGGGAGCTAAAGATTGGAAATGCCAAGCTCCCAGGGATTTGAGTTAGCGATCATCGCCGCTTCATCTCTATGCACAATTTATTCAGCACTCCACCTTCCCTAATAAATTATAGATCCCTCAAAGGGAAGCTTTGCCAAGGGATGGGCAATTGCCTTGCTCGCAGGGGAGCCCGTTCTGTGCGGCATTGAGCATCTCTGACATCTGGGCTTCGCAGGATTGGATCCCTCCTGCCCTTCCCCTCCGCCCGTCTCTTCCGCCCCTTTTGGGAAGCATTAACCTTTTCACTGTGATGTATGCGAAAGGGCGACAGTCAGCAGTGGCAGTTCCTAATGGATTCTGTTTGTCTGGTTGTTTGTTTGTCTGAACTGCCTGCAATGTTGTCCAGACCTCTTGGAAAAGCAAGCCCAGAGTCCAACCAATGTTTTAATTAGCAGCAAAAGGCAGAGAGGCTTTTAAAGAAGAACAGTGCTTGAATTCAGAAGTTAAGAGCAGATGAATGTGGGACAGGGGACTTGGGATTTGCTCCAGCTGAAGACAGTAGTCCCCTCAAAGAGGGGCTGAATTTTCAATTTCAGGCCAGAGTGGTGAATGGTGAGCTGGTTAGAGTGGTCTTTTGGGGCTTGTGGGCTGCAATGTGGGGATTTCGTGCCCCTTACTCTTCTGCCTGGAAATGCAAAAGGAGCAGAGGCTTGTCATAATTGCCTTACCAAGGACTGAGATAAAACCTGGTGGAGAGTGCTCCTATATAGCAAGACCTGAGCCTAAGGAACTGAGTTATAGGGCAACCCCTATAGGGCTTTGCTGCCCCCTCCATCCTCAAAAAAGTTCAGCTCTCCTTTCCCCTGGCCTCACAGCTGTTTTCCTAATTCTGTCTTAAGATGGAGATGCCACAGACTCTCCAGGAGATATTTTTCTAGTGCTTCACTAGTCTTATCGCTGGAAAGCTTCCCCCTAAATCTAATCTTAATCTGTTTTATTGTAAATTAAGGCCATTGCTTCTTGTCCCATCACCAGCAGATGGTGAAAAGTTTATCCTGTTCTACAGCAGCCTTTACTTACTGGTACACTCTCTCTCAATATTCGGTGGCCCAAAGTCCAGAAATCTTTTCAGCTTTTCTTCCTTGGGCTTTCTGTACTCCTGATCAGCCTTTTTTTTAAGCCCTTGAAGAATCCAGACAATGAAGCTGAAATTAAACCAACTTCAGGAGCTCTGTGGCCCTACAGCAGGCGAACGCTGCTTCCCACACGAGCCTGGGATGCAGCTGGGAGCTCATCCTCGCAGCTTTGCAGTGACCAGAGGTGCTGCTCACTGAAGAGTCAGTCCCAGCCCTCTGCATCAGGGCCACAGCTGCAGCAAACATCCTTTGGCATCCACGGGAGTATTCCCCAGTGATTCCATGTGAACACCAGAGCCAGGAGTGGCTCTGAGAGGGAGGAGTTCTCTCCAGGTCTCGCAGACATTGGTGATGCTGCATCACCTGAGCTGGGAATCAGTGAGACTCCTCCAGGACGATACTGGAACTTGTGAAGAGAGGCAAACAGTGCTCCCGGAATTAGTTCTTGTTAGTAATATGGAAATAGAGATAGGCAACACAAGCAGAGAGTGAGACTGTGCCAATAGCAAAATAGGATGTGGTGTAAAATATATGAAGGTTTAATAGGAGAAGAGTAATATAAAATAATTTAACCAGAGGCTGCTCATTGAATTTCAGTCACAAGCATGTTGTTATGAAGGCCCTTTTCACCAAGGATGGCAGTGGCTATAAAGCTGGCCCGCCAGTCGATGCTCAGTTCCCTCACAAGAACTTGCTCTGAGGTGCCCCTTTTGAAACTCACGGGCCACTCCTATGCTGACTGTACAGCAAGACACTGCCAGCTGTTCCAGGAAAGCTGCTTACTGTGACAATGACAGGAGTTGGTAGATCTGAAGTTTGGCAGTGGCTGATTCCCATCAGAGGAACATAGGGAAGAGACACGCAGTGGAGAAGGGGAGAGCTGCAGACCTTTCCAGCACCTTTCTCTGGGCACAGCCCTGGTGCTGCCAGCAGCCCTTCCCCAGGGGACAGGATGCAGGAAAACAACCCAGCTTGAGTGAGAAGCTGTTTTAGCAAGGGCTTTGTGACAGCAGTCAGAGGAGTGTTATTTGTGGCAGGGACTATATATAACTATATTTGTGTGTGTGTAGATTAAATATATATATATGTATGTATGCATAGTGCCTTATCACTGCATTCCAGCTTGAGTGTAAAACACAAAGGAAAAATCAAAGGGTTTAGAAAAAGCTAAATTTATCTGGGAGTGGGAATTATATTAGCAAAGAGGCAATTAATTTGGGGGTGGTGGAGATTATAGTAATATTTTACTTCTTCCCTACAAAGACAAAAATAGCATTAGTTTCTCTACCTACCAGTAATAGCTCTAATCCTCTCCTTACCTTCCAGCACCACCTCTCTGGAGTGACCACCTGTGGTGAGGTGTGTCCAGCTGATGTGGGGAGAGCTCTGGCCAGGCTGGTGTGTGTCCCTACTATGGGGAGGAAGCCCCCCTAGTGCAGACAGCCCGAGTGTGGGATGGGCCCTTCAGTGTGAGCGAGCAGAAATGAGGTCTTGGCATTCATGGGCTGATGCCCCTTCCTTCCAATATTGCTTCATTTAGCTCTGGTTGTCCTCTCATCCTTTAGTGCCACTCACTCCCAAGCAAAACACCCAAAGAGCCCTTCAGCAGTGACCCATCCCTTGCTCTGGGCCCTCTGTGCCACCCCAGCCCAGGCTGGCCCTTGCAGAGGGGGCAGGTGCCCTGTCTCTGGTTTGGCCAGGCATAGATCCCATTGCAAAGACAACCCCTGGGTCTGCTTTGTGCTCTGGCAGCCCTGGAAACACTGCACTCCCAGCAGAGCTCTGGGCTGCCTGCAGCCTGCCCAGCAGTGCCTTATTCTGAATCAATACTTGCAGATACTGGAGATAACTCAGGGAGAGAAATACATTAACGTAGACAAAGAAACAAAGATAATGATATTTTTTCTTCCCCTCCCCCTTTTTTCTTCTTCCTTCCTTTCTCCCACAGAATAAAATTTTATTTTCTTCTCCCTATACCCTCATCTCTATGAGATGCACTTAGCAGAGCTCCAGACTCTTAAATTATTTCAGTTTTCAATAAAGCATTAAATCTTTTTTAAAAACTGCTTGTTTTAATTGAAAAAATTTCAATCAATCAATTCGCCCCTTCTCTACCCACTTGCCTTCCTCCCTTCCCCCAAACAGACCCATTTGCAGTAAATAATCTGTAGCCAGACTTTCTGCTCTAAAGAAATAAATAATTCTGAATTTGCTGAATCCCGCCTGATCTCCCAGCTTTAAATCACTGCACTTTGTACTGAGCTCAGCTGAAATGCTGAACACACTGAAGCATGACTATTACTTGGAGACTGCAAGTGTTTTTAAAGGCACAGCCTCTGAGGCCATGGCCCTTTTTCCTCCCAGGACAGATCGAGTGAGGAGCTAAGCCAATTCCTGAGGATAAGTGGTCCCTTCCCTGCATTCGGCCCACTGCAAATGCAGATGGTGCCTTGTCTTGACTTAATAAAGACTGACTGAATGCAGGATAAATCCAGTGTGTCTTTGAGCAAGTTCTTAAGAGGCATCTTGACTGAGACCATCAACAGCCACTGGACTGAGTCCCTTTTCCAGCTGGGTGACCTCAGGTAGGTTTCAGGAGGTCATCTGCATCTGCTCAGGCACTGGAGAGGAGATGCCCATGCTCCCAAGTGCAAATAGTTCCCCTTGGACACAGAAGAACCTGTGATATCCCAGCCAGGGAAGGAAGGTCCCCCAAAATCCCAGTGTATTGTGCAATCACTGTCAACATCCTTCAATTCTCTTTATTTTTACTCAAAAACTTTAAACCCAGCTACAGGCAGGCTTCTGCCACAGGGGAACACAATCCTCGTGTTTCTGAGTTCCTCATATTTCTTAGTCAATCTCATTTCTTAATTTCTTCCTTTCAGGATTGCTCTTGTCAAAGCTATTGACTATGCCCTGTCTGACAATGGAAGCTGCAGCTGAAGAGGGAAAATGCAGCACACAACAGATTACTGATGCCTGGTTGTGATTTATACAACTCATGAGCTTCCAGCAATTTAGAGATGAGAAATGGTTTATCCACACTTCGGTGTGTCGAAACACTCTTTCTACCATTTATCTTGAAACTGATTTTGTTTGGGTGGTAGTAAATGTTATGCCCAAAGCCGTGGGTGGAATGTCTAATGGGAACTTCCAGACCTGGAACAACAGGGATCATCATGTTTCTGAGCTGAGAAGTGAGGGACTAAGAGGATCCCCAAAGAGTTCAGCTTATGATTTTCCAGTGCATTTTGGGGGGTTTAATTACAATTGGAAAGTATTGTACTGTTCTTGCATTTCCAACCAAGCTGAAAACAACTGTTAAGGCTTTATTTTTCATGGTGTTTTTCCCTCTTGCATTTGAGAACATTCATCAGTGATAGAAGAAGGTTCTGAATGCTGGATTTTCACTTGGAAATTTCTTCCCCTGTCGTCATCCCTTTTCAGTACATCAGAGAGAATCAGCTCTGTAATTTTCATTGACTGTGTAAAGAGCTGAGGTCAGCTAATCCACAAGGGCTCTTTCCCAGAGCTGGCAAGTAACCAGAATTAAACAATAGCAAAGATCAGAAACGTTAAAATCACAAAAGAGACTCATCCTATGTTTTCCTGCTACTCTTATTAAAGATCCATCAGACATTAATGTGAGACCAGTAAATTCAGGCCCAAATTAATTGTGGAACAGTTTGATAGAAGCTGTTACAATCAGGTTTTAAATGCATAATTTTTACAGTATGCCAATTTACAGAGTGATGCTGATGCAATATTTTTATGAAGTAAAATATACTGGTGCTGAAATTCATTCTTTCAGGGTTTTTTTCCTTTTCAGCTGTGAGCTTGGCTCTGACCTCTGCCCCTCAGTAAACCTCATCAGGAGTCAGCAATGCCAAGATATTTAATAAACCATTTTCTTTGGTTATCTTATATTTTAGGCCAGATTATCATTTACAGGAAGGCCCATTTCCATCTCCCACTGGTGCAGAGGGACCATAAGATGGACAAAATGTCACCTGCATGGAGTAATGTGAGGATGGCTAATGGAGCAGCAGTCAGAGGTGTCCCTGTAAAATCATGCTCATAGCTCTGGGAAAGGCACGTGGATTCAGAGGTAAAATGGGCTGCTCCCAGTGGCGTTCTCAGTGTTACTTTGGTGGTGTCTGAGATATCTCAGTCCTTACCTGTGCTTGCTTGGGGCACCCTGAATTTCCTGTGCCTGTCTGCGTGTCTTGAATCTTGTGTTGAGTCAGGTGCTCCCTTTCCATGGCCACACGTGTGGCAGCCACTGTGCAGCTCAGTGCCACGGGCAGGTTTCCATCAGCAGCAGAAAGCGTTCAGTTGGGCACCTCCTTCACAGGTGCCCAGTGCCACAGGTGGCAGAGAGTTGGGGCACACTGGTGCTCCCCGACACTCTGCTCCCCTCCAGCCTCTGCTGCCCCTCGATGCAGCACCTTGGCTCTGTCCAGCCACTGGCTCCTGTGCAGCACCTCCACCTTCTTGTCTGTTCCCCGTGTCCAGGTGTTAGGTGGGATCCGCCTGTTTCAGTTCAGTTCATGAGGACAAAAGTGAAAGCTGATATTGAAATGAGCTCATGGGAAACACAGCGTGGTCCTTAAACACAGTCCCTCCGGCAGAGATGAAACAGTGCTCTCCAAGATACCTGTGCTCCAATCTCCTCTTTCAGAGCAGGAGAGAAAATTACAGGTCTCTGATTACTCAGGGAGAAGAGCGCACAACTCCCATCTTCGTAATTTCTTCCACCACAATCAAGCATTTCAGGAAAAGGGCCTGAAAGCCTGAAATAGTCGGGCAGGGATCTTTCTGCCTGGTTCCTTCCCTGGTAACGCACAAGAGGAATAAAAATGAAGGCTCGTCATTGCTGTTACCTTTTGCTTCCAAAAGTGTCTGTCCTATCCAGGACCAGGAGCTCAGGCTGTTGGGAATGAAAATGCTCTCCCTGGGGAAAGTCCCTTTGCTATTTCCAGGCTGGCAGTTCAGGGCATTTACAGATTTTAAGGCTGGATGGCCTGGCTGCATTTCTCGAGTTTGACCTGCCAAGTACTATGAGAGGGTGTCCCCAGTAAATCCCACACTGAGCCTCGTTCTTACACTGGAGCCCAACCTCCTCCCCACACACCCATTTTAGAAGCTTCCTGCTTTGACAATGATTTTGAAATGTGTAACCAGCTATGCTAGGCATTGGGAACCTTTTTTCCCTGGAGTGAATCCCAGGGAAGGGTGCATCATCAGCACCTAGACTTGCACCATGTTAAATGCTGGTGAAAAGCCTTGGAATAGCCCCTTTGCCCACCCTTCTTCACCACCAAGTCTCTATTTTGCCCCAATCACACTTTGTTTGGAATGGCCCCCCATGAGATGAGATTGGGGCAACATCTGTTTATTAGAGAGCAGTGTCAGCACCGTGAAACAAAATAAGTAAGTAACTGGTGAAAACAGCTCTGCTAAAATAGAGGACTAGCTCTGATCAGGCTTGGCATGATATAACATGGTGGTTTAAAGCCCTGTAATGCCATTTTCCATTAGAGCTCTTGTTCGAGTCAGGAAGGGGTTTGAGCCACTGATGGAAGCTGTTATAAACAGACGAGAAAACCTCATCCATATTTCTCTTGAGATTGTATGAAGCTGACAGTGTGCTCGCTGACCACAGTCATCTGGGACTCTCCCAAACAAAATAACCCTCTTTTCATAAATAACAGGATCCTTGTTGTGGTGGACAGAGATTTGCTGTAAAATTCAGTTGTGTCAAACAAAGAGCTTCTTCTGGTTTTTAATTTGAGCTATTAAAAAGATTAATCTTTCTCTTTGTTCTCATTTTCCTTACCCTCTTTCTCCCTTTCCATTTTTTTCCTTCCTCTCTGTCTGTCTTTAGGATAACTTAAAGCTGTTTGTCTGAAACAAAAGACTTGCGTGGGTCTGGCCAGTGGTGCCTCTGGATTGAATGGTCACATTTCAAATCCTACTTAGGACTAAACTTGGATGAATTCCATAAGCTAATAACCCAGTGCAGTGTTTCAAATTGATGGAGGTGCCGTCCTCTAGATGAGACATAAAACCAGAGATCCAATCTGCTTGGCAGAGACCCCACAGGACTTATCAAAGATGAGTGGGGGCTGCTAACTCTTTTGCCCTTGTCAAATCCTTACCACCATCACGGCTTCTCTGCCTGCTCCAAAGCAATGACACTGGACCTTATGAAAATGAGATGGTGAATTTGAAGGAGCCATCCTTTTTTCTAATTATTTAAAGCAGTTTGCAGTGTCTGGCAGAAGGAGGAAAGAGAGATAATCCACTCACTTGAAAGTGGAATGACCCTGAATTTCAAAAAGCAAAACAAAAGCGAGCGAATGGTGCCACCATGCTCTGCAGCAGTGACATTATTAAAGGATCAGTGAGCTATTAAAGCAGCAACATTTAGTACCTCCCCTAATGACTTGTACTGCTAACTGGTTTCCAAATTGAGATTTTTATTGCCTCCATGCACAGACAGTACAAGGCTCTGTCTGCGCTTCCAGAGGCTCGAGCTTAAGCAGACTGTTCACAATAGGCTCAATGAATCGTATCAGCTGAAAACTAGTAATGGCTTATGAGAGTCCCCATTCCTCTGTCCTCCTTTCTTACCAGGGCTGGAAGCTTTGGGCTGTGGGGCATGGTAGGGATCATAAACGTGCGGGATTTTGCAGAGAGCCCAGCTCGATTTTTGAACCTCCTAACATCTGTGAAATTTGGCACAGTTGTGCATAAACAGACTGTCCTGAAATCTCCCCAAATCTGCTGATGCTGTTCACAGAGTGAATGCTGTGAGAAGGGCGTTTGCAGGACGGACACCAGTTTCCACTTCCAGGTAGAAATATGGAGCATGGAGGAATGAGTCTATGGAGGAGGAAGAGAGACAAGAGGGAGCTGCAGACCCTAATGAAGGTGAAGATACACCCAGCTGTTTCCATCATGACTCTCCCAAATAGATTTTGACTGTCCCATATGAGCTGAGCTCCCATGATGGGAATAGCTGGGAAATGGCCTTCTGTCAAGTGCAGCTCAAGCTAGAAAGGGAGCTCCTGTGGGCACACAGCACGTGTGATTGCAGAAAGGAAGCTGGTTAAAAATCAACCAACCGACCAAACCAGCCAGCAGAAGTGGGTTCTGGTTGCAGTAGCTGTTATTTACATGCTCAGAATACACTGCTAGCCAAAGTGGAGTTTGAGCCTTCCGTGCACCAGAGATAAACGTTATTGCTTTAATTGGTTTTCCTCTACCGGTTCTGCGCACACGTGCTGCCAGCGCTTGCTGAGGGAGTAACGGCAGCTCTTGCCCAGGCTGGACGATCACAGGGAGAGACCGATGCTGCTGCTCCTGGTTTTATGTATCAGGTGCCTGATTTCCATGACAGAAACCACTCATCCTTTGCGGAAGTGACAGGCAGAGCAGAGGGGGCAGGATGGCTGCAGAGACTAGTACTAGAACAGGCACATTTTTTATCCCATGCTGGTTTGAGTCTCTTTTCATCAATGCTGACTGAAAATTATTCCCATTTTGTGACTTTTCAGTGGATGCTTGTGGCACTGCATTTCTGGTTTCTTCACACTCTCCATCTATCTGTGTGTTGGTGCTCTGCAAAATGCCCCTACCTTTCTTGGCAATCTTAGCAAACAGGTCTCTGTGTGCATTGCAAAATATGTTCAGAACTGTAGGAAAATGGGGTGAAGTGGCCTGAGAGGCCCTTTTATGTTTCCTTACCCAATCTTCATGCAGTACGAGTTACACCTAAACCACTCATGTCTGCTGTGGGCTTAACCTGTTCTTGAAGACCTCTGGTCTGGAGATTTCCAGATGTACAAAGGCAGGTTATTCCAGTGGTTAGCTGTCCTTAGCTTCAGAAAGCTGTTCCTAAGACTTGAGCTCAGCAGTGGAACTGGATTCCTGCAGGTCGGGGTTAAGGCGGAGTTGTAAGGCAGGAGCTCGTGGAGCCACTTTCTCGGCTGCACCCTGTCTTACCCAAGGGCTTCCTCCCCCGGGACAGCAGGTCAGGTGCTTCCCACCGTGCAAACAAAGGCAATGCAGAGAGACAAAGAAAAGGGCAGCAGGGCCACTTCTGGCAGAGGAGCTTTCTGAGATTGCCACTGACAAAATGTCCTAGAGACTTTACTGAGTCCAATTACCACTTTATGTCTTTAAAGTGACGAGTAAATGAAAGAAACTACAAGATCAAGCCATGTTAGTCTTCTCAATCCCTTAAGTGTCTGACAGCCCTCTTCCCTTCTTCCTCACTTCCTCAGACTACTCTGAACTCTTAACCTTCGCCACCGCTTTGAGTCCACATCCGCAGCAACCAAACTACCCCCAGCCATCCCCAAATTCCAGGAACAATCACGAAGCACTTTCAGAGCAACACTGCCCTCCCTCGAATTGCTAAACTTGAGGCTGTCTCCAACTTTGCGAGCTTCCCGGCACACAGGGCCGGTCTGGCTGGGCAGTGCTGGCGCAGGCTGCGAGGGGAGCTCGCCGGGCAGTGCCACAGCCGGGGAACAGCCGGTGCTGATCCATCCACAGCCGGCTCTCCCTGCCCAGGCAGACAGCAGCCGGTGCTGATCCATCCACAGCCGGCTCTCCCTGCCCAGGCAGACAGCAGCCGGTGCTGATCCACACAGCCGGTGCTGATCCATCCACACAGCCGCCTGCCTCTCCCTGCCCAGGCAGACAGCAGCCGGGAGCACCAGCTGCTCCGGCTCTGCCGCGCTGCTGGCCAGCAGAACGGAGATGCTCGCGGCACACGCGGTGTTAGGATCGCAGTGAGCGTGTCAGGATAGAAGGGACAGATCCGTGTAACCATCCCCAGGCACAGTGGTGGGAACTGGAAAAGCAGGGCAAGATCATTGGAGAGAAAAGCAGTGTCAGGAGTCATCCTCGGCCACTAGACCTGGCTCTGCAGCACTAGCAGAGCCGGTGGCTGGATTTTTGCTGGAGTAAAGACTGTCATTTAGGTTCGACCTTCCTTCTAAATAAATAAATAAATGATAAAGAGATCTCACAGTGATGCCTGAACCTGATGTCTCATGCTCACTTGTTTTGATGTGTCTAATGTAAGTGGGCGGGTAATAAAAGCTTCATTTAGAAGCCAGTGTCTTCACCGGCGCTGCTGGAAGCCCCTGGGACGCTGCACTTCTGGAATTTTCCTCTAATGGACACATCAGCAGATAACTCTTGATAAAGCAGAACATGCACATATGCACACAAAACAACCCAGCGATGGTTTATTTCCCTGGACTGCTGGGCATTGGATGCAAAGGTCTCTTTAGACTCCCCAGGTTCTGTACCCAGCTCCCCGGAGAACCAGGTGGTTATTGCAGCCTGGGTAAGTATCAGTTCAAAACAGGCAAATAAAGGAGCCCCCACAACACAGCTGGATAATGGCATCCACTGGCTATCTCCCAGCTGGACATCACCCTGTAAGTGATAAGGAGATGCTACTCTGTGACAGGCAGACTTAATGCCGACTTTTCACAAGAGCAGCAGGCTCACCCCATGGACATGTTGTCTGGGATATTGTTTTTCAATGCAATCTGCAGGTTTTTCAACTTCTTTGTAAGCATCTGAGTCTTCAGCAAGGTCTGTTTCCTGTGCCCGTGAGGTCTCCGTGGCAGCTTTGATGTGCAGCACCTGCCTAATGCTGGGTTTAGGGGTCAGCTGAAGGAGAAATCGTGGCTAGTGAGGAGAGAAGACACACCAGAATTACTTCTGAACTCGTTAAGGTAACCTTCTGTCCTTCCAGTTCCGTGCTAAAATCACCATTTCAGGTCCTGAATACAACACATGGAAAGAACAGTGTATTCCCCATGACACTGTGGGGTCAGAGCTAAAGGTGTGAGGGCTACAGCTTTAATCCCAGCCTCCAGTACCCTGGTCCATGGCAGGTTCACACCCTGATATAGCTGACCTTGTTTCCTGGATACAGAAATACTGCCTGTATCCAAGCATTTTGAGGTAATTATTTTCCCTGAATGTGGAAATTGGAAATTTTGTCTAGTGTATTATTTCATGAGAGCCACAGGGATCTGCAGCCAGGCATGGGGGGAAAGGGAGATTGTTTCCTCCTGTCTGTGGTTTTATGCAGCATCTGCCTGTGAAAACAAGAAGCAAACAAGATGACCCCCACCTTATCTGCCTGCGTAAGTTGTTTTGCCTGAAGCCTGAGTTCTGTGGGATGGTTGATGTAAAACTTGCTCTTGCATTAAATAGCAATAATTTACCTTTAGATTCTGATTATTATTATTATTGCTATTATTATTATTATTATTATTTATTTTAAAAATTGCTCCTTAATTAAAAACTCACAGATATGAAGCTTGGAAGAAATGTGGCCAGGACATTCTTGGATTACTACAGGCTGAACTCCTTGGTGGAGGGACCACTAGCACCTACTCCTAAAACTTGGTAGGTCAGAAAGCAATTTCTCTTGCTTTAGCAGGGCTGCTTTTTTAATACCTTTCATGATGAAACTTCAGTGCTACTGCATTACGGCTTTATAATAAGCGTGCTAGTCTAACTGTGCTTATTTTATTGAAATTCCATTTGGAAATAAAGCATTTATGATCAGGAAAGATACCTGGTTTATGTCTGAAAAAATATTCAGAGGATTTTGGAGATATCGATATCTTTCCTGAATTCTGTCTGCTGTACACCAATCTCACCCCAGCATCTTTAATGGACTTACCCTTCATTTATCTCCTGAGAGCAAATCAGACCCACTTTTATTTCACAAAGTTTTAATTCTGGAAGTGAAAACTTTTTCAGTGCTTCAGGAAATTACTGGCAAGCCTGTGCTGAAGGCAGAGTTCTCCACCTCCCCGTGGAGCTGCTGCAGTGCTGGCAGCCAGTGGCAGGTTCCTTCTGCCAGCCCACCTGGGACACTTTACCTGGGGATCCCCTCTCATTCCGAGTCCTTACTCCAGCTTTACACCCAGCTCAGTGGGAGTTGGTCCAAAAGGAAGTGGGACGTGAAGTCAGGCATGGTGAGCAAAGCACAAAGACATGAAATGCCTGAGCTTGACTCCCTGCAGCACTGCTGGCCCTTCTCTGGTGTTGGCCAGCTGCATCCTTTCAGTGTCCCTCAGCTTGTGTGAGGAGCAGGGGAGATACCACTGAACTGTTTATGGACAGCCAGCATTCCTTCAGCTGGAAAAGCTGTGTAACAACATGGAGATGGGAGCAGAGCAGGAACCAGAGCACCTGTTTCATGGGAAACATCACATTCAGAATTTGCCTCTGTTCTGAGGAAACAGCAATAATGCCTCCAAACTGAAAATTTTGAATTAAATGCACTTGGACCAATTGGAATGTTTCATTTGGGTTTCAACCCTTAACAGCACAACCGAATATAATTCATATTTTGCAGCGGAAAAGGCAATTCCAAATTGGCAAGGGAGGTAGCTGAGCCTCGAGATTCACTCCCTCCTTCTACCTGCTTTTTTCCTCCCTTGAAAGCATAGCTGTGGGAATGGTTCCTTGTTTGCAAAGGATCACTTTCCCACTGAAGATTTTCTAGTGATGTGTAAGATGGATGCTACAAATATCAGCCCAGACCAGAGAGCAATTGCTGGAGTTCCTCCTGCAGCCTTTAAAAATCCTCTCAGTGCAGCCATTCTGGCAGTTCCTTATGTACGTGGTCAGAGCCAGGCTGCCAGTGTTAGGCCTGCTTTGAGCCCATCTCCCTTTTCTGTTTGTGATCTTGACACCACAGTTTAGGCTGGCTCAAGGAGGATTGTCAGCACTGCAGTTCCGAATGCTCTTATCTGCAGAGACCTGCAGGGTTAGCAGAGAAAAGCATCCAGCATCTTCCTCTCCTCCGGAAATTGAATGTATCATTTCTCTCAGACTCCCAGGGGCCACAGCCTCCAAGGCTAAAAACCCACAACTATTACTGAACCTAATTACCACCTGACAGCAAAGTGCTTTTCCATCGCATCATTCAGTTACCTCATCAAAAGGAATGTTTGTTTGCTTTCTTCATTGTAAATTAAAGAACCACTGACAGTGGTAACTGAAGCATTTTAATCTCATCAAATATCCATGTCCATCTCTATAGAGACAGCCATGCCAACAGGGAAAGATACACATCTCTGATCTGGCTGCACAGAGCAAATTTTTCTTGGTCTCCCACCAGAGCCTAATGTGGTGAGGGATCTTTTGTTTGGGGGGTGCTACCTCACAGTAAAATCCTAAATACGGTCAATGTTCAGCCCTAAGCCAACAGATGTTTAAGGAATAGATTTTTAAAGATTCATGTTGTTAATTTCCTGATGGATTTCAAATACCAGCTTTTGTCTGTAAGTAGATAAATGCCTTCTATTTGTATCCTGGGCTTTGTCACCTGACATTTGATCACAGCCTATATATATATATATAAAATGTACACCAGTGAAAGGAAATTGTTCTTTGAAGCTGCCGTGTTAACTGCAATCCTCTCCAAAAGGAAATCTTGAAAACTGCTGGGAAACAGAAGGGAGATGGTTGTGGCTTTAAATATGCCTTGGCTAGGCAGTGGCACTAGGAAAGGACTGGAATATGTAAAATGATACTAAATATCTGTGTAATCAGGACTAATTATATGGCACGGTTATTAGTGGAAACAGGACATGTTGTGCCCACAGTTTATGAAAATATATTAAAACATTACTGGATTCCTCATAGTCATTGAAAGAAAGCTGCAGAGTTAATAAACGTGTAAGGGACAGCTAATTGCCTGCTTTGTCCCCGACTAGGACAGGCAGAACAATTTCTGTTAGAGGGAATTAGTGCAGCCAAAATGTGTTAGAATGACAGGCCCGGAAATAGCAACAACCTGCAACAATTCTAGAGCACATCTGACCATAAGGAAGGAAATGTTTATGTTGGAATCACCACATTTTGGAGAAGGAAATTGAGTCACATAAAGGGAGAGATGGACCTGAGGGTTAGAAATAGGGCTGGTACCCAAATCCAGGCACCTCACAAGAGCTTTGTCCATGCAGTCAGGCTGTCAGAGAGCAGCCATCCTACAGCACAGGCAATGCAGGCAGCTCAGTGGGAATGGAGCCAGGGTCACCTGGAGTACAAGGCAACAACTGATGCAATAGCTCTGGTTACAGAACAAGACTGAGGCTAGAGGTGGGGCACCCTCTGCTACCCCAAATGCTTATGCAGCTTATTTCAAGGGTCAAGAGAAATAACTGTATCTTTATACTGTGTATAATGTGATTATGTGCCTGCAAGTGAATCCAACTGGCTGGCTGGAGCTGTGGTTAAATTCTACCTGGTCTTGTCTATAGAAGCCCCTGGGTCAAGGGCTGCCTGTAGATCAACATGTCACAGAATCACAGACTGGTTTGGGTTGGAAGGGACTTGAAAGATCATCTAGTTCCATCCCCCTGCCATGGGCAGGGACACCTTCCACTTGGTTTCTCGTAACCCCACCCAGCCTGGCCTTGAATACTTCCAGGGATGGGGAATCCACAGCTTTTCTGGGAAACCTGTTCCAGTGATGGAGCCCAGCACAGCTCATCCAGCCCCTTCCAGAACCCTTCAGCCCCCTCCCTCTGACTGAGCTTCCTCCAGCATCCCCCCAGTTCCCCTGGGAGTGAGCCCAGTGACCACGGAGTTTCCCACAGCCTGTAAGGGAAGGTTTCAAGCAGTAACCCCACTGTGTCCTGCAGTGCTCATGGCAGGGAGACCCTGGGATCCCAAACAAACACCCAATTCACAAAGATAATGTCTGCTGTTATCAGCATGCTCAGTAATTATATTCCTGAAGGTGATGCAGCAAGGTAAGAAAGCTTCAATGACTCAGCTGGGGAGGGCAGGAAGGTTAGAATATTTTCCTCTGTGAGCTAATGAATTAAAAGCCTTGCTGCAAATGCTGGATGCTCTCTGGAGTGACAAGCCAGCAGGCCCATGAATTTCTAGCAGGGTAGTAGAGAGCTCTGTGCTGCCTGCAGAAGCTGCTGGAGAAGAGAGCCCTGCCACTTAGCCGGGCTTGAGAGAGGCTCAGAGAGCCCATCCTGGACACAAAGACAGCTCTCTAAGGGTGGGTTAAGTGGGCACAGAGCAGGAGAGAGCAGTGCAGAAAGCAGCTGTTGGACAGCAATGAAGGTTCATGCCCTTCCTCTTCTCTTGCTCCTTTTCTAAGCTGCTCAGTGACCAGAGAGTTCCACTCCCAGTGCACTCACTGGAAACCATTCGAGTGGGGCTCCCTTTGATGCTGCCACTGGCACAGGGAGCTCCTCCTCTTACTGAGTCTCTGTCCTGCTCTCACCTCTTTCTACTTGTGCCAGAGGAAAGGTTAAGATTTCTTGGGTTGAAAGTGTGAAATGTCCTCCTCTCAAAGGAGGTTGGCAAAAGGTGAAAAATTTGTAAGAGATTAAGAGACAGCAGAGTACAGCTGTTACAGAGAATGGCTAAGGTGGGAAAACAGAAGTTTTGCTGAGAAATTCACAAATGCCAGTCACCTTGCACTGCCCAAAGCTCATCCCTTTGCCCCTATCAGCATTTCTCTGTTCTTTCACTGGCTCCCTGGCTGCTGCTCCCTGCTCCAGCACAGCATCAGCAGGGCAGCTCTTGCCTCTTTAGACCACTGACATTTTTTCTCTGAGAGCTACCAGTTCCATGTTACTCATATTCTGGACACACTGAAGTTCAAATTCTAGAAGTCCTGAGTGTGTAAACAGCTCTGGCAGAGGTTAGGGAAGATGGGCTTTGAACAGAGACAGGGTATCCTGAAAAATCCCACCACAGCACCTGGTGGAGCATTCTACAGCTCATGTCTGCCCCATGTTTTCCTGCAGGTGCTCTGCTCACAGAAGTGTTGGGAAAGAAATTCCTTCCTGTGTGGGAATCTCACAGTTGCTGCACTGTTACACATGAGAGAAAAGCTCAGGAGAAGATGAATAATTCTAAGAGCAGGGATTTGATGGCATGTGGCAAATAATGCCTGGGGCCACACAGAGTGAAAAAAGGACAGAACAAAATATTGACTGGCCCTTCACTAATTGCCGTCTGTCCATCGTGCCCTGAATAAAGCAGCAGCCTTGTTGAAGAAAAAGTAGGCTGTGATGAGGTAATTAAAGACCCCATCAGAAGGCATATCTGCCAGGAGGTTGAATTAAAATTCCTCTGACAGCCTTTGTTCTGGCAATTCCTCCTCTTGCTGCTTGACTTTGCAGCCCTAATGATGATGTATGAGAGCACAGCTGCGTATCCAACAGGCCAGATCAGCCCACAGGGCTGTCCTGCCATCCTCGGGGGCCATGGGCACTGTCTTCTGCTCCACAATGGGTGGGGATGGGCAAAGTCTTTGTGTGTGGGCACAGTCTCACCAAAGACAGCTCCTTCTGCCTGGGCAACCCAGTCTGAGCCCCATCTCGACACTAAACAGCTGTGTCCAGAGGCTGTGTAGGCTGACAGGCTCTGATACCATCCCAGGGCTGGGCTGCTCTCTGGCATGTGCTGTGTGTGGATCCTTCTGCCCCTCTGGGTCTGGAATGTTCTCCCCAGCTCACCTCTTCCTGTATTTCAGGAAAACTCCTCTCTACACTCTTAAGCTCAGCATTTTTGAGGTTTCACCTACATCTGGTTGTGCTTTCTTTGACCTGGCCATGACTGACGTGAGAGCTGGGAGTGGAGCCACGTCCCTGCTTTATTCCTAAGGGGCTCTGTTTATTGCCATCCCCAGCTCACTTCTCCCAAACTCAAATTATTGTCTTGTTGTGTTTTCCCCCACCATTTTCAGTGGCTGAGAGGAGAGCAGAGTGTAATAAACAGAAAAAATGTTCTAGACCAAATGTGAAAGGTCAGCAAAATCTCTTAAAATTTGTAGACCTGGGAAATGGAATGAGGGCAGGAAAACAGAAGAGTCAAACAACTTCAATCTGATTTCCAGGTCTGTAAATTGTATTAGTAATGGGAGCACTACTAAGGTTTAAAAGCCAATTATATGTTTTGGTTAAAAAATTAATTTTTGGGGGTTTTCCCCCTTCCTTATTGGTAATTATAATCTCTCAGCTCACTCCCACACACATCTGCGTGTTTTATGCAACTCTTGATACTTGTAGCTGCCATTAAAGAACGCCTTCCAGGTTTTGAACGGTGACATTTGCGTGGTTCAGTGAAAAGGATTCATTTACAGAGTTTAGAGATGTGCAGTGCCTGGCCAGCACTCAGCAGAGGCTTCACCAAAATTCCTCATTACAACAATTAGCTTCTCAAACACTTGGGGACGAGGCTGCCAGCTGCAGGGATTTTACCCTGGATTTAAGCACGTGCACACTACAGAACATGCAAACACCCAAATACATGTCCAGCTTGCTCCTGCTCTTAGAGATTCCCTGAACAGAGGGAGTGTAAAATGCTTCAGGATGGGGAGCTGGTGTGCCTGACGGGGGGCCTAGCAGGAGAAAATAATCTGCATTACTGTATGAAGTAGACTGGGTCCATGTTAACAATCCATTTCAAAACGAAGGTGCTGTCAGCTGTTTTAATTTAATTTACTCCACCTTAATTTACTTTTTGGAAATGAGCTAAATGAATAAATTGAATTACGGCTACTTTAACTCTGAAGGAGCATATCACATAGGAGCTTGCTGTGGTTTCACTAATCAGCTTTGCATTTAAACCCTAAATGTATTTAGATTAGCTCTCACAGGCATCCTCACATAGGTACGCCTGCAGGTACCCACCTGCTTTCCTTTTCCTTCCCTGGTCTTGTTGCTCTGAGGAAGCCAGGGCTCAATAAGCAGATTCATGCATCACCCTGGTCTGGGATTTTCCTGCTCTGAAAGCACAGACAGGGACCTGTGTGAGGGGTGGGCTGACATGGGTAATGTCTGACGTACACAGCATGTTAATCCCAATATCATGCCGGTAACTTGAACAAACTCAAGAGACTGCCATTTTCTGCTACATCTCACCAGGTAAATGCAATCCATTATTCTCCTGCTGCTCCTTAGGAAATGGGAGGACAGGAGCCAAGACAAAACCTATTCCCATGCTCTCTGCAGCTTCCAGTTCCAGGGTCAGCAGAGGTACACAAGGGTGGCTGTGTGTGAGCCACATGAGTTGCTTGTAATCGCGACTCCTTCTCCTTCTCTTGTGTGATAGTGTGGCTCCAGTGATAAACCAATTATTCCTGCCTCTGGACACTGTCTCCTGGGTGAAGCAGGTGTGTCTTGCTGCACTGAGCTGGGGAGGGAGGCCAGGAACGGAGGGATGAACGGCAAGCAGCCGGATCCCTTCTGTGGCAGAAGGAGAGACATCTGCACACCCTCTAACATCTGCCTTCCCTACAAGCAGCATGGACCAGCCCCTGCACTCAGAAGGGCAGAGCCATGGGATAGACACCTGATGGGATTTCCAGGTAGTGCTGGGATTCTCCATGCAGCACTTTAGTGTGGACTGTATGGCCCAGAAATCACAGCGTGCTGTAATGGATGGGTGGGCACCTGGCAAGCATGACTACACGCTCACTTACTGGAAAAAGGTGCTGGTGGCCACTCGAAAAAAAGAAAAATCAAGCCTGTGGTAATGGCTCAGGATTTCTGACCTTTGCTCTAACATTTCAAATTTGTTTTTATTGCTTCTAATTGGCCTTGCTTTGGAGCATGCACATTATCTAACTGTCAGGGCACTGGCTGTCATTATCTGCTGGGTCATTTGGTTTGTGTTCTTTACGATTGAAACTTGTCAGGCGTTCCCAGAAAATACTGTGCTCCCCTTGCAGTGTCAAACGTGGTGCTGGTTAATTGTGCATCCCTGAGAGTGAAGCATTGGGACTGATCAGGCATTGATTGTTTAGCTGTGATGGACGCAATGGAAACGTGTCTCCTCTGTATGGAGGGGAAAGTGTAAAAATTAGATCAGCAGCAACACGACAGCAGCCAGATTTCTTAGTTTCAGGGATCAGAGGTTACCCATTTTCCAGCCTTGATGACTCATTTTTGATCCCACTCACATGGCTTGGATAACTTCATTTTTACCTCCCTTTGCAATTTAAACACCAATTCTCTCCTATTTTGACGTTCTTTAATACACCAGCTGCAAAGTCACTAGTTCAAATCTCCCCACCTCGCCTTGCTTCACGAGATGGAAACAAAAGTCAAGAAATGTGTGTGTGAAAGAGCTCAAAATGCCACAGTGGCCCAAATGTGCCGAGGGAGGTGGCTCTGTAAACCACAGCTCATCCAAAACACCAGCCCAGTTTGTAAGTCTGCTAATTCATTTTAAGGCCTTCAAGATTTCCTAACAATTAGAAATCCAGGTGCAGTTGTTTTAGATGTGGACTTGTACACTAGAATCAGAGCAGGTGTATATAGGGATTGTCCTCCTGTATGCGGGCTGGGAGAGCTACAGGCAGCAACAGCAACGTCCCCATTTTGCAGAGTGAAAATGAGCTTTGCTGGGAACACCAAGCTGCTACACCTCAGTGTGAATTATGCATTTGCTGTATTTAGATAGAAGCAATTTTCCTGTTGAAATCAGAGGTTGGCATTTTTTTCCCATGGGGTTCTGTAACTCAAAATTGTGTTGAGATCAAGCATGTAGCAGAGGCTTTTTTAGCTGTAAAGGTGAATGTATTCAGATTATTCAAGTGGTGATTTTTTGGATGTACAATTAGTTGAGTGAGAGATGTGGTATAAATTTGGTATTGTAATTGCTATGCCTCTGAGATTTCAATTTGCAAAACAGCTTGCATGGCTGCAAGATTAACTGTTGTCTGTGCGATGAACATGTAGCAGAGCTGTGGTTTGATTGTGCCTGTCAATTGGCTGTATGTCCCAAAAATACACTCTGTCACAGGTACCTGATGTGAACGGAGTGGTTGATACTCATGATGCTTCAGTTCAGTGGATGGCTGAAAAAGGCCAGTGTCTAAAAATCCCACCTGTAAGTGCAGTTGGCACGACAGAATTTCCTTTTTCTGTGTTAACCCAATCAGGAAAAAGGAAGTTTAAGACCCGTTTCTATCCTCTTTGCATATTTTGCAGTATACTGTTTCCTTCACTTGCATAGAGGAGCGAGGGAATGGCACTCAGCAGGGCTGCTCCAGTGACTGGATGAGTGGGTGCAGAGAAACGGGGGTCTGCACGGAAGCACCGGCCACAGCCCGGCCAGGAGCTGAGCCCTGCCTGCCCATCCAGTGCTGGCTGTGCCCTGGGGGTGGCAGGAAGGCTGTCAGCAGTGAGATGGGCAGTGCTGATGCAGCCCCAGGGCAAGGGCTGGGCTGCCTGACTGGCTTTCTGATGTTCGGCGTGAGTCTGCGTTTGGTTCACAGCTGCTGCTGTGTTTGGGTTTCCAGTGTTGTCTAGGAACATGTCAATGTAATTATACACAGAACCAGAGAAACTGCTTGTTCTCACTTCACTGTGCCTTTCAGGCTTCCCTCCCAGGGTCCTAATTTATTTATTTTTTGTCTCAGTGTTTATCTCTTCAAAATACCACTATGCCTTAGGTTGGTGACTGAACTGGAGAGATGCAGTAAATACTGAACTGGTGGCAGCTGTGACAGTGGGGAGGAGGGAAGGGCTGGTGGAGGTAAAGCCCTCTAAGCCCCGGGCCCCATCAGCAACTACATTATTACAATTTTTTTAAATGCATATTAAAACATCCTTCTGCAAATAAAAGCAGAAGCACTGAAAAACACACACTCGTGTGGTGAGGAAGGCAGGATTAGAGGCGCCCAATTCCATGGGATGAGTTAGGGTGCAGGGATCAAGAAAACTGGGGTTTCATCAGCTCTTTTCAGTTCTCCCCGGGTCTGCTGCACGGCCTTTGGTAGGTCACTTCACTTTTGATGTGTGACATGGATGTGTGGCAGACAGCTCCTCTCCTTCCCAGCGTTAGAGTCTCAGTGGGGTTTGATACAACACCAACACCAGCCTGCCCAGGGTCTGCAGCTGCCTTGAGGAATACAACTGATCTTGGAGGGAGCAGACTGAGCTCAAAGAGTAGATCAGGCACAAGGAGAGGACCTTCTCATTTGTGTCCTGCCATAGCAACGGGGGAAAATGAACAAAGTTGGCAAGGCATGGCTGGGGAGGCCAAAAGCTGCCTGAGGGAGCACCCTAGAGGGTCACTGGAGCCCCTTTGGCTGGTGTGAGCAGCACTGACAGCACAGTTTGATCACCTCTCTTGGGATGGGAATGGATAGTTGGGGTTTGCTGCTTTTCCAAAGGACAAGCTGTCAAAAGGTGTTTCTGCAGGGGATGGTGATGGCTGCTCAGAGATGGTGCTGCTCTGGGTGAGTGTGCAGGGACCCCACTCTCCACTGAATTCCAAAGGCAGGGTTGTAGGGTAGCCAAAGCTGATTCCTCTGGCTCCTGGTCCCAGTGTTCGTCTGAGAGCCAGCTCTTCAGTCCCAGTGAGAGCCACCAGTGCTGGCAGGGGCTGTGAAGTGAAGGTCCCTGCTCTGGGATAGCCCAGTGCTGGCTGAGCCTCCCTGAACGAGGGAGGGTGCTGCAGGACCCACACCCTTTGCCATTCAGCCTCTCATCAACCGAGGCCTCTGGACACAATGGTGGGAGTTGTGACCCCTTCTCCCCAGGCCTGGCTCTGCCCAGACACACAGACCAGGGCTGAGGCTGTCTGGTCACTTGTGACTATCTTGCTGTGACCAGTGTGCCAGGAGGAGAGGCAGCAAGAGAGCTGGGCTGTGAGATGGAGGATTTTAATTAAGGCCTCTGAGCAAAAAGGCTTTATAAGTAAATAGAACAGAAGTGTTACAGAATTAACTGATAATAGAGATTTACTTTTCCTTAAAGTAGCAAAAATTCATCATGCACACTGTAAACACACACACAGAGGAATGCTTTGTCTGGGACACAAGTAGTGAGATTTACTCGGTTCCTTATCAAGAACTGAAGTGTTACAAAGGAAGTCTTTCCAGCAGATAAGCTGTGGGAAGCTGGGGAGCTGGTTCTGTGGTGCTGGGTTGTGAAGAGCTCAGTTCTTACCCTGTGAACTCCTGGGGCATCACTGCAAAAAGTACTTTGTGTTTAGCATAACACTGCCCCTTTGGAGGCCAGTTATAAAACTCCGACAGCTCTGCTGGGGCAGCAGCCTGAAAGGGGCACTGCAAATGCCACACTCCAAACTATACTGACAACTGAAGTTTGGCATGACTGCTAGATAATTGGAGTTAGATAATTGGAGTTAGATAATTAGAGTTATGGGCACAGGGAAATAGCAGTATCACATCTTTGTGGGGTCTTTGAAGGCACTGGTCTGGATGCTGGAAGTGCTGGCATCATGTGTTGGGTGCTGGATGTTCCCTGGCCACAGTCAGGGTCTGTCCCTAAAGACTCTGACCCAGCTGTGAACACCCCTGGCAGCAGGGGCAATCCAGCTGTGAGCAGATGTGTGAACCCAGCCATCCTGTGAATGATACGTGCCCCAGAAGGAAATATTCACAGTGAGAGGAGGGCTGTTCATGAGCAGAAATGAAGGGAAATATTTCAAGTGTACAGGAACCTTGGTGGGAGAAAACAGTGGGAAGTGCCTCACCCAA
This sequence comes from Ifrita kowaldi, assembly GCA_013398055.1. Classification (NCBI taxonomy): domain Eukaryota; kingdom Metazoa; phylum Chordata; class Aves; order Passeriformes; family Cinclosomatidae; genus Ifrita; species Ifrita kowaldi. The sequence continues at coordinate 359,563 of VZRS01005274.1, read as the reverse complement.
AGGGAAGTAATGGGACCCTTCTCTTGGAGAGCTCAGAACTAGCAGAAAGCCCTTGAAGCCTCCTGGAAGGACTAACCCTGCTCTGGCCAGAGAAGGATGGGACCAGCTGGTCTTTAGCCACCTCTAATTTGTCTCGAGCTGCCAAAGCCTTCCTTACAGATGCACTTCGCTGCGAGACTTCGCACATGGCTTCTCCTCAGCGCACCCCCACACACGCTTACCTGCTGCTGGAACACGGCAGTGTCTGACCACACCTGTCCTCTCTCTCTTCCTTTGGCAGGAAGGACAAAGTGCCACACTACAAATGCACTGCCCAGCGGGGCCCAGGGAACAGCCACGCTGGAGGCAAACCCAACAAGAGGAGCCAGGCGCATCTGAAGGAGCCGTGTCTCCCCACGCGCTGAGGAGAGCAGAGGAGAGCTGTAGGGCAAGGCGGAGGAGCACGTCGCAGTCAGGAATCAATGATGTTTCTCTTTTTTTTTTTCCCCAGACAAGTATTTCTAAGATAACAAATAGTCCACGGAGCAAGGAGGGAGAGGGAAATTAGCTAGAAATTTTACTATTGATTCTTTTTTATTTATAGATGGTGAATCAATTTCAGGGGCTTTTTTTTTTTTTTTTTTCTTTTTGTGAGGGGAAAAAAAAAAAAACGAAT
>VZRS01005274.1:149633-349383 GCA_013398055.1 Ifrita kowaldi | reverse complement strand
CCTGAAATGGCTGTAAACATCGGAGTCCCCTGGTTATCAGTCAGTTCTAAGTCCGTGATACAATCAGGAGATCTCTGAGAGCTTGTGTGGAAAGCCACACAGAAACACCCTAGAAACCCCCATGCCATTTGCTACAATCAGTGCAGGTGCCACCTTTTGGGGTTAATCTTGCTTTCCCAGCATATATTTGATAAAAAAATCAAGATTTCCTAAGAATCCTAGCTCAACTTCATCACAATTTAACTCCTGTTACATGCATGTAGCCCAGAACAAGCCCCAAAAGCTAAAAAAATCTGCTTCATTTTGGTGTTGCAGATAGGTCCTGATATGGTACCTGGAGTAGTTTTGCCATGAGTGGCCAGTTTTGCTATGCCCTGCCTCGTGATGCAGGGGAGGCACAAGGCATAGCAGGGACAGAATGGTGGTGCAAAAATAATGGTCATAACCAAGTTCTCCCTCTCCGAGTTCAAGATGGAGCACCTGGTATTTGAATGAACCTATTCCGTGGTGCAAAAATAATGGTCATAACCAAGTTCTCCCTCTCCGAGTTCAAGATGGAGCACCTGGTATTTGAATGAACCTATTCCCTGGTGCAATGCCATTTTTAAACAACTTCCACTATGCATTTCAAATTTGTATTTGGATTTAAAACAGCCCATATGTGGGTTGGATTAAAAAAAAAAAAGGGGTTTTTCTTGATTGACAAAATTGGTGACAGTCTGCACAGTGTGGAGGCAGAGGTGGAAACCCAGCCCTGTTCTGAGCGAGGTTCCATGCAGCATGGGACATGCCAGGTCAAAAGGAGGGCATGTTCTGGGAAGGAGAACATGTATTAGGAAGTCACCAAGGGCCATCTGAACAACTAGTGCTGTCCAGAGTAAATCTGCCTAAATTTTGTTGCAACCTCCTCACTATTCCAGTATCCAGATCCCTGCCCTTGGCTGTCCCAAAGCATTTTCTCCTGCTGTTGGGAAGATGGGCGTGCTGTGTGCTCCTGGACAGGGCATTAACCAGAGGAGTTAACACCACTAACTCCTTGTTCCTGCCTGCCACAAACTTAACCAAACCCAGCAGGCAGAAGAGAGGAATCCCTGGAGTAACCACGGATGGCGATCTGGTGAAACGCACACCCACATGGAGCAGGGCCAGGGCTGCTCACCACGAATTGGGAACTTCTCCACCCCATCTGGACCAGTTCCGGCATCAGAAAAGCAGTTCAGTCACAAACCAAGCCACAAGGCCATCACTCATCAGCACACTGCACTGACACTACTGCAGAATAGCAGGGAAGGCTCTATCTCCATCTACTTCTAAATCATCAAGCTAATAAGTACCCTGGGTGATAAGATGTAATCTTTTAAATGCAGTATGGATTTCTTCCCTGAATTATGCATGATAACATCTTTAGGCAAGAGGGTTCTTTTTTTTTTTTTCCCCGGAAGAGAAATCTTGTGGTGTTGGTAATCACTGTTTTACAACAGGCTCACCTGGGAAAGGCTCCCCATTGCTGGGCTGTCTCTTCTAACTTCCTAGGCTGTGGGGCTCTTGGATGATGCCAGAGCATCTCCAGGAGATGTGAGGCAGTTAAACCCACTATTGCAACAAGCTGGTACTGGTCTCCAAGAAAAAGTAGCCAGTTGAGGAAAATCAGGAGGGAAAAAAAGAATGAACACTGGGATTTCAAAGGTGACTGGACAAATTCAAATCACTTCTGGTCACCTGCAGCCCCTGTCTGGGCCTCGCTGGTTCCTCAGGGGGGTGTGGGGGCCACACGCTGCACAAGAGGCAAAGGCCACAAATTAAAACAAATATATGAAAATCCACCTGAACACAAGAAAAAACTTTTTAACTGTGAGAGTGGTCAAACACTGGAACAGGCTATGGAGTCTCTATCCCTGCAGATATTCAAAACCCAGCCAGATATTGCCCTGGGCAACCTCCCATAGGTAACTCAGCCTGAGCAGAGGGAATGGACAAGATGGTCTCAAGACCCTTTCCAATACCATCCATTCTGTAATTCTGTTTCCTGTTTCTTATACATGAGTTTGACGATTTTACTGGCCATTTCACATCAATTACACCATTTTCAAGGGTAATAATACCAATATTTAGCTCTTGTGCAGCATTTTTCCCTCCTTGATCCACAGTGCCTTTAATGAGAGTTGTAGTTCCCCATCCCTGTTGAACAGTTGGGGAACTGGGGCACTCAGAAACCAAGGGATTTGCTAAAAGACATTCAGGAAAGTGGGGGCAGAGGGACTAAATCTCCTAATTGTCACCTCCCATTCTCAGACCAGCACTGCCACTGCAATGCCTGTGCAAGTGGTACTTCCAGAGAAACGCCAGGTGTACCGAGCACCCAGTGACAGCAGAGGCTGAAGGTGCTGGAGGCAGCACTCTGGTCACAGATGCAGCCCTTGGACTGCAACCCCAGCAAAGGAAAGATGTTTCTGTGTTTTGCCAGGGAGCAGTGGTGCAGGCAGCCCTGCTCCGCTGAGCTCAGCTGAACCACAAGCAGGCAAGCTGGTGCTCTAATGGAACTGTATCCACAACTGGTAAAAACAGGCTTCACCCACCAGAGCTTCAAGCTACAGGTCACGTTTCTGAGCATCACATGATATTTATTCTTTTTCCCAGTGTCCTGGTATCAGATTTGGCCAAGTTGCAACATATAACAACCAAAACATTCTTTCTTAATAGCACAATTATTGCCAATCCTTAGAGACTGATGTCTGTAATACCACAAAAATTGCTTTACTAAAACTGACATTGCTGTGATTTTGCATCTCAATGTATTTTGATCTATAGGCAAGTACACCTTTTAAAAAAAGAAATCTGATTTATCTCATGGACAGCGAAAACCAGACAGAAGAGCAGATGTGTGTGCATGTCTACAGACACACAAGAACCGAGCTCCCCTTTAAGTACTTGCTTAAATCCCAGGTTCGAACAAATAGGAATGATCTTGTTACTCCTTTGGTGAGCTGAATGAATATGTGGACTGTGTTTGTATGGAGTAGAGGAAGCAGGCAGTGGCCATTTATGGACGATTAATCACAGCCATGTATTCTTTATTTCCTATTTACGGGTGATCCAGTGGGCTGAATTCTAATCAGCTCTCTCTATGGCAGGGTTTCATGTTTCTGCTTTCCGCAGTTAACACTTCAGAGATAGCTGAAATTAAATGAGCAGAATGGCTGTGGATTGGGATCTCACTCTGGTCTTAGCAATGACTTTGCTTATTGCTTTCAGAGAAGGAACAAAATATTATCTCATGTGCGGGCTCCTGGGAATCTACTTTGGAAATGGGTGCAGATAATAACACTTTGTAACAGTGAGCTGAGCCCAACTAAAACCAGTTCTGAACCCAGATTTCCACTCTCTACATAACACAGTTATTAAAATCATGCAAAACAGGGAACAAAATGCTACCAACTGGCACACAGGGAACAGTCCTACTTGGAGGTGCTTTACAGCTGATCAAGAGGGATAGTGTTAAGCAAGTGGAAAACGGAAGCTCAGCCTCGTGCCCCACTGATCAGCAATTCCTCCAACAGCAGGAATGCCTACAAATGAACATGGGGGTTTAATGTTTTCTGAAAATGTTATTTGGTAGAAAAAGCTGGTTTTTCTTAATGGTCAGAACAGGAAACTACCCCTGCCTGAAGGGGCAATGCTGCCCTCCCTGGCCTCTGACTCTGGTGTAGTTGTAGTTCAAAGGATTGGCAGACCAAGTGCTCCAAGGTTTCAGGCAAAGCTCAGGAAGGCTCAGCTAAGGATTGTCGCAGGAATGGCTCACCCATTCTTCCTTGTTTTTTATCTTAAATACGCAGAACATCAGAACGCTCTTCAGCAGAGACACAATCTTCAGCCCTTTGTTCAAGGAGTGGAGAGAAGAATAATTAACACAGCCTGTACCTCTTCTCCTTGGACAATGCTCAGTTTGACCTTTCCAGTACTACAGTGGCATTAAGATAAGAATCATGTACTGTACCCTGACCTCAGTTGCACCACGGCACATCTGAATTTGGAGCCAGTCCACTCGAGTAATTAGAATTGACTGGGACTAAGGCTGGTGCACGCAGTATTTGATATTTCTGGCATTTATAGTGCAGGCAGTCGGTGGGATCCATTACCTCACCCACACCTGCCCTCGGCGTGCCACTCACAATGTGTTTATTACGCGTGGCACTAATCGCACAGCAGGAGATTAAATTGGAGAGCTTTTAAAAGGCAAATTGGCCTTTTACATCACCTAATTTGGGATGGGGGCCAGATTGCTCTGGATGATTTAGATACCTAACTCAATCAATGAGTATGAGACATTGAAATGCCTTTGGAAAAGAAAAAAAAACCCTGCAGTCCCTAATCTTTAAATTTCATCTTTAATTTTGGAGTGAAATTGGTGCTTAGAAAATATATCTCGGGAAGGGCAGGGAAAGAAGAGTCCATTGAGCAAAAGTGAAATCTCGCTGAGCCAGGGACTGTCATCAGCCAAAGAGGAGATGGAAAATTAGCACACAGCTCAGGCTGGCTCACTTGCAGGAATACACTGACAAAATCCATGCAAGCAGATGACGCCATCCAGCCCCTAAAAATCTAAAGTCCTTTAAAATTAGGGCCCTAGGTGAGAGATACTTTTCCAGGCATTAAGACTCTGGCAGCCCAACCAAAGTACAAGATCAAGAAAGTGAATTTGAAGGAGTTACTTTATTACAGATAACACTCCTTTTTCCAGATAGCCATGCTTCAGTTAAACTCACTGAACCAAAGGCCACGTTGCAATTCACTTGGGGAAAACAGCTTGGCCTAAGATATGATACAGGACAAGAAAAAATAATAATTTTGAGATGTATCATCATAGGAAGAATGTGAGGAAAGTTTTTCATCTTCTTTTTATTGGGACTCTTGAGATCTCCTCCTGGGCTACTATTTAAGACCCAATTTTCTTTGTGCTGCTTGGATCCAGTTTCCATAGCCCAGCACAGAAGCAGGCCTCTGAAAAGAAAGCAGCATTATATTCTGCCACGTGCAGTGGACCAAGTGGAGAAGAGCCACTTCAACAGTGGGTGTTAGTCAACAGTGGAAAGAATTTAAGTGATTTTCATGAAATGATGATTTAGCCCACAAAGGGGCTCGGGGACATGGAGGCTTGAAAGATTTGGAGGCAAAACAACAGAGCTTTGCTTTGAAGTCAGCTTGAGACTGCAGAAAAACACTCTGAAATTACCCACTGGCTTCAGGTTATCCTTGTGTTGGGAAGGGGATACTTCAGCAGTGTTTTCCAGGGCTAGTGAAAGATCTCAGCCTTCAGAGCTGCCTGTATGCAGCACTGCAGGTAAGTTGTGACAAATAAGATGGGATTTACTGAGGAAGAAGTGCTGTTGAAGTGCAGTTATGGAGGTAATACAGACTTCCCCCCTGGACACACTAACAGGATTTCCTACTCACCCAACCAGCCTGAGAAGAGAAGAATGTTGCTCATGTGGACACATTTGTCTGAGTAAGAACACACCTGTGTGTGCATGGGCAGTGTGGGGTTAACAAAAGATTTCTGTCAACTTCCAGGCATGGCCAGTTTGTCCTCTGCTCCACCTAGGAAATGTGAACAGCATGGAAATTAAGATATACTCCTCGTGAGCAGTAACTTAGCTCTTTTATGTAACATGCTGTAATGAAGATTATTAAAGCTGCCTTCACAATTTCCAAGACCAATTCTTTTTCATTTTGCTAGGAATTAAACTTTCAGATCCCAAATGTGGCTTTAAAATCTCAGTTTGTAGGTCAAAAACATCAGAGAGGTTTGTAACAACTTCCTCCTTGCCACAGGCTTTGTCCACAGACCCAGCTCAACGGAGTGGGACTCAAACGATGATGCAGACCAGTGACCAACACTTTGACCCTTCCAAGCCCTGGGACCACAATCCAATGGATGTGAGAACCACCGCAAGGGATCCAGCTGACAGAACATGCACAGGCCAGTCTTGATGCAAGAAAGCTTCATCCAGTTGCTCTGGTTACCCCGCATTAAACTGCATTAGAGCAGTTACCTGATCTCCAAGAGCTGGACCATGCAAGATTCAAAGCAAGCCAGCAAAATTCCTGTCCAACACTCAGGCAAATGAGTATTAAATTCAGGTGAGTATTTGATTGCCCAGCATCGCAGGCAGAGGCCTCAAACAATTGGGAAAGTTGGAGTCAGTCACTACAGCATCAGCCTGGGTTGGGAGGATCCTTATACTAATTCCCTTCTCTGACCTCTAAAGTATTTTTTTCTTTTTTTTTAAATATCATTTCTATCTACATCAATGTTCACAGACATCAAAACTAGTTAAGAATAGATTAAAATTTGAGCTAGTCCAAGCCACCAGGTCAGTAAAGACACAGTTCAAGATGGCAGCATCATGGCCTGTGCCCACGTGTTGACTGGAAGGAGTCAGAAAAGGAACTGTACTTTCAGTCTGCTGGGGTTCGTGCTCCACCAAGCCTTTGCAAGTCATGGCAGTAAAAGTGTGGTACCCAAACCCCAACTTTTTGGAAGAGAAAGCTACTCCCAGGGCATCTTTTTTGGAAGCAGCGAAGTTGCAGCTTTAGATTGATGTTCTTTTTTATTTTGTGATCATAGCTAATTAAAAAAAATACCAGAAACATATACAGATCCAAGAGTTTATTAGAAAAGAAGCACTGTAGTTTAATCATGCCTCTATGTTGTGTGTGACAGAAAGCCCATTGAAATCCGAATACTTGATGATCTCTGGAATTTGACTAAGAGCTCTTCACCCTTAGGGAGAAACTTGACAATTACTAATCTACATATGCCGACAATATCAGGGGCCCCATGAGGGTCTTTAATTGCTCTGTAAACTTCAAACTGGAGTGTTCTTCCGTAGGACAAAACAAGATGCTGCATTCGAGGTAAAGAAGAGTGGTAGTTGACATGTTTATTAAATACCCCAGACCCCAAAGGATTGCAGGGTGGAAGGTTCTCTGGGTAGAAGAAGTAATAAATGCAGCATCCGATTTATTCCAGACAATACAATTAAGCATTAACGCTCAGGTGCAGCTACAGCATGATGAATCCAGGAAAACTTTCTGCAAAAGCCTTTCCACAACTCCGAACTGTTTTTCTATTCTCTCTCTCTCTCTCTTCCGCAGCCCTTTTTGCTACATTTACTTGAGCCTTGTGACTGTGCACACAAAATGTCTGCATGATGTGAATAGAAGTGGGCGGTGGGTTCTATAAGGTGCTGACCTGAGCTTTTTCAAAAGCAAAATGTGTGACATTTGCCTTACTGTTGCTTAATTGGAGGCAGTGAGTTTTGTCCATGTATCTGGCAGGGGAGGGACTTTTGTCCTCCAAGATACCTTCAATATAGGGCCTGATATTTTGCCAGAAATTTTATTAGGTCTGGCTCAAATCGCAGCTGCAGGAAAATGGATCATTTCATAGGAGAACTGATAGTTTCCTATTCTTTCCCTTTAATTTACAGCTTGACACAAGCCCACGCTTTGATGCTGAAGGTTACGTGTGTGTTATGGCCAGCACAGAAGGTTATTCTGGCTCATTCTCCTGTTGCTGTATTGACTTTGATGTTTACCTTGTATGTTGTCAACATAATCACCAAGCAAATTCTGATTGCTTCATTTCTCATTTTATTTCTATTTCAGGAATGTGTAGAGTTATCCTCCCACTGCTGTGAGGGCTCATTAACTCTGCTGAACTGGCCATAGCTCGTGGAGAAAAAACTAACATTAACCCCTCCAGAAGCCACCTAAGACAGAAGCATCAGTCTTGGAGAGGGTTTTTACAAAGTGTTTTGTCATTTCTGGGGAGCAGAAGGAACAGACAGAGCTTGGATCACAACCCAATGGGATGTGCAGCACTTACCATTAGGGGAACACCTTGCCTTGCAATGAAGTTGATCAGGAAATAACAGGATGGAATAAATCCAGAAGGTCCCAGTGCCAGCTTCATTCTGGGCTCTAACGACACAATCCAAACCTCTGAATTTGGGATGGGAGAGTGTTATCGACACAACACGTTAAACAACCGTAACTCCAGTGAGCAATGGCACCAGTAAAACACTTGTTTATTAGCAGAATGCATCTGATCTCAAAGGCCTGCATGACAAGTTCATTACATATCAATTTAATTAGCTGATTTACATTTAATTTACATTTCAATTAATGTCTTTAGCAACAAAACGTTGCCTTAATAGGGTAATTGCCTATTAGGCAATATGTAAAAGAATAAATAGTTGCATTCTGAGGAAGAATTCCTATTTTCAATTTTTTATTACCATAAATAACCTAAATAATTATTGCTCTTAAGGGACCACGTCCTAGCTCCCTTCTGGGCCTAATTATAAAGACTTAGTACCTCATTAAGCAAAATGGTTTCGGAGTCACAGAAAAGCATTACTCTAATCGTGACTCATTAGTTTCAACAAAAGAGGGGAAAACTGCAAAAGTCGGCACATTTCGCCATATTATTCTTGTGGTTCATAAGCAGCAGCATATTTGAGAAGTGGCTGTTACAGCTGTGTAGGCGTTTCTGTCACAAAGTCCTGTTTTCAGAGGGGTTTTTTTGTGTAACTTTGGTCATTAAAACAGTCAGGTCCAACTGGAAAACCTGGCATGTGCACCTCCAGCGTGCAGCAAGAACTCGAGCAAACGTTTGGGTTTCTGTTCCCTGAGGGCTCCTCTTTTCCCCACGTGGCCACAAGCCCAGTGGCTTGGTCTGAGGTTGCAGTGTAGGGTTCATCTTCCACCATGCCAGAAGAGTCGCTTCCATCACCATAATATATTCCAACGCATTGAAAAGGGACATGATTTTTAGAATTCATTTGAATTCAATGGTGTTTTATCACAGTGTAAAAATTTACTGCAGGCTTGGGTGTGACCCAACTGCGACTTTAAGGCTCTTAGTGTTGGATCTACTGATGTCAAACACTGATCTCATGTATGCTCACTCTGATGGTTTAAATTTGTTAAAAAAAAAAAAACAAAAACATGGAAGGTTTGGCGCGGTGCTGGTGGGGTTTATGCAACGTTAGGCATCCACTCTCTGTGCTAAGCTAACATTACACCGAATCCAGAATCCTCTGTTCTTCTGGTAACCAGTATAAAGCCAACAGCATAGCACCAAGCTGGCATGAAGTCCGTGCCAGAAGCTCTGGCTGATCTGATGGACACGTCTGTGCTTTGTTTGGATGAGGTTTGTTCTCCTGGAGATTCAGTGGTGCAGAGATTCAGAACTGATGAGTGGAACTAAGGGCACTGATTGCAGTTGCTTAAAATTATGCCATGTGAGGAAATAAAAAGGGACTAGTTAAGATATTGTTTAGCAAATAATAAATTAATAATATTCTAGGAATACATAGAGCTTTTAAAATGAAAATGTTTAAATAATGAGAAAACAACCTTTTCATATAGTGTTAGTTTTCTCATTAACCTTTAATGATGATTCATATGCAAAAGAAACACAAACAGAGCTATTCTTTCTTAGATTGCACATAAAGCCAAAGCTAAAAATAGGATTGTTAATTATAGCATTATACAGCCTCTAAGAACAGATAATCGGTGGGGGTTCTCCTTTTTCCTCTTTTTTATTTTTCTCCTTTTTTTTTTTTCTTTTTAGTGACTAGGTGTTGGTGTCCTCATTTTACCAGGAGTTCAATCGGCAGCACAGAAATGTTAAGGGATGTTTCATATCTCAGAGTTGAAAGGAGAGCCCCTACCCTCACACTCCAGTCATCCTGCTCTAACGTTTACTGAAGTCAACAATGTCTCTAGTGGATTTTGGAACTCATCTTGAACCCCAAGATCTTCAGACCACTCATTACTGTCCCATACTGTGCCAGCTTCTTAACCTCATGTAACTCACCCAACTCTGGAGGCAATTCATCTGCACTCTGTATTTGGGCAAATTTATTGCCAGAGAGTGGGCAAGTTCTAGTTCCTTAGCACTTAACTTTCCTGGAACAAGATGCTGTATGTATATACCATTAAGACGGTGAAAAAGAGAACAGGTAGGAGTCACTTTCTTATAATACTAAGTGCACTCTTTCTCTGGGATAAGAAAAACAGTGCTGGAGAGAGAAAGAGAGAGAGAAAGAGAGAGAGAGAGAGAGAGAAGCTTCCACTTCCAAAAAATATCTTATTACCTTCAAAAGTTAATTACTCAGGTTTCAGATGTATCTTCTGCTATTCTGCATTTTACTTTTGCCCCTACACCTGATGAATCTGGAATTCTCTTTTGAGCTGCTAACCCAAAAGCTCATTTAAAACCTTTCCTACTTTCCCATGTCTCTGATTAACACTAATCCACTCTACTCTTTCTTTTCCTACAGCTTCTTATGCTCACTCCTTGCTGCAGCCTGCAAGAATTCTAATTGGCATCTGCTCTTCTTTGTGGGTTTCCATTTTTTTTCTTTCTTCGTGCTCCATTTTGTCCCTGTCGCTATCTGGGCTGCTCTATACCATCCTGTTATACTTTCTAGCCCAGATCTGCCTAGTGCTGTAAAGGATTTGATGATTTTCTTTAGGAAAGACTCTAATAATAGCCACAATCCTGCCCCTTTACAAATCTTCTTACAATGAAAATGTTCTGCCCTCCAAAGTGAATTCCATTGAAAACCAAAAGTTCTTGTCATAAAAAAAAGTAAAAAAAAAAAAAATATATATATATAAAAAATAAAATATCCCTCTCTGTTCCTGATGGATTTGAGACATTTTAAAGGAGCAATGCTATGATTTATGGGGAATTTGAGCATAGATCTCAGAGTTTCCTACTAGAAACCGTACCTTCAGTTATTATTTCAAAAAAGCATTTCAGTTTTTTTCTCTAATACAAAAAGCTGTGATTTATAACAGGAAAACAAGCCAGCCAGAAAGTCCTTGAGGTTCTCTAGTGACTTTGCTGTTGTCAATCAAAATAACCGGGAAGATGCTCAAACACTGCTACTTTAATGGGCACAGGGACAAAACTCCTGACACACAGCAGAGGCTTTTGGAAAACAAGCACCTGATGCCATCTGAACTGGGTGAGGCTGGCACAAGCTGGAGCCTTGGACTCTGTCTGGATGTGATGGATTTTGAGCTTTAACTGCCGCTCCAGGTGGCCTGTGCCAAATCTGTGACGTCTCAGTCCCTACTCAGCTGCTGCCTCAGCCTGGCTGCCCAGCGGTGAAGCTTTTCCCCTGCAGACTCTGCCTGGCATCTCCTGCTGCTCAGAAGCAGCTCAGTGAAGACACCACTGTCCTGTGCCCCTGCTCTCCGGGCCTCAGCAGCCGGCATTCCCTGCCACCTCCCAGCAGCTCCTTGGGCAGAGCCAGGCGCTGCAGTGCACAAGCTCCAAGGCAAAGTGCTCAGAGCCCTCTCTCCTGATCTCTGCTCAGTAAGCAGTGCTTTACCATTATTTGTTAAAATGCTGGACAGAGTCACAACATTCACACATGGACATACTATTAGACCATCAGGGCAGCCTCCTGTACGTCACAGGCCATTAAATACTGTTGGCAATCTTCTTTTCGTTTGACTAAAATATGTTTTGTTTCAACAAAAGCATTTCTTTAGTCAGCTTCTCATTTTCCTCTGGTATTGTCAGAAAATGGAGAATTCACTTTCCCTTTGATAGCCTGTTCCAGTGGTTACTCCCTTTCTCTGTTGCAATATAATGCCAAATATCTAATTCAATTTTTTTCTAGCTTCAGCCTCCAGCAACTGCTTGTTGCTATGCCTTTCCCAGTTAAATTAAATATCCATAGAGTATTCTGTGATTTCCAACACAAAGGTACTATCTGCTGTAATCAAGCCACAGCTTTTGGCTTTCTGGGCTCTTGCTGCTGCAGCCAGAGTCATCACAGCTAACTTTCCATCAGCAGAGATTCTTCCTTACAGAGCACTTTTGGACACTACCAAGCTGCTCAGAACTATTGCAGGACAGGAGTCATTGTCTCTGGGATGGCAGAAGAACAGACAAGAATAGTGAGTCATTTTTGCTTCCTCCATGACTGTTGTCTTGAGTTGCTTTGCCAAGCCAACAATGTTCTTTTCTTTGCTTTTTAAATACAAAGCTGTACATACATAAGGAATAAAAAGCTCTAATTTATTCTGCGAAAGTGTTCATCAAGTGAAAGACAGGACTCTGGGAAAAGATTAAGAGCTTACATTTTTCATTTGACTTATTTCACATAAAATTTCATAGAGGATAAAATGATGGGAGGCAAAGAAGCAATGATATTTCTGTTTTATCTCTTTCTAAGGACCATAAATCTTTCTGAAGTATCATTAATTATAGCAGCGCCATTCACAACGTTATTGTTAAGGGTCTATCAGCAGTCCCATTATAAAGCCCTATTTTCAGGGGTTTATAACTCGGTTAGAAGAATTTTGTTTCTGGCAAAAATTTTTCTGGGGCAATGTCTCCATCTAAGACAATTTATTTTAAATGTAAAGCACAAAGGAAAGTGTTACCTCTCTTGAACTGAGTAAGGGAGAGACTAGGAACTTTCTGGGGTACAAAGCTAATGCTGTCTTGGCTGATTGAATTTGTGCTGTCTGTGAATTCATAAGACTGTATTCAAAGAAGTTATCTCTTAGATGAATTTAGATGATTCCTTTACAACACAAGTTTCCAATTACAACAACTGAATTCAAGATCTGGAATATTCCTCTAGTGGCTGTAATCAAATCAGGTTTGATTTCTTTAGCTGCAGCCAGTCGAGAAAGAATTTAGCAGACCTGGAAAACAGCTTACATGTTAAGAAAACTTCAGTGTCTTCAGATAGCTTGCCTATGTTTTTGTTGCAGGCGGAATACACATAAAGAATGAATGAAGCAAATGCTCACACGCACCAAAGCCAGTATTGACTTAGCAGCAATATGGAGGAATTGCTCCATCATGGCTGAGCCATGGTGAAATGTTAAAGAGGCACTGAGTTTCTCCAGATGTGCAGTAAAAATGCTCTGCAACAGCCACTGGCGAGACTGGGAGGGCACGGGGAAGAAAGGTCACTGCTTCACCTACATAAAAACATGAGCAGGTGGCCTTTTGCCTGTAGCAACTTGTAGATTCATCAAGAAAGCCAAGAGCTCTGCCCAGTTGTGTCTTCGCATGTCGGGAACGAGCAAGACGCTCAATAAGGCAGGATCAACAAAATCATTGTGGCCTTTTTTGAAAGCAATAGATATTAATGGATGGTAACTTCTGGGCAACTTTTTTTCCTGCTTTAAAGTGGAAAGATTAGATGAAAATGTATTTTGCGAGGAGTGTGCTGACACCCTCAGGTAATCTCCATCCTCTGTCCTCATCAATAATCTAGCACTCTACCTTCCCTGTTACATTACTGTCTGCAGTAATGCAATTCACTTCGGTCCCCTTAGATCCTATTAGAATCTCTCACATCACAGAATTCTTCCAGCTCTGCTCTACAGTGTTCTGGGATTGTTTAGTCTTAACTTCTGCTGCCTGTTTTCCTCCACTACAATTCTTTGCACAGGGATTGACTTTTGTGGATTGCACATTTAACCTCACAGTGAGTCAGAAGATCAAAATTAATGCATGGGGGTATTGTCCAGTGGGGTCCCCAGAGCACTCTAATTCTGTTTGGAACACAGTTGAATGTACCTTGTGATAACAAGTTCCACTATCTTAAGTACTTTCGTCAAGCAGTTTTGATTTTGTTGTCCTTTAATTTCACTGCATGTCTTCTTTGAAAGGACAAAGCGGCATGGGCAAACAGAAGAACTCCTTTCTACATACTATTCAATCCCTTATGTACCTCCTTTGTATTGCATCCTATTTTTATCTAAAGTAAAACAGTCCTAATGTTTTGTTTGTTTGCCTTTCTAATGTGAAAATCTTACCATATCCCATAATTTATTGCTGTTATTTGAGCAGATACCTTCCTGGAATTCTCCTCAGTTATTAGTGGTAAGTCAGTCATGCTCACTGATGGTATCTAAATAACGGGCTCGATGTGCAGTAACAGAGACGTCTCCTCCGGCTGCTGAGGCAACATCAGGGGCTCAAAGTAGGCAGAAAAGGATCTCTGACACCAATCCTAAGAACTGCAGTAGAGGGTGGCCAAATGTGGAAAACTCCTTTATTCCCTTCATTCTGATTAGCAGGATGACAGTGAAATACCACTTTGCACCCAGTGTTCTGCTTCCTAAGGAATGGAGAAAACCATTCCTGGCTTCTTAGCCAAAACTGAGCCTCTGACAAACTCAGTGATGTTAGGCTTGCTCTCTGATCTCCAGCCTGATCTGCTCTAATTCCATCTAGTTCCCAGTATTTTTTAGATTCTGAACTGTACAATACCCACTGTTTGCAAACCTGACTCTTCCCATTTTTCTCACTTTACCTATTTTGTAGTCTATTTCAATGCACTGAAACTCCTGATGCCTGACCATCACAAGCACAGCAACAATATGGTATAAATCTTGTGGTATCTATCTTAAACCAGTGCAACCCCACTCTTCTGACAGCTACTCCTAGTTTGCAATGATAGAAATAAGGGCAAAACTGAGTATTTTGATGACATCATAGCTCTTCTGTAGCAGGCATGCTGGAGGGCCCAGAGGACAGCAAAAGCTGAAGCTCATAATTGGAGGAAATTGCAAAAAAAACCCCCACAATGCAGAACAATCATTCAGATTCTCTTAATACATGGAAATAAGTACAAGCAGCATTACAAGAAGATTTACTGCTGTAAAAGCAAAGGAATTCATGTGCTTTCACAGCAGGGAAACTTTACAGCAGTTAAAACCTCAGGTTTACTACAGGAGCGAGCACATTTTTTGTAGTTTTGGTTAACAGTTTTGCTTATTAGAAATGGATTTTTACTGAAAGTTGGCTGGTTTTCCCTCATTGTCCCCCAGATTCCCGCATTACTGTTCCTGCAGTGCAAATGCTGGTCTAAATCATGCATTTAACAAAAATGAGAGGTGCAGATGGGTCTTGCACTGCTGCAGAAAGGGCTGGACAGGAAAGCACTGCAGCAGCAGCAGCCTTTCTTCCCAAGGCCCAGCAGGGCGAAGGGGCAGAAACTCTGCAGACCAGAAGGTCTGCCAGGGAAAAGCACTGAAATTCATCACTGCCTTATCACTTTGGAGAAGCTTTCTGTCCTGCCTTGTGCTCCTTTTTCAAGGGCTATAAAGTACTTCTGTTCCAGGGCACTGCACATGGATATTAAATTCTCATCACAAACATGATGCCATTTTTGATTTCAGCATTTATCTATCTTCTCTTCTTATATGGCCACACTTACCATAATATCTCATACTTCACAATCTTTAACACATTATTTATCCCTCCAAAAAGCATGTATATGAAAGGTAGCTGAAAATAAGCAATAAACCATTTTAATGCTGTTACCATCTGAGGCTATGGATCTGTGAGAATTTTCTTCTCATTAACTCTGGAATGCTATTCATAACCTTGAGACTGATAATGCTTAGAAAATTATTTTATCCAAGAGTCAGCCCCTCCTTAATATATGTACTAGAAGTCTACAGAGAATTTTCCAGGCCCTAAATACAGAATCCTTTGCTACGACAAAAAAAACTCCAAACCAAATCAAAAAAAACCAACCCACAAACAAACAAACAAAAAAACCCAACAAACCACACCCTAAAAAAAGACCCCAAACCAACTAAACAAAAACAAACACTAAAAACTCCCCCACACCTTACAGAAGTCACATTAATGAAAACAAGGCCTGCATTTCCATTGCATTATTTATTTCAAAAGATTGGTATCAAGCATTAGTAGTGATATCTAATCCATCTATAGATTTTGCTTTTGTCCGAACTGGCATATCATGTTCTTTGCTATTTCCTTAAAAAAAAAAAAAAAGAGTGAGAGAAATCAAAGCATTTTGAGAATGCTGTTTCTTTCCAGATCACTTAGCATGATTTTTCTTTGAAATTGTAAAGTTAAAATAAAGAAAGCCAAGGGATACATTTGAGCCACTGTGTTCTTTTGGAGGCAATTAAAATTTTCTGTCCTCTCTACAGCTGTACTTGTGAACTTGGAAAGAATATTTAAAGCCTGAAATCCCCTCATGGTCTGAGGCTGAAACAACTTGCCGTTGCCAAGACAGAAAATCAGACTATTTTGGTGTTGTATGGGACTGTAAATACTCTGAAAACAACAGAGCAGCAGAGATGTTGGGGAATATCCTTGATATGATCAAAATTGGGATGAAGATCAGGGACATAAATATGAGTTTGTTAACAATGAAAGCACAGTGCTTTTTAGCTATTCAAGCCTGGATCTGTACAAAACTTGGTTGTGACCCCTCTGCTGAACAGAAGGCTCTCTCTGCACCTTTCTGCAGGAGGCCCACGAAGCTGGACGAATCTGACACATCCCGAGCTTCACATTGCTCCTGGATGCCCCGAAGCAGCCCTGTCCTCACCTGTGACCTGTCTGGTTCCCTGCCCCATGCTGGACACTTGCGCTTTCACACCAGTGCTCCATCGCCCATCACTGTCCGCCCTTCAGGGGGCAGAGGCTGGAAATTATATTTTATCTACTATTTATCACTTTTGATACACTCCAGCAGCCCCCCAGCAGCTCCACAAGTCCTTGTGGGGAGTGTCAGGACGAGCCAGCCTGAGGTCAGGAAGTGGGAAGGTGGGAGAACCAGAGGAGGTTGTGGGATGAGTAGGGATGAGGGACAGGATTAGGGGCAGGACGAGAGAACATACTCTTAAGCTGCGCCTAGGGATGTTTAAATTGGAAATTAGGAACAATTTCTTCACGGAAAGGGTGATTAAACACTGGAACGGGCAGCCCACGGCGGCGGTGGAGCCACAATCCCTGGAGCTGTTTAAGGAAAGACTGGACGTGCCATGGTCTACCTGAGACAGTCGTGCTCGGCCATAGGGTGGGCACGGTGATCTCAGACATCTTTTCCAGCCTAATTAATGCTGTAAGGGCAGGAGGCCCTGTGGAGAGCAGTGACTGCCGAACGGGAAGGGCACACGGGCGCTGTGCCGAGAGCGTATAGGGTGGGCACGCACAGCACCCGGCCAGCACAGCACCTCACCCCCGCGGAGCGACGGCGGCGAACGCGGGGCGGGGCGGGCACGGAGAGGGAGGGAATGGAAGCAGGGGAAGCCGCCCCCGAGGAGGGCGGAGCGGCCACCGCGGTCGGACGCGCCCCGGTTGCCGTGACAACGGCGTCGGCCGAGCGGCCCGGCCCGGACCCGGGTGGCCAGGCCGCCTGCCCGCCCATGCCGCGGAAAGCGCTGCGCTGCGTCCTGCAGCTGGAGCTCCGCTCGGTGAGTGCCCGGGCCGCGCTCCCCGCCCGCCTCAGCCGGGCCGCGGCCGGCAGGAGAAGCCGCGCTCGGCTCTTCCGCCATCGCTTCCCGCCCCGCTTTCCTCTGCCGGCCGCCGCCCCGCGCTCCCGGCCCGGGGGATCTTCCGGGGGGCTGCTCCCGGCCCTGCTGCCGAGCGGGGGCCGCGCTCCGCCTGGCACCCCAGCCCTTCTGTGTGGGCATCCTCCGGCAGCCGGTCCCTGCGGCCCCGCGTTGGTGTTGGCAGCAGCCGTGCCCCTCCGGAGCTCCCATTTTCCTGTGGAAAAGTTGTGGGGGGGCGTTCATCCCTGTGCCCCCGCTCCCCCGTTGGTGTTAGCAGCAGCCGTACCGCTTCAGAGTTCTCATTTTCCTGCGGAAAATGTGTTTTTTAAGAGACACTGATTCTTGGGAAGCTATGTGGTGTGGGGAAAAGCACACTCGGGAAAAATAAAAAAAAAAAAGCCAAAAGCAAAACCAAAACAAATCCCAGGAAAGAGCGCCTTGTTCCTGGCAAATGCCGCCCTGTGCGGGGCAGGATGTGGCTTTGGGCAGCTCTGAATACTTGGATGTTGCATGGCCGGGAGTGAGATCAGAAAGTGTGAAAGTGGGAAGTTTTCACATTAATCATGTTACGACTGTACCCTGTGCATTTTGCAGAGTTTTCTGCTTATAACCAAGCTGGGAATACAGCAAGGAGCTGCATCATTATTCTTAAAACTTCTCAGAAGTAGCTGTGTTAGGCGGTGCCCTGTTACCCTGGAGTTGGTGGCTTCGTATGCCCCTAGTCCTGTGATCCAGAACAAGTGCTGCCATATATAAAAGAATACTTTCTGCTGAGAGGAAAACACGAGATGCCATCCACAAAATTCAAGTGCAGATCCAGGACGCATATACTGGGAAATTGCCCAGGTGTTCCTGGTTGCTTAGCTACCCTTTTTCCCAAACTTGAGTGGCTGCTCTGAAGCGGAGCTGTGGATTTCCACACCTGGATGGCGAGGGTGTCACCCTGGTGGTGTTGCTCTGCTGTCTCAACAGCTGCTGTTTGTTTCCACAATGCCAAGGCCTGCTTGGTTCCTGGAGCGGAGCAATGTGCTTTCCTTTTCTGTTCCCACTGGCTGTGAGCTATTCCTGTGCCAGGAGTGAGTACAGGGAAAACATTTCCCCAGGGTCAGGTTTTTAGTTGTGGGGTATTTGTTATTTACCCTGCTCTCAAGGCTACAAGTAAGAATGGAAAGAGACTGCTCTTACACAAATGTCAATGCTGGCTTTTCACTTAAGGAATTTTTTCTTTCCTTGATGTTTGCTCACTTGATGTATTTTTTGGACAAAAATTCTTTCATTTCCCCATTGATCTTTATCAGCTAAAGCACCCTGGTATTTTTGGTATTAAATTTGTGTGATGGACTCACCAGCCTTCTAATCATCTTAGGGGATGGGAGCTACTCTTCCACTTTGAATTTGCATTGATCAGAGTCTGAATTGAACCCTGCATCCCAAATAGGGTTGTGCTTTTGCCTTAGCTGATGTAGGGAAAAACAGTCCAGCTTTCATCCTATATATTTTAATATGAGTCGGGGTCATTAAAAATGTTAAAAGACATGAATCCCAGTATACAGAGAGGAATATTTTGGATAGTAACCTCAGCTTGATGCCTCCCAGTTTTTGCACATTGTTGATGCTGTCCTTTGGCCAGTTCTGTACCACCTTTGATACTGACTCCTGCTCCACTAACTACTCTTACCTAGTTCATCGAAAATAATAATTTTTTAAGGCACTATGTGATATCCTTTATCCAGAAAACAGATTTTCAAGAAAATGTAAAATTTTGCTTGATTGATCTGTTTTTATGGAATGTGCCCTGCTGGGCTTTTTTCTAGTGATGTTTTCATCCGTATCTTTCTTCTTTATTTTTGCATGTTTAGATATTTTGATCAATGGGATTTTAGTTTTTCAGATCTCTCTTTCTGGCTCACATGGTCCTTGGGTTTGTTATTTTTCAGCAGATTCTACCTTCCCTGTTTTCATTAAGTTTCATTTAAGAAAAATTACATTCTTTCACAGCGTGGGCTGAAGATGATTCAGCCTCCCTGTGCCTTCATGGTCCAGGCCTAGTGCATATTGGGTGACTTTTGTTTCCATCATTTAATTCTTTAAGTTGTCTTTTTTCTCCTGTGATAAATTTTATTAAAACCAAGGCAAAATATTCAGTTGTGTTTGGGACATAGATTTGTTAGCTTTCACATCTTGGTTGATTTATGCTACCTCCATTAATTCTCTCTTTGTTTGCTTTATTTGTGACCAAAGTCTTGTCCAAATTTCTGATCCATTTCCCTGCACTTTTACAGTGCTCTGCATATTTCTCAACCCTTTTTGAAATCTGTGCAGTTGTGTCAGAAGTTCTGTCCTCTTTGGTTTTCCCTTGCTTTAGATACAGATGGGTTTTGCTCCCTTTCACTTAATGAAATTCCAAGATCTTCTCCGATCTGGGTCCACCAACTCCTTGGTTTGTCTTGCTGGTAGTTTTCTTCATTTCTCTTCTCAAATGGAAGGCCTTACTTGAAGAATAAGTGTTTTTTTAGTTTGGTTTATCCTGCCATGGACTGTGTGTAATAACTGCTCTAGAGGGTTGAGATCAGTAAAATATTGTTCCTTTCCATGACCTTAATTCAGTGATTTCTTTATGGCTATTTGTGATGTCCCAGCAGTGGGGCTGGTACACATTTTCCATCCTCCTGGGTACTTTCAGCAGAGATGTCCAGGATAACACTGCCCTAGAAATTTCTCATAGTCCTCCGGGTTGCTTGTGAGGTCAGTTAATTGTAGCACTGATATCCCTCTTCCTTAGCTGATCCATAGATAACACTATTAGAGTCTTTAAAATAGTCCCTCATCCTGCTGGAGCAGTCTGCAGTCAGATAAGAGCTTCAGTTTGTCTCCCAAGTGTTAGGCACTCTGTGTATTACTAAAGAGGTGCCATGAGCTGCAGATATTCGTGTGCCATTCATTTTTGGAACTACTTTTAAGTTACATGGCCACGTAGATTTGGTGTTCCAGCCCAGGTAATTAATTGTGCAGTTTATCTCCAGGGTAGTAGAATCACAGCTTTCCACATGTGCTATCTTGGCCCACATGCTCATTTGTAAGAATTTGTTTTCTTTTTACAGGATAGCAAGAAAAAATGGCACCTGTTGTTGGCAGTTTTGCTCTTTGCAGTATCTTCAGATCTCTTACTTTTTGTCTCAGTAAAGAGGCAAACATTGGTTGCCTTCTCTAAGGTGAAAGGCACAAAACTCCAGCTAAAAATGGTTGTGAATTCTACAAAAATGTCGAAGACAGAAGTGAGAAGTAAAGCTAGTATGACATGTAGTATGTAGTTTGGGGGATCTTGCCTTGTATGAATGAAATCTGTCTCTCTCACTCCTGTTCACACTTGCAACTGCATGAGTGTCATACAAGCTGTTTAATGCTTGACAGACTGTTTCAATTGGGTTATCCATTATTCTGGCACTTGTCTTGCAGATTTGAAGCTCTCATTTACATGGAGAGGAAAGCCATTTTTTTCCTTCTCAGATACTTATGAGTAGAAGAACTATTTTTTACCTCGTACTTTATCTGTAATGATCTATCACACATTGTTTTCTTTTAAAAACAGTTAGGATTTCTCAAGTGAAATGTTCACTTGGGAGTAGGAGACTGTTACCAAACCTGTTATTTTAATTCCCATCACTCTCCTCCTTTGTCTTTCTACCTGGCAATTGAAAGTCTGAACGCTTTCTCCAGAAACCTTATGTTGGAAGAGACAACCTTGTGTTTCTAATACTGAGATAAAAAATGAGCTTGAGACCTTGAGTGAAAGGTGTCAATTCTCTGTCAGGGAAGTAAAATAAATCCACATGGCTTGGAGAAAATAGCAAACAGTTTTGCAATGAGTTGTGTAGATTCTTGCAATCAGAGCTTTAAAAACAGACCAGCTTCCTACTTAAAGAATTTAAGAATTGTGCAGAGAAAGTTGAGTGGCAGCCTAGCAAGAAGCCTTCCCTGCCTTGAGTTTAAAGAAGGCCAGACTTCTCAGAGTAAGGAAGAAATATGTCTGGTAGTAATGGAACAACAATTGCTTTATCTCATTTACAGAAAATTTGCAAATAAGCTTCCCCTTTCTGGTGGCTGGACAGAATATGGATATCTAAGCATGTAGATTTACCAGCTTCATTCTGTAGTTAGGCTGAAGTTTGGGTGGGTTTTGTGTGTTGGCATCATGTAGACTTAATTCTACATGAGTCTTCACATAGAAGATGATTATGCCTTACACAGTCAGTGCATGCCTTTAACTCAATTAACCTGGCCTTGGGTTTCAGTTTTGGTTGAAGACAATGGAGTGAGTTTTCTCAAGCAAGAAGAATTTGGTCCTGATTATTTTAAAATGTTGACATTTTTTCCTGGCCAGTCTGAACAAATAGAATTACTTTAGAGAAGAATTTTTTTCACTCTAGCCTGTTATATCCTGACTTTTAGAAATCAACCATTTCAGTCCTGACTGTTTCATTTTTATCTTGAAAACAGCCATTACTTGTCTACCTAAAGTTCAGTTTGTTTAATGAGTGTGTTACTCCTACAGATAACTTGTCCTGGAGTGCTGCTGAAAGACAAACAGGAACTTTATCTCAGTGTCTTTGTACTTGGGCAGTACAAAAAAACTCAATGTGTCCCTGCAGTGTTTCCACTCCTCTTTCAAGAAAAACTAGTATTTGAAAAGGTAAGATATGTCAAGGGCTGATACAACCCAAATAAACCCCATCACAAATTCCACAAAAATTGTCTGCAAAGCCCATGAGCACAAACAATCACACTGAGGATGGTGCAGTATTTTAACTCCTGCTTCTCTTTAGCACAAAGGAGGGGTGTGCCTGTATTATCCATATGGGGACTCAAGAATTATGTGTACTGAAGATTCTAATGTATGATGAGTCTTTTTAGGTGTTTGTTGATTCTTTTGTGAACTGTCCTTTCTCAGTGTCTGTTTTCCTGGCTTGGAAGGGACTGAATGTTTTTTGTTCTAAAAATTATGGCAAGGTGAAGAACAGAGACTATACAATATAGGAGAGCCAACTTAATTTAGTAGAAAGATAAAATAGCAGCTCTAGCCTTTTTGGTGACATCCTACTCCCTTTGAGATACTTTTTTCATGGTTTGTCACCAGAATTCCCAGATTGGTACTCTGGCCCTGTAATTTATAGTTGTTTATCACATATTCGGAGTCCCTACTAGCTTCATTATTAGTACCACAGGGATAATGAAACGCAGTATCTTACAGATATGATCTGGCTTCTTGACTACCTATGAATAATAATACTTTGCCCTTTCTAGTTCTTTTCCTTTAAGCATTCCCCAGCACTTTGAAAACCAGGCTGAGTAAACTTCAGTGATGCTCTGGTGAAGTGGGTAAGAAACAAACAGTGATAATTTCACTGCCTGCTGAAGAGCAGAAAAGACCATAATTCTTTAAAGGCAAACATACCACAAACTTCTTACATAGAATTACTGAATGCTGTTTTCAGTGCAATGTAGGGGACGTCCATCCAGGGCAACATCCTCTCCTATTCCTTGCCATCTATTCACATGGGATTCAGGTTAAAAAAAAAAAACCTGAGCAGGAGACTTCCATGAAAAGTCACCACTGTGAAAATGAAGCTTAAAGCATTACTAATAAATTAAAGAACATTCATCCATCAGAATTGTAGTACATTCAGCAATTTATGTTTCTCTCTTGAAATTTTTTTAGACATTACTTACCTCTACATCTTTAACTCTTCACAATAAATTATTTCAATTATCTACATACAGAGAGGGAACTCTGTATGGGTAGAAAGTATATAACAGAACTGATAGCTTTCAGGGAATTTGGTCGTGTTCCAAATTATAATTTTAGTAGCCTTTCTTTTTCCAGTGGGGATAGAACTCCTGACAACCATCTTGGCAAGGAAGACCATTGATTTTTGGGGTTGTTTTCCTTCTCCTTCCCCACACGTCTATGTGATTACTTTGACTGTTCCTTATTATTATTATTTCTTTTTCAGGCATTTGCTAATATAGTTGATCCTGGAGACCTTGTGAAGTTACTGGAATGTAGGTTCTGGTTTTTTTGTGTACTATGTTGTATCCATTAATGTCATGCATTTATGGGCTCTGAGGATGTCTTGGAGGTTTAAATTATGTGATAGTTTTTCTATCAGGAGCCTGTTCTCTGAAAAACTAGTGGGTAACCACTGTTATCTAACAAAATGCTTCTAGAAATGTTTGTTACATGCTTTGGAACAGGAAAAGGGTAAAAAGTCGTAAGTGTTTGAAAGTCCAGCTGGTTATCTGATGGTGGGTTCCTTTATGTGATAATTTATTTGATTAATTTTCAAATTATGTAAGGATATACCTCCAATTTTTGTAAAATTATTGTTTTCATTTTTAAGAAAATTATGTCTTGCCACATGTGTATAATGAATTGTAGTGAGAAAACACTGACCTGAACTCAAACTGCAGGAATATGCACCCTCGCACTGGGAGTTATTTGTAAAGGGGGCAAAGCTTGCATAATCTTCTTTAAAAGAGGACAAACTTGGCTGCAGATAGAACTTACCAAGTTCTAAGTCAGATTTAGTGTTGTCATTTGTACCCTGCTAATGCCATTGTGTTCATCTATGATATTTATGCAAGCTGTACTGAATTTTATCCTATTATTGGTGTGGTGGAAATAGTGCAGCAATGTGCAGTGCTGTGATGCTTAAATCAGTGGTCCATTTTTCTTGGGCTTTGACTATGGGAATTTTCATTTTAGTTCTTTTTTAACTCATGAAAAAACTTTTTTCCCTTCTAGTTGACACAGCCATACTTGAACTAATACAACTTGTTCCTCCAGGTATTGTATCAATCTTTTCAGAAATTATGCAGTTTAATAGGTGAATTTCCAGGAGAACATTGCCCATTACAGCACAATCACTTTTTCCAACACACAAACAACATAGAAAGCCCTTCAACAAACAGTCCTCCGAATATAAAATGTTAATAGATCAAGAGGATCTCATTCTTGAAAGAGAATAATAACTGAATATTTAAATGTATCATACTCAGGCTTAGGAAAGTGATAATGTTTTAAAAATGGAAAATAAATCATCCAGTGCATAATTATTAACTGCATCACAATTCACTTGCAGAGAGGCTGTCTGTGAAATTTCAGAGTGCATAATCTTGTTCTCAGAATGACACTTTTTTTCCCTTCCATTTTAATGGTGACCATTGGGAAAACTCTTATCCTCACTATAAGTATTACAGGTCTCTTGGGATGTGTGAAGATAATAAATAGCGATTTGTCATACTTCTGTTATTGGTTTGTGTGATTATAAAAATCTATTTTAATGAAATTCAAGTGTTCCCATGAATAATGTAAATCTGCATTTTATTGGAAATAAAGTCAAGTTTTAAAGAGGACTCATTTGGAAACTGTGGTATTAAAAGCACTCTCTGCCACTTGTCCTTAGTACTTTCAAGGAAACTATTACTTCTCTCAGGTGACTCACCAGACTGTTTACTTGAAGAAATGTAGTGAATGGGGATTTTTTTTCATGGGAAGATAAAAGATCTTGCATAAGGAATTTATTTTCACGGCTCAGAGACAGGTGTGATACAGCCCAACATAAGCCAACAAGATGGCTGCAATAGCACAAGTTACATTTTTTTTGCAATATACATTCAAGGGTTTACCTCTAAAGAAAAACGTTTTTTTTTTAAAGTAGCAAGCCAGGGTACTGAGAAAATCTTGAAATAATTATTTTGATGTTGTTTGTGTTTATTTCTTACTGCTGCTATTACTATTCTGTAATATGGAATGATAGTTTTTCATAAGGGATTGGCTGCCATTAAAAAATATGGTTTATTTCTGTGGCATGGAAGGGGAAGAAAGAAGAAAACTACTGAAAAGTTGCCTAAAGAAAACTTTTCGTGTGTCTTTTATAGAACTGTTAACACAATCTTCTTTAATTTTTTTTTCCCAGTAACATTAAAACATAGTTTCATAGTAGATTCTGCACATTTTTGCTGCTGATTTAACTTGATGAGGTTATTTCCTAGTGTGATAGGAGTTTTAGAGCCATGCTGTTAATTTGTAAAGAGCAAAATTTATCCTGGTTTTGACATGGCTCTGTGTGTGGTGTCTGTGCTGTATGGCTTTGTCTATTTTCCAATTAAAGTATGTATTTTCTTTTTAGTGGGAAAAGTTCTAGCTACATATGAAGAAAATACAAGAGATTTCCTGTTCCCTGACCCTAAGCTTACCCATGGGCACCGTGGTTTAGA
This sequence comes from Ifrita kowaldi, assembly GCA_013398055.1. Classification (NCBI taxonomy): domain Eukaryota; kingdom Metazoa; phylum Chordata; class Aves; order Passeriformes; family Cinclosomatidae; genus Ifrita; species Ifrita kowaldi. Next base: position 323,733 of record VZRS01005274.1, on the reverse strand, counting down.
GCGTGAGATTTTAATGAAGAGGTCCCCGTTTTTCACAGTGAGTGAATGTCTGTGGATTGTATTTATGACACAGTCTGCTTCACTGAAGAAACCCCTTGAACTGCTTCAAATGAAAAGCCATTACTTCTGACAGATTTTGCCATTTTCAGGTGTTGAATGTACAATTCCACAGTTGAACTTCAGGGAAAGTCGAATCTTTTTTCAAAATGCTTCTAGAAATTATTTAATGTGAAAAAGTTAGTTTGCACTTGGTCTGCAGTGTGGCACCATGACATGTCTCCATTCAGTTTAATCTGTGGTGCAGCTGGTGGTTGAAGGGATGCAGGAGAAGAGGGAGATGTCATGTTGACTTCATGGTTCTCAACAGATAAACCATGTGACCCTCCTCCTTCGTCCCTCTCCCTCACATTTTGGAACAACAGCTAATTGGCAGAATGAGTGCAATGAATTAATGCTAATTTTCTGGAGATAAGGGCTCAAGTACATATTAAAAGAAAATGAATTCATTTCACACTGCCCTTTCATAGCATTTGATTGTTGAATCTTAATTGTCACCAGAATAACCCAGGGAAGGCACTTTAAGTTTAAGGAGGATGGTGATGATGTGTTTTGGAGTTTGTTTTGTGTGGTCTGTTTTGGTTAAATTTTACTGCTGGACTGGCAGGACATTTGGGTAGGGACTCAATTACTCTGTCCATTGTGGTTGGACTAAAGGCACATGGGAGGAGGGAAATGGTGATTAAAGTTTGTTGGTATCTTTTAGCTGGTGTAATCCTTTCCCTGAAAGGGCAACCTGGAAACTGCCCAGACACTTGCAATTAGAAGTGCTAATTTGGTGTCTAATGCTGTGTTACATTTGAATGTATTGAAGTTGTGATTTTGTGCTACAAAATGTCTGATTTTGTAGCAGCTTAAACTGTCCCTGCAAAAACAACCACTGTTTTTTGGCTGTAGTATCTGTTTGATATGGCTCATCCCATACTTCATGGTGTGGCTCAAGAGATGGGGTGGCACTGTTTTGCTTTCATACTGCTCATAGAATAGGTACTTTCCTATTCTATGAGCACCTATAGGTGTTGAGAAAGGATAGGGAGGTAGTAACAAATGAGGTGGTATTAGCTACATGTTTTTAGATTTTTTTGTGAACAGAATATAGTAAGTCTTTGTAGAAGCAGAACCACTAGAGGAGTTTGATGATTTTTGTCAAACTGAGCTCTTTAAAACAAAAATTATGTATTTTCTAATAAAGAGAAGGTGCCATAACTTGTGAGCTGTGAGAAGATGTGGTCAGAGTGATTTGGATGTGTAGCTGATGGATGATGGCACTGCAGTAGCTTTAAAAAGTTGACTGATGTAAGACAGAAACGTACTTCCATGTCCTTGGGAGCAGCGTAAACAAAATCCATCTCTGCCCTGGAACAGGGACTGCAGAAGCCTTTGTTGTTCTGTTCCAGCTCCATAGCTGAAAGTACAGTTTAAGAGAGGATTTTGGCATAGTGACCCCCTTTTCAGGAGTAATACAGAAGCTGTGTTTGATGGCATTGGAGGGAGGCTCCCAAAATGAACTTCTTGTTCCTCTCCTCGCTTGCCAAATGGAATAACTGTGAAAGGATTTTTACCTCCAGTAGAAATGCAGTCTCCAGTGCCTCCATCTTCCAGTGTTCCCTGAGCTTTACTGGCAAGTGTCTCCTGCTAAGTCTGTCAGCACGAAGCACTGGATGTGAATGCTAAGCAAAAGGAAGTGTTAAACAAGGTCGTGAGAAGCCTCACATCATTCCTATGCTAGAGAAGCCATGTTCTTCCCACATGAAAAGTTATTTATAGCCAGCTGAGATGTTGAATATTTTTGGATGGCAGCTGTGCTTCAGTGGCACTTTGATTCCCAATAAATTTGTCTTTTATTAAAAAAATAAAGGTAGCAACAGCAAGGTTACGGTTGTGGAGTTCAGATAGGCAGTGACAAGCAGTATCTGATTAACACTGCTAATCTGCCAGTTGGAAGGAATCCCAAGTCGAGAGGATCAGAACTCCTCCAGAAATCTGGCACTTGGCTGATAATGTCTCTGGCTAAATGTCTTATGAGGTTTGCAAACTCAGTGTGCATACAAGACATGCGTCGAGTTATCTCTCCTGGTCCAGTGTTGCCCAGATGAGGCTCTTGCTGGCTCTTGTGTATTTCTCTGCAACCTTTGCCTTTCAGAATATGTTTATGCCTGGACTGTGGTAGTGATTTTTTACAGATGTTCTTATCTCCATTCCCCACCTTCATGCAGTATTTGCCACATTACTTAAAACAGTTTCTTTTTAGTTATGCTATCTTCCATTAGCATGCCGATATAAGACCTTCTGTTATATTCATATATGCTTTTTTAAACTAGAGTTGTACTCATACTCCTTACAGTCAAAAGCACATATTAGACTTGTATTCTTTTAAACATGAACCACCTTTATGCTTTTTCTGTGATTAAATTGCTATTATGTCCCTTCTGTTTAATGGTTGGTGCAGGACTGCTCAGTGCTGCAGGCACCAGTAAGCCAGAAGCAGAAAAGATCCCAAAAACTTTCTGGCTGGATTTTCTATTTACAGATGTGTTTGGGGCTATATGACAGTCTTTATGTAATTTTGTGTTGAATATCCTTCAGCGACCCCTAGTTTGGTAACTTGCAGAAAACAGAGCAAGTCCTGTGATGGATTTTGGCCATTGAGTTGCTTTTGACATATCCATGCCTGTGCATTCAAATGCCATCCTATATTCCCTCTCCACAGACTATTTCTCTGAAGAAACCATAGTTTGTGTCATTTTTTAGGTATGAGCTCTTAAGAATTTTGTAATCATTTCCAATCTCTGTAAGAGCAGTAGGTGCTCTATTGTTGCATTTTATAGTAGACTTACTAATTCTGATGTGTCCTTTTTTAAATTGTTGATAGCACTTGACAATTCATTAGTAGTAAAAACGAGTTGATTAAAGATGATCAGATTTAAAACCTCTTTGATATGCCATAACTTGACTTGATTGAATCCTGGACTCTGTTAATTGCTATGACTGAGCTTTCTTGGCATTTTTGTCTTTACATTTCCATAATCTATCCTGGGGCCAGATCATATTCCCTAATGGGAAATCAGTGTTTAGGCAGGTGGTAGAGAATAGTTTGGTTCATCAATAGACTTCACTCATGAAGTTCCTGCTAATTCTTACAAATGTGGGACAGAGTCACGAACACACCCAGCTCCTTTTCATGTCTCAGTGATTTTGTGTGTTCATGTGCACAAATGCCCATGCCCTGAGATGCCTCAGGCTGCAAATTCTGTCCATGTTGAAAGAAGTGAGGGTAGAAATTTCTAGGGGCACTTGATTCTCTCTTGAATTCTGCAGAGCTCTGTAAGATGCACATAGGTGATTGCCACTTGTTTATAGCATATATGGCATTTAGTTCTTTTATGCCTTTTTTAATGCTGCTGTTTGGGATATAATGCTTGTGTGTCGTAATCCCTGTCCTTTACACCCGGTAAATTTTGAATGCAGTGGCCAGTGCTCAGTGAATTTGAAAGGCAATAGTTTTCTGAGGTGTTACGTTCCTAGCCATGGCTGCAGTAAAAGAAGGTGAATGGAACAGAAGCTGCTAATGATGTAAAAATGGAGGGACCTGCTGGACATTACTCTGTGTGTGCTGTGCTTGACCAGGAGGCCAGCTGGACCCCACTGATTCCAAGTGGGACAAACTGGGGCTGTCCTGTGGGCAGGAGGGGATTGTGAGGGAGTGGAACCTGGTTATGGAACAAGGGAGACATCCACAGAAATCAGACTATTCTAAAGATTAAGGAATGAAGGATATTCTTAGTCATACTGTTACAAATGAATAGTTATTTGCAGTGTGATTGACTGATTAAACAAAATGTTTTTACAAAAGAGATGGCACAACTGAGACTATTCTCAGACAAGTTTACAAAGTTAGCATTAATGAAACTTCTAGAGCATGACTGAAATTTTTATTGACGCCACATAGCATGGCATGAAAAATCTTTAAAAATGCTTTTGACAAAAAAAATGTATTCAGATAAAAGTCAGACCTTAATTGTTGTGCAAAAGCAGTGTAATCATCTGTAATTGAATTGTCAGAAATGCAAATGTTAGCATCTTGACATTTACCATTGCTGTTCTGTCTTTTCTAATTATCTTTATTAAAGGCTGAAATTAACAAAGGAAATGGCTGAAAATTAGGAATGGTTTGTTACATTAGGTGACATTTACCTCTTTGATACCCTTTATCTTGAGTTTGAGCTTGATGTTCAATTATTGTCTCTCTTCTAGGGAATTGCACCAAAATTGAGATTTTCTACAATCTCCCATATTTCAGACAGTCTGTTAAGCTCAGGAAGGAGTCACATACAGGTTAGCACAATTTAATTGTTTGCAATTTAATTTCTAGATTTAATATTGATAGCCTTGCTTCCAATTTCTGCATGTGCTGCTCACTTCAAACTTTTCTCATTCTTTTGTTGTGGTTAAAGCAGGTATCACGGGTGCTTGACAACTTGATTAAATTTTTAATCAAGTATGAGTAAAGAGTGGGTTTGGTGCACGACAGTAGATGCTGAGAGTTCCTTGAATCTGAAACAATTATCAGCTGCTGTGTTCTGTGATCAGCTGAAGTGTCAGTCCCTGGTGTATTTGTACATGGGAAGATGCCTTCTCACCATTTGTTACTGACACTTAAAATTAAGGACAGTGAAAACTAGGTGAAGTTAGAGAAGGTACAATATTAAACCAAACCAATTAATTTAATTGTTTCCATAATTGTATCATTGACAGTAATGGAAATGCAGATTTTTGTTGAAAGGGCTATCACCTATATTAATCTGTAAATGCTGCTTTGGCTACGAGTACAGTTAAAGGTGAAGTAGCACTCTTCTCTGGTCTGACAGATTGGAATTTTGGTTTGGATTTCTGGCACAAGCTGTCATGTAAAGTTACTCTTACGTCCTCCCTTTTTTGCTGTACTACTGAAGAATGGTGCAGCATCATTAAAATGGAATGGTTGTCAGAAGGCTTGTGTGCAAAGACGCTTAAGTGACTTTGACCTGTTGGTGGCATTGTTAATGACTTCAATGAGAAGTTTCTTCCAAATTTGGCAAATGAAATGTATCGAGACAGAAGAAGAATTAAAAATCAGTGAAAATTGTCATTGCCAGAAAAGTGGCTTCAGTGAAGGTGACTTGAATAAGGGCAGTTTGATTTAAAATTTAAACTGCTCCTGAAAGCATCTATGAATGGCAGCTCAGATTTGCTTGTGTTACTGTGAAGGTCCAGTTTCAGAACTGGTCTAAGCCAGAAACAACACTGCCTGCTTCTGGTGAAGCTGAGATTAGTCTTAGAGAATTAGGCCTGGCTTTGTGTGGACCAAGTCCATGCTGTGTCCCAGTACCAGCTGCACAAGTGGGAGTTCAGAGAAGGAGGGGTAGGAGTATTCTGTGTGCTGCCAAGCTCAAGTCAATGCAAAACGAGCACACAGCCTCAGCCTCACCCATCCAGTGGCTGAGTGTAGAGGGAAAGGCTTAAAGGCAAGCTGGACATTTTATTTCTGGGTTCCTCTGAACCAAACCAGTACATACAACATTCAGATTTAGGGCTAATGTCAACTAGCTCCAGCTTGAATAAAAATTTCTAACAGGAAGAGTATTATTTTTCTCAACTAAACACTACTTCTTGGTTATAGCTCTTTAAAGAACTAGTAAATTCACCATGATCCAAGAAAATACAAATTTTCGAGAACGTAGTTGCACTTCTTTTGAAGCTTTAGGCAACTCTAAATGCATATAATTCAAACTATTAAATAGGCTCCTATTTTAATTTATATATTTTATTTTAAAGGGTAAGAATTTTAAAATAAAAGCTTAAATAGACAAAAGTGTGCTTCAAATCTGTGTATGTCTAATTCAGGTAAAGTTTGTATTACAGGAACTTGGGACAAAATTCAATTTAATTTTTACAGTCTCCACTAACTGTGTGAGAAAGCTAACTGACTAAGTATCAGACACTTGCCATCTAACGTGTAGTACTGGGTGTTTAACCCTCTTTTGGTTTCAGAGAAAGTGGTAAACACATTGTTGTTTTTTAAATTGCTGTTTGATTATAGTTTTGTGAGGGGAACTTCAGCTGCCATGGCATCTCTTTCTGTTAAAATTATTAATTCCTTCTTTGCATTATGTTCAGCGATCTTTATCATACACGCTGTCAAATCAGATAATTTCTCTTTTTCACTTCAGGCTGATACTAATTGGGTGCATCATTCAACCCCAAATGGAAAGATGCACTCAAAGCTACCAAAGAAAATCCCTCCTTCAGCTGAGAAGGGCAGGCAGAGCTCGGCAGGGAAGAGCTACGAGCAGCCCACCATTGCCTCCAAGTCGCGCTCGCCGTCGCCGTACACCAAGCGCCGCATGTGCGAGCTCTCAGAGGAGGCCAGGCAGAGACTGGCCCATCTGAACCTCGGGCCCCACGAGTTCAGGAGAGACACTGACAAACCTCCCTTTGTAATCAGACGGGTTTGTATTTGCTCCAAGGTGCTTCCAGCTTAAGCTCAGTTCAAATATTGTTCTTTCACTAAATAGCGCTCCAAAAATTCATTCAGCTCTTAGTTTAGATGAATAATTTTCCTCTCCTTAGCAGTCTGTCACAGAGTGATTTAAATGTAAAATTAACTAAAATAAAATTTCTTTTATCCGCTTTAGTAACAGACAAAGATCAAATTCTTTCATGAATATCTTGGTTAAATTCTCTGAGGCCCCATTTCTTTTCTTCCAGCACACTAGACAGGATAATAGGTGTATAAATTCAGCTTGGAAGTAATTGATATTAGTATTAAAAATTCCTGAATAAGACTTTAAAGAAAGAGTGTCTAGTCACATTATGAACACTTACACTTCCTCTCTTTCAACTTTTTTTTATGTTGGCATCCTGTGATCTTTGGAACACTTGCTTTGCTCAGAGCTACATCTCAAACACTTTGACTTAGAGTTCATAACNGCCTCAGCCTCACCCATCCAGTGGCTGAGTGTAGAGGGAAAGGCTTAAAGGCAAGCTGGACATTTTATTTCTGGGTTCCTCTGAACCAAACCAGTACATACAACATTCAGATTTAGGGCTAATGTCAACTAGCTCCAGCTTGAATAAAAATAAGGACTTTTTGCCATACATGAAAAATTGTTCTGAAATTAGGTACTTATTTAAAGAAATTGTGTGTAAGTCTTTTAAAATGAAGGGGCTACATTTCCCAGCCATTTGGAGGATCATATATTTTTTTTTCCTCTCTTAATTTTTCCTCTTATTGCAACAGTCATCTGTTTTTAGAAAATCACTTTGAATTTGTAGGAGCAGAAATAGGATTGTTCATATTCTGTGCTGTGACGTTATGATTTGTCTACAATTCTGGGCACTTACCACAACCAGTTAGATAATCTAGTGGTTAAATAGTTTGCTTCTACCTTATCTTTTTGCTTATTATTGCTACTAATTAATTAATAATATATTTTCAAAGTTTAGAATTCTTTTCCAAGTTTTATTCTACGAATAGCTACCTTTTAGAAATCCAAAATGGCCTTAATAGGTCATTAATCATTCATCAATCTACTGTTTCTCTCACATATTTTTCTTTTAACTCCTTTTATTCGATTTTTCTGGTTTTTGATCTATAGGTGAAGTTCACGGTTTAATTATAGCATCATTAACACTGATTATTGATTTTCGATGCTTGGTTATGTTTGTACGAAAAAGGAAAAAGCTTGTCTCTTAATTCAGCTTATTCTGGCTGTCATGGCCTTTCTAGGTTGAGAATGCTCCTTTTAGGGCATCTTTACTACTGAGAACTCTTTTGGCCTGGAGATTTTGTGTGACATGAAGATTAAAATTGGGTTATATTAAATGTAACTTTTTAATTAGGAAGAGATTCAGATCTCTCTTGGTGAGATCTGAGCTGTTTATAATAAATATGAGATACCAAGAATTGTTTAAAAAGACTGTAGACATTACAAATGAAGGATAAACTATCTGTATTTTCTCTTTCTTTGAACAATAGGATATTCAGAGTTTTCTAGACCTTTCTAGCACTGTTTTTGTTTATGCACAGTATTGCTAATAATGCACATGAGCCAAGTGTTATGAAAATAGTCTAAAAAAGTACTTAAATAAAATAAAATATTTCAGAAAGTACTAGTTGTGATCTTATGAACAAAACCAGAAAAACCAGGAATTGATACATCTGCTACTGAGTATTTTAACTGTATTTTTGCTTCAGGTTGGACAGCCAAGTCCTGGTGCTAAACTTCATACCTGGTGTTCCCCACGAGAAAGCACAGCAGAAGCCTGGACCAAGGCACTCTCTGGTCAGTGTTTTCTACTACCTATCTCATTCATGCTTTTGATTTCTGCAGTCAGTAGTTTTATTTGGGGCTTTTTATTATTATTTGGGTTTTTTTATTTATTATGAAAATGTCAGTCTATGATGGAGAACAAGCTGTTAGTTCTTCCTAAGGAAAGGAAGAATACTGAATAAATTACTGCTCCAAAGGGTGCCCTTGAATAGTTCTTTACCTCATGAAGCTTGGAACATAGTTCTACATGATATGAACACAGGAGGAGAGAATTCCAAAGCCCAGATGAGTGCTCTGTTTCACTCCACTTTTTTTGTTGGCTTGGATGGTGCAGCAAATCTGCACCATGGTTTGTGGGTGTGTTGAGCAGGCTTGGAGTATTGATTATTTTGAAATTCAAGGACTCTGTTCCTTCACATATGAATAACGTTTATTCCAGCAGTATTTGTGAGTAGTGGATCAGTAACTTACCATTATTAATGAGCATCCAGGATATGCTCCAATATCTGCTTCAGGTTCCTTTGGCATCAGTAAGCGAGAGTTTAATAAAAAGTGTGGGACCAGAAATTTAGGGAAGTGCCCTAAAACTTAATTTTATAGAGTGTGACTTAATTTTATTTGAGGATTTTAATGAGTCTCATCAGTATTTGTTTATGTGTGCTCTGCCTCATTTTTATTTCGTTTCCTCACTAATTATAATTTGCTATACAGCAAATCATTATGAACACATTATTTTACATTTGTTCTTTGTCGTTGCACTGGGTGCTGGATTTTAAAGGTTTCACATCCCCTTTGGGAACAGACTTGCCAGTCTGTGATAGCTGGAAATTGTAAGAGACCAGATCATCTGATAGCACTGCACACTTACAAAAGGAGCTGGTGGTTTCTGGCCAGTAGGGAGGAGACCAAAATCTACCTCAGTATTAATATCCAGAGGATTCTTTGGTCACCTGCCTGTGTCTTGAGGCTTTACTGTAACTTCTGAAAAGAACAGACTCCTAGGATTAGCAATCTTAATGCAGACAGTACAGTTTAGTCCTTTTTTTTATTTTCCTGGGTCACAGTGTGAGGGTTATTCAGTACAAACTGGTAGAACAGATCAAGAAGGAAAATTTAATGTCAGTCCCTCGGGGATGCATATTGACACTGGTGAAAAATCCTAAACCAGTATAGCCCTGAGATGTTTGTTTCCCTGGGCTTCGTGTCTGTGGGTCAGTGGTGAGGGAAGGAATGCAGAGGTGATAGGAGGAGGGAGAGATGGTCATAGGGAAACTTGTTCAGAGAGGATTAGTAAGGTAGGGCAATGTACATGGGAATTTTTGGGAATGGCAGAGCTTGTTTTGATACTGATTTAAGCAATGAAGAGTGTAACAAAATGTGCCACTTCTCTCTGTGCAGAAGATGGTGCCCACACTGATTCATTATTGCAAGCATTCTATTCTATTCAATGAGGTCATGGCTTTCAGCATAAGAAGGTGATTTCCTGAAATATACTGAGGAGGCAATGTATAATAATAATAATTTGCTTTAGTTTTGTTTGTGAAGAGAAATAGGATGTTTTGTAAAAGATTTAATAGAATTTAGGAAATGCAAATGTCTTTTTTTGATTTCTTCTGTCATGGACCTTTTTTCTTTCTCCAGATCCTTCTCCTCTCAGCAGCTACAGACCCAAGAAAGCTGAAGTGAGTACTTTGAAGTGTTGTTGCTTACACACTGTTTTTTTGGAAGCCCCTAATCCCAGTCCTTCTTAGATTGTCTTGCATAGGTATTTTTGAAACTTTATCTACTTTAGTATCAAAAGCAAGAAAAAGGACATTTTAAATCTGATCTAGCCTAGTTAGGACCTGCTGGCTTTCCAAACAGTAAAAGGAAACTTAGTACTCTCTAAAGTTGGCTGAAAATACAAAACTTGCTTTTCCTTGGCATTAAGGCTTGCAATGAGGCCATAGAGGAGCCTTTAAAGGCAGTTTGCATTTGCCTTACCAGTTATTCTGAGAGCATCCTTCATTCTGGAATTGTGTGCAAAGGTAGCACTGGTACAACTGGCAAGCCACTGCTGTGGTATTTCACATCCATTCTTTTTCACATTTTAGCTTCTTTGTGCATTGAAAGAATATGAAGATAAATGTCAGGGTTCTTCTGGGTCTTATTCTTTGCATCCTCATTTAGTTGTTTTCTGCCAGCGTTCCTGCAGTACCGTAAAAATTGTGGGTTTAGGCATTTAATTATGTGTGCCCTCTCAAATTTCCTAATGGCTGGGAGAACTGATAATAACTGGGAGGTGGAGAGAAAGGGAATTATAAGGATAAACCTTGTTATATATGTTAAGCACACTTTTGTCAGACTCTTAAACTTTTATTGGCAAGGACTGTAGTTCTGTGTACCATGTGAGTTTATTACAGTGTGCCACCTCTGGATTGTTCCATGGGTTGTTTAGACTCTCAGGCATTATTCTGAATCTGTGAGATTCCTGGGTAAGCCTTTAAGTTGTGCACTCAGAAAAGTTGATAAAAGGGCTGTTAGAGTAGAGTTTCACATAAGACGGTGTGTTAGTTACCAACTGATTCCTCTGAGACTTGTTGATTTATTTTAGACCATGGATTTTGTATGAAATAAGGGTCCTTTTTCTTTCCCCAGCAGACAGATATTCCTGAATGAATGTACAATCTTCAACCTTTCGGTTTGAGAAATAAAAACATGAAAATTGTACATCTTGACATTCATAATAAATTTTAGTTTGATGGGGGTATTTTTCAGGCCAAATCTACCCGTGGAAAAGGCTTGGGCAGTTCTACTGCTTCCAAGGAGGATGTGAGCTCAGATCCACCCAAGAGAGAGTCCCATTCTGCTGCTTCATTGGAGCATCCAGCACCTCCAGCAGTTCAGGAACCTTTTTTGACTTCTGTGCTGAATCGATCTTCTCTGAGGGAAAGGTAATGCCCTGGTCTTGTTCATGACATTCTGGAGTTAGGAACATGAACAGATGATAACAGTGCCTGCATGACTGTAGTTTGCATGTTTGGAGGTTTGAGGGCTGAAGAGACTAAAAAATCTTCCTGCAACAGCTGTGTTGTTGTTTGACTTTTCCTTTTGCTGTGTCTGCCATCACCTCTCTGCTTGATGATTGCAATCCTAATAACATGGCAATGAAAACCTCTGAAATGGTGACACCCCAGATTTTAGGCTGCCAATGTCCGTCTGAAACAGAGAATAAATAAATCATCACTTTAATGAATCATCACTGTTTCAGAGGTGATTGGAATCTCAGGGATCTACATACAGATACATGTCAAGGAAGCTTTACAGTAGGTACTGGGAAAGCCTTTTTTCTTCTGACTTCAGACTGGTGTTTTTGAGCACATACTTGTGGCTATGCTGTACTCAGATGTGTGACTGACGTGCTTGGGCTGGCTTTAATCTACTCAGTGTGGGTTTTTCGATCTTTTCACTTCGTGGATGTCCTAAGATTTTAGTTTTGATTTTTTGAGTTGAAGTGTGGAGCTCTACAGCAATTGTGTGTATATTCATTGCTATATTTCAATTATTTTTCTTAGCTATCTCCACTGACCTCAGTGGGACTGGGTTGGGAACAGTTTCAAATATCCCTTAATTCAGTTGATTTCAGTCCCTGGATTAATATTTTGGGCAAGCTTTGGTGTCTTTTGAGGGTGGGATGGAAGAAATGTCAAAAAGCAACAGATGGTTTCATGCTTAAGCCCTCCAGTCCTTCAAGGAGAGTATTCCCTGCTTCCTGCAGAGTACAATGTTCTTGTGCTTCTCTTGTACATTCAAGCAGTAAGTTACTCGTTGTCTTTCTGGGAACAAAAAAACTGTATGCCAAGCTAGGCCTGAGTAAGCCAATCCATAAAATAACTGGGAGAAACTAAGGATTAAACTGATGACCCATCCTAAATGCTGAAGATGTGTTTTGGTGACCAGTTCACACTCTGTTACCATTGGCACCAAGTTAGTCCGTGCTTGCAGGTTGCATTTTACAGCCTACACACAGCCTAATGCTTGTTTCCAAAATAGAGAAACTGTCTCAGTTTTTTCTTTAAAAAGAAAAATGACAGATGGCAGGTGGGGACTGAATTTTTAATACTCACAAAGATCAAGTTGTTGTTTTAACATCTTCCTCTGCTTGAAAACTTGTTTGTTAGTTGTTCTGTGTAATAGTGTATCTTGAGAAGTGTTACACAGAGATTAGGATGTATCTGTGGTTTGAAGGAGGTTTCTTTGTCATCTTGTCTGCCTCCCCACTCTCCTCTGACAATGTTTGTGCATTAGTTACCCATATCTGGGGAAGAGATCTTGTCATGGTAACTTTTTTATCCTTCTTTCAGCTGGACTCCTTTTGGAGGATTTGGGGCTAAATTATATACACATTTTATTTAAAGCTGATGGGGGTGCCTTCTATTGATAGCAGGAAAGTCTTTATGTTGTGAGCTGCTGTTACATGCATAGTAATTCAGTCGTCTGCCAGTTAATCTTGAACTTGTCTGAATGTTCTTGCTTTTTCTCTTATGAACCTCTCTCCAGAAGAGATTTCTGATCTTGTGAAATTATGTTTTTTCTTCTTATTAAAGCAAATATTCTCAGCTCTTCAGAGCTGTAACATCTCTTTATGTAAAATATGTAGCCATTTACTTCTGTCATCAGAAAAGAAATTCAGAATGAGAAATAAAGGGCATAGTCTAAAAAAATTGATCTCTGTTTCATGCTGCTGAGATAACAATGGTTTTAGCTGATTGTGTACTCAGAGTTATACTTGGAATGACAAACATGGTTTAGAGGTCAATGTTTGGAAATGCATGCAAACGCTGCTGTTCAGATCATAGAAATACAGAGGAAATCAGTGCACTGAAAGTATAGCAGTGTTAGTGTAATTGCAAGAATATGGAGTCTTATCTCACAGCATTTGGTGTTTATTTCCTCAATTTTATTTTGAAGTACAAAGACAAATTGCTTAGCATATCCAGGCTACTATTTTTAATGCTAGTCAACCCACAGTCAATATGAAACTTGACTCCCCACCTCGACCTTTAGTTCCCTCTTTTCCCTTTCTTTTTTTTTAAAGTAGTGTGAAGTGACTGTCTGCCTTCTTGGGAGTACTTCCCAGAGCCCTGCTGTGTACTTGTTAAGCCACTGCAATACTTTTCAGTGAGACAGAAACTGGGGTCTTGTGTAAGGTCCTCTGAGCCCTTTTGTATCCTTCCTGGCAGTTTCCAGTCCCTTTCTTTGAGCCTGATAGAGACACCACAAATCAATCCTCTTCCCCTTTCCCCTGGGATTTCAGTCAGAAGCAGAACTGTAAATAGATTTACTATTGAACAAGACAGCCAAGTTTTGAATATTGATTTTTCATGCTTTCTTTTTACATTTTGATTATTTGCATCGTCTAAGGAAGGCATTTGCTGATGTTGGAAGCTGACACTCAGCAGAGTGATGGGGCCATACAACCCTCCAGAGGTCCCTTTCATCCCTCACTATTCCGTGATTCTGTGAGGTTTGACTGCAGCTCCTGTGCAGACCAGTGGCACATACACACTCTTGAGTTCCTGCCTGTGGTGTGTGCCCCACAGTGTGCCAAGGCAGTTGTTTGGTTGGTTGTGCAGAGATCAGTGGCCTTTTGTGCAGAGAGGAGCATCCTGGATGCTTTGGGAAAGAGCATTCCTACTCCGTTCTTTCAGTGCTGCTTCAGGAAAGCAAAATTGGAGTCCAGTCCTTGCTTTCATGGTGTACAGACATCCTCATGCACTCCTAGAAGATGGTGTTTTTCTTGGGGACTTACAAGCTAAGCCTTCCTTGCAGCACTGAAACCTGCAGCAAAGTACCTGTCAGAAAAAAAAGGAGAAATAGTGAGATGGATTCCATAAGGTCAAGAAGTCCTTTGAACAGAGCTGTGTGCTGGCACAAGAAAAATCCTTTCCTCAAGAGACTACAACAATCATGGGAGTATTTGACTATTTCTGTTATGTGAGAGGCAGAGCTACTTCTCGTGCATTCAGGATCAAAGGATTCTTTTTCCTACTCTGGAAATAGCATACTTCTGCTTTTGTTTCCAGATTGAAGTGCAGTTCGATGGCTTTTTTCATGTTCTTCTGGTTATGCTGCTGATACGTGATCTTACCTGCCATAAAATTTAACAAAAAACCTAAGTTCTCTTTGAAATGAGACAGAGGTTAAGAGTCTGGATCGGGTGCCCTTCTGTAATACTCCTCTATTGTTTTACTACCATCTTTTTATATTATCTTTTTCCAAGTGCTAGGGGAATAGCATGAAGTTAAATATCGGTAATGATAGATATAATGATAGTTACTAATAGATATTAATGACATACTAGATCCTACGTGAAGTCCTTGAAAACACCAGTTACCAGAATTTTTGGCTTCAGTGATCTTGAAAACTGTCATCCCAGGATCTTGGGGGTTATTTTTATTGCACAGCAAGATGCAGAAACAGGTGGTTCACCTGGTACTTCGGAGACTGGCATGCATCTTGAGACAGGGTTTGCTTCTGTGAGACAGGGTATGTTTTAAATTTTTAGAACTTCTACTACAAAGTAGAACACTGAAAAATATTGCAGACTTCTTAGGAAAAAAGCTTGCTCTCAGGAGAGGCTGCACCTAGGTTTCTTGTCTATTTCTAGACATTTAAAAGTCATTATGTCTGATTTGTGGAATTTACTTTGGTAGGAAGGTTTCAGGTTTACCAATCTCACCTCTTGGAAAAGTTTACTTATTTTGTATCCTTTAAATATTAACTTCTGGAATCAGCACTTGAAAATCAGTTATTTCATACTGTATTCTGCAAAAGTGAGCAGTACCTAAGCCTTGTTTTGTATTTTTGACCAACATCTGTACCATTTGTCATCTTCATTGGTTGATTTTGCTGCAGCAGTAAGTAAATTTGAAATTGATTGCTGTCAGAGCCATTTTGTGTATAAATTAATAAATTCAAAGAAGATAGAAGGTAATGGAAAAGCTTCCAAAGAGCATAAGGAGGTGCAGCCAATTTGTGACACGCTAATGATTTAGTACCACAATGACTTCTACCTTTTGGGAGCAACTGCTCAGCTGGAGTATTGACTTTCACTGGAATTTCGGAAGCTGTCTGCCATTAAGTTTCACTTTTTACATGATGTATATTGCCACAGTTTTAAAGGCTGGTTATGAAAAGGAGGGGAGAAAAAAGCATTTACTAATTTAAGAACTCAGCACTGAACGTGACACAAGTGCTTCAAGGCCTAACTGTAAACAGGGCTGTTGGAAGAGAAGCCACACAGAAAGCATGAGAAATTTTACCTTTTTTTCATTTCCTGCTGAAGAGGGAGAGCAAATTGGTACCCAGCTAAGCTGTCAGCTTCTGCTTCCAAATATTTAGGCTTCTGTGCTTTGATTTAAGGCCCTGTCTGTGTGTAGTTGTTTCTGCTTCGTAGTAGTATCGTGCCACTGTGAAAGCAGCCACCGTCCTCCACTTCCAGCATTGGGAGAATGTTGGGCGTTTGTGTTGGTATAACTTCATTACAATTCAGGCTGCTATGTACAAACAGAGCCTCTAAAACACTTCAGAGCTGCATCACAGCCATTGGTCACTTTAAGAAAAAGCAAACCAAAACTATGTCCTTGACTAAGCAGACCAGGAAAACCCTGAAGTGTAGCCCAGCTTTTCTACTGTGCCTCCTTACAGACCAAGCTAAGTCCGTCCTACTGAATTACCACTTCATGTCCTCTTAAATGAGAGCAAAGCAGCTTCCTTCCCTGCCATGAATGCTGAACAAATACCTGCATAGATATAAAACATGTGAGGTGTTTTTTTTTATTTCAGTGTTAAATATTTTTGGCTTTGTTGAGACTCTCTCCTCTTCCATGTGTGAGTTCTTGCAGATTGTGTTTTTTTGAGGTAATACTCAGCTTTAAGTGTTCTTACTCCCTCTTCCCCCCAATTACAGTAGCGTTCTCTGCAGTTGTGAATCTGGTACTACAGGACTTCATTGATTTCTGTCCTCTGATAGTTTGTCCTTGTATGTGGTTTTGCTCAGCATGAGGTTTGTGTCTTTGAAGCTGATGAATTCTGGTGGAGGCCACATGCACGGAATTGTTCCCAAGGCGGGGAGGTGCCATGGTGGGGGAAGGGGTCACGAGAGCCACCGCAACTATTCTGCACAGGGCTCTGGCATTAATGCTGCTGATGTGAACTGTATTAATATCTCCTGCTGAAATGTGATATTAATGTTTTTGCTGTGTGCAAGTGGATGATTGGATTGTCTGACATTTAAAAATTCCTATTTATTACAGCTCTCAACTTTGCAAGCTGCTGTTTGAGTAGAGTACATGGGTGGATGTATCCTGTTTGCATTTCTAATGGAGTATTTCATCCTAATGGATAAAATTATACATGAAAATAATCTTTAGCACAAAATCTACACTGACTGTTTGGCTTCTTTTTTTTTTTTTCCATCAAGGTAGATGTTGTCTGTATGACCTTAAAAAAAGTCCTTATCTCATAAAAGAAAATAAATGCCTTTTAGTCACATTACAAGGGAATATGTGGTTCTGTTTCCTTGATCGGACTCAACACAACGTCTTTGAAATTAATCTTGAAAAGTTCTCTGATTGATCTGGCTTTTTCTAGGTCACTGAGCTATATTTCCAAAGTGTTTATACAATCTATTGGAATCAATAAACAATTTAAACTGATGTAACTGCAGAATGTTTGCAAGTCACAGGGAAAATTGAAAGTATGACAAAGAATACAGCTGTAGGAGTTTATTTCGTTTATCAGGACAAACAGTCATTGAAATGAAATGACTTTCCTTTGAACACTGCAATATGATAGTGGCACCTTAATCACATAAATAAGTAACTGGTCATTTTAAAGAGTTGTTATTGGTGGTTTTGGGCAAATGGAATCCGTTTATTTATGCTTCAAGAAGCTGTGCTATAAAGCCTGTTTTATAAAGTATTTCCAATAGGAGAGTTAGGATATCATAAAAAGGTTTCACTTCAGATTATAGTTGTTACATTTCAGGCATGATTTTATTTTAGTTTGTGTTTCAAGCATGATTTTATTTTCGTTTGCGTTTTGGTTGGTAAATATTAACATTATTCTTTAAACGTGGATTAGACACTATAGTTGTTGCTAAAATTAGACAATAAAAATACTAGAAAAGCTAATTAAAAAGAAGCTGATACCATTTTTAATCACACTTACGGTGTTGATTTTTTTTTTTTAATGGTAAATGAAGTTTGGGGTCTGTGTGAGTGGCCAACATTTGTTATACCACAGCGCACACTAGTGGATTGATCCATAAAATCACCTGGAGAAAGAATTTGATAGTTCTCGAATTAAGTACTTAAATCTTCTTATTACAGACACAGCCATGTATTTTCTAGCTGAATACAATAGCAAGCTGGGTTTTCTTTTTTTTCCCAAAAGTAACTACATTTATCTCCAAGGATATTTGTACATTTACGATTAATAGCAATGATCTGAAATCTTACATACGAATTTCATAAAATTTATTTCCCTAAGGCAATCTGTTCCAACTTCTCAGAGCAAGCAACCTGAGTGTTGGAGGAACAGCAGATGCTGTAAAAATAAGAGAAAATGCCATGACTTCATGGCTCTATCTTTTATTTGTCAGATGGGAAATGACTCACTCTTATTGCATCTAGGATGCAGATTTTTAAACGTGCATTTCAGAGGTCCTTTCATATCAGTAAATGTTGTAAATTCTGATGGGAGGCCATAAGATGATAGCACCACAGCAGCCCCTTTCCCTTACCTCTCTTCTTTTAAAAAGTGTTTTTTTCAACACACAGGTGGTGATAGAGAGCATGCATTGTAATGCAGCACATCAAATGGGGTTTGACTGCATTAGGGAAATGAACATTCCTTCCTGCTTAAGGGACTCAGACTGCAGTTTCTTTAAAGGCAAGGCTTTTCTCCCCTAACAAAATTCACAAACTGTTTTACTTTTAGAAGAAGTTATGAGATTTTTTAGTGCAGCAGATTGCTGGATTCTAGTATTGTACAGTGTGAATTTGCCATACATGCTCTTGGGTTTGGAATTAATTGTAAAATTCTCAGGATAGCAATATGAATGTTAGAGCCAACTTGGTGAAAATTCCTGCTTGTAATGATGCAAGGATAAACAATGATAAAATCATTTTAGAAATACGGAAATACATCCCCCTACGGATTGTATGTTTTATACTTCCAATGTTGTGTCATTTCTTGGCACCCTTTCTTGAAGAAAAATAGAAACATTCTCAAGTAGATGAATTGGTTTAAAGAAACACATAAATAGGCTGAAAATACTGGAGCTGTTTAGAACCAAGAGAGATATTTTGGAAATATAAGCAACAATAAGTGAGTCTCAATAAGTTGCTTAGATAAAAGAAAATAGAAGATTACTCAAAAGCAGAGAACTGGTCACTTCCTAGTTATATTTCAGTCTCTGTCTCTGGTAATAAAAGAAATGATCCAAAAGATTTCAAAGATCTCCATGCCCTGCCTGCAGCCTGCAAGGTAGTGTGGCACTTCCCATTTTCAGGATCCTGCTTCCATTAATTTTAACATTGCCAGGCTGCTTGTTTTGTACTGAAGCTTTCTCTGTGTACTCGGTTTGTCTTTTTGGAAGGAGCCGGGCAGTTCTTCAGCTGTATTGAGATTTCTGGAGGTTTGGTGAAGGTGAACTGAGCCAGGCACGATCAGACTGGGGATTTGAGAGTGATAGACTGGATAATAATGCAGGGAATGTGATAAACTGGAGAGAGGAGGGCAGAAGAGCTGGCAGTCCCAGTCGCTGTACAGAGCAAACTGGGGAATCTCAGGGTTCAGAGTCATGCTGTTTCTCCACTGCATCAAATTTGGGAAGCCACCAAAGCATGTCAGTGTTCCTGGTGCTCCTAATCCAGCCAGGGAATGGCAGCTCCGTGCTGCTGTTGGCTGCTGCTCAGCAGCTCAGATTGCAGTGCCTGGTTTGCCAGCTCGCAGCTCGCCCAGTGACCCATGGGCACATCAGCCTGATACCACATCATGAGTTTTGATTTTCTTGGTGCAAAGTCAGGCTCTCAGGGCTTAGGAAACATTGAAATGAAGATGCACAGTCTTGATTTGGTGTTCTGTTTCTTTCCAGTGTGATGAGCTTGTATAAGGAAGCATTTCATATCTTTCCCTGAATTATTCTTTCCTTCTATTGATGTCTCTTTAAAAAAAAATACATTTTTTTAATGTTATAACATGTGGTTGGCATGTAAACAATCCCATTCTTAAATCTTAGTTGCGTCCCGTTAAGAGGCCAAGAATAACTATTGATATGAAATTTCTGCCAGCTTCTGAACTTGCTGAGAAGGATGAGGGCTTTTTGTAGCAAAGTGGAAAAAAATGTGGTCCAAAACACAAAAGGGTAAAATCCAAAAGTAGCTCTTTGTTTTAAGTTACTCATACCAAGAAAGCTACCTAGTTTTTAATATTAAAAAAAACCAAAAAACTGAACTTAAAATGCAGTTCCCCTTGTGAAATAAAGACTGCATTTGCATGTTTTTAACTCCATGTGTTTTCCAATTTGGATGCATTGGGGTTACCTTCCTTTTGATTTATTCCAGGGAAAAGAACTTCGTGTGTGCAATACTTCCTTTAAAGAGAGGCAAATGAAACCTGGTCACTGGGAATAGTATAGCTGTTCTATTCTGTAGGGGCCACACAAACATTACAGAAATATTGACTCAAGTTACAAAATCATCAACATTTTCTGTGTTTTGCATCTTCTCTTGGTGTTGTGGCTGCACACTGTTTATGCACTGCTTTGAAATGTTTCTTTACTTGTACCCCAGAGGAGAAAAATAATCAAATCTAAACATTGTGTGTGTTCCAAATAAAAGGAAGTAATGCATGCTTCATAATTAAAAGGAAAAAGAAATCTGAACCAATGAGCTTTTCAACAAGAAAATATTTCTTCACTTTGTTTTTCCTCTCCCTCTTGCAGATTTAGCACTGGTTGGCCTTCACCAGCAAATGGAGATGAGATCCATAAAAGAGTGAAAAATATTTTAAGGACACACAGTGCTAGACAGCGCCTAATATTTGTAAGTTTGACTGCAAACTAAATTCTTTCTCTTCTCCAAAATGGCTGAAAAAGAGAACTGTGCCTACAGTCTTGGATTTATTAAAATGTTGTCCTTTGGGACAGCCTTGATTGTAGAAATATGGATTTGGTGTGTGAGCTCAGCTGTTTCACACTGATTTCAGAAGCCTCCTTATCTTTAGCCTTTATGGGCAAGTGGTACAGGCAACACTTTCATGGCTTATTGAGGACAGTTATGTTGGGGTTTGGGTTTTTTTATATCCTGATTCTCCACTTCCAGTTTAAGCAAAAAATGGTATAGATGTGTAGAACACCAAGGCTTAACATGTTGTGCAGCTGCACATCAGCAGCTGCATGCATCCAGCTGTTTCTAGAGCTAATATTATTCTTCAGATGTGTGCTTTTTTTCCCTTAATTACCTGGCTTTCAGTGAACAGAGCTCTTTGTCTAATGAGATTACACCCGGGAACAGAATATTTTACCCTTGATGAAATTTTGAGGTGTGGTTTTAGACAGACAAAAATTTTTCCTGTTGTAATTTCGAGAAACAGAGTTTCTCAAAAAACGCCAGAGCATTGTACCGACTGAAAAAGAAGATTGTTCATCTGCAGAGAATTTAGAATCTTGAGTGTGAGGTGAAGCAAAAGAAAGGTAGGATAAAAAGGATGTAAGGAAGAGAGATGATTATGATATAATGATCATAATGATGATTATGATATAAAATGATTAGGAGCTCTGGCGGTCTAACTCAGAAATGTTATTGATGGGTTAGAAGAGACATAAGTCTCCCAAAGTGGAGAAAAGCAGCTTTTTTTTGCTTCAGTTTCTCTCTTAGAAAATGGAATGTTGACAGAAATCTGCTTTTGAATGTTGGTGCAATTTTAAGTTGCTGCTGTCCCCAGCTGTCCACCTTTCCCCTCAGCTGTAGTTCCCTGTATCAGTGGGAAGTGGGGTAAAAAGTGTGGGAGCCCTGATGTCCCCCCTCACATTCCCCACAGCAAGAGCAGTGCTGTACTGGCTGGGATGGGGGAACTCCACTGGCTACAGGAAGCCCATGGCAGAAGTGGTGCTTGTTGTCTTGATCCACTGCTGCAAGATGGGTTGAAGAACATCTGTCTTCACCCCGAAGTCCTTATTTATTTATTTATTTATTTATTTGTCTATTTATGTCCCCAAATTTAGCCAAGTTGGGCAACTCATTGTCTTACCTCATTCTCACTTAATCTGGTTATTTTCTTGATCCTGTTCAATCTGCATCTTTAGCTTAATTGTGGTTTTTACTTTAAACTCAGAAAAATCTTTTCTCTTGCATACTAAGACTGTTTGATCTAGTTCATGTTGTACCTCCCTGAGTTTGTATATGAATGTTATGATTTTGTGAACTGCTGCCTCTCAAATAGAAGATGCCCATGACATTTTTCTATGTTTCAGCCACTCAGAATAGGTACAAATCACATCAAATGCTTCCCTGATGTTTCAATGAACTTAAGATAACAAACTGGATTCCCTGTCAGTCCAGCACGTACATTTAATGAAAGCTTGCACAGCCTGAACTATCTCCAGTTGTTCTTGACTGCTGTCCTTGAACAGTAGACCATGAATTTATGATAAGGAGAGTTGGATGATTGGTTACATGGTCTCTCCATGCAGTCAAGAAGACTCTGCAAACATTGTGATGGAATTCTTGAATTGTGGGACTTTCTGTTGGCTTTCTCTCATTGCATCTTGTCACTTCCAGGATCAAACACTTGGTGAATCCTCACAGGGATTAGTAAGCAGAGATGATAATTTTTCCTCTTCTGTTGGAAAACCTTGTGTTTCTGCCTAAAAAATCCAGCTGTTAGGGTATTGGGCCTTTAATTATCAATCTGGTCAGAGCAATGCTGGCAAAGGACCATTTTTCTCACTTCATTTCCTTCCAGTGAGCAAAAGGAAGGGAAGGATGCTACAGAGAAGTCTCGTGGTGTTGGATAGTTGTGTAGACCTGGCTTGTGTAAGCTGCGCTCACAGCAGCTGACCTGACTAAAAAAAGAAAAAAAATACCAGTTCTCTGTGCAGTGAGTGCTGTAAAATACAGCAGGATTGGTTGTGCCTCCCCACATGGCCCAGTGTCTAGGCTGTGGTGTTGCACAGTGGATGGCTGAGGTAAATGGGTCAACTTGAAAGTGAGGGAATAGTAAAACAAGTGCATTGGCAATGTGGTGAGCAGATTCTGGCTCCAATCTAGATCCTCTTCAAACTTTGGAAGGTTAAAAAGTATCTCTTACTCTGTTTCATTCCAAAGAGCCTTTTGCTAAATAACCATCCCCAGAAGCATCCAACTGTGTCTTCCAAAATTTCATTTTCATAGTGCTCTGTAAAAATAGTGTGGCTGGAGCTCTGCTGCAGATTCCTTGGGGTGTCCCCTGTACCTTTCTGCTGTGACATTCTCACAGTATTGTAATGTTTCCATCCTTTTTTTTGCTTTCCAGAACATAATGTGCCTCTAGCAAATGCTGCAGAGTTTTATTTACCACTGTACCCCATTTCCTCTTCAGTGCTTTGTAGTCTGTGACTGCTGAAGGAAGAGAGCTTTCCTGTTTACAAACACACTTATTACCTTGTATTTCACCACTATAAATCCTCTCAGGTTTTTCCTCATCCATATGCTGCTGTTCAGCTTGCTCTGCATCTTATTGCCATCTACCACTATATTTATTGTCTTTTCTCCCAGTTCTGTGTTACCAGCAAGTGTGATTATTTTTACTGCAGTCTTTTTTCCAATTATTTCTCCTATATCATGAAAGATGACTTTGTTTACTAATCCTTACAGCAATTGACTTGTGCTGAAAGCATCACTTAATATCAGCCCTTAAGTAGGGTATTTGCTCTTCAGAGTAGAGTGAACATGATTGTGTGTGCTGGAATTTCTACCATCCCATCTCAGCTGAGCAACTGGCTCCCTCCACACAGCTGTTTTGCTTCTTTCTTCCTTAAGAGGGCAAATTTGGGTTAATTAATGTCTAGATAGCATTTGGAAGGTAAAACTGCATTCTAGCAACTGAGAATACCTGACTGAAGGGTCTTTAAGTGGATCAGATTTTTTTTAAAGTTCAGTGAGCGTGTGCGCAACCTTGGATATGAAATTGAAGGATTCAGATGTGTGGAATGCTTCTGCCTGGTAAAACACATGAAATGGATAACATCATAAGTTTTGGGTTCTTTTTCTCCTTTTCTGCAAGAAACACAAAAGCAGTAAGCAGTAGGTTTCATAGCATTTTGCCAATGTGTTGTCGGGGATTATTGAAGCTTCTGCTGTCTGCATAGTTCTCTAGATCTACACTGTCTAGAAATTCTTTCCAGTTTATTACCTGAAAATTATTAGCTGAATTGTTCTGAACTTAATTAAAAGTGTTCATAAATGGCATTTGCCTCATTACACTTTGTCCCTTTCTCTCCCAAGAAATGTAAGCACTTTAATAGTCCTCTAAATGGAAAGAAAGTATTTTTGAAATGAGATCATTGTAATCAGAAACCAAGGTAATGAGAATTTGATTTCTGGGTTGTTTTAGGATGATGTGCCTCGGACAAGAGAACCTTCAGATAACACGCCCTTAACCGTGAGTGAGCTGCGGAGCAGGTATGGAGTTTTCTCTGACCAAGACAAAGCATCCTTACTCAATATTGCCCTTTACATTTAGCTAAAAATTTCTCTTCCCATTTTGAGCTTTGTCCTGTATTGCACAGGGAAAAGGTTTCTGGAGGCGTTACTCATACCAAGCTTTCTCACCTCAAAGCAAAATACAGTTAAATATAATTATGCCTTTGATGTTGTTTGGCACTGTGTCAGTTTAGGCTTCATAAAATGCTGGGTTTGGAACTGGATTTGCCTATAAAAATTATTCTTGGGCAGAAGTTTTTGGAATGTGTCAACCAGAGAGAAAATGTCACTTTTAAAATAATCAATTTGTTATTTTTTTTCTTAAAACTACAGGAGTGCAGAAATAAATTTATTTAGTAATATGGTTTGGGGCTGGATTTTTTGGTTGGTTTTTTTTTGGTTTGTTTTTTTTTTTGTGAAACAGATGTTTAGAAAAGAGAAACATTTTCCAAAAACTACAGCAAATTTCTATGGTATAGTTTAGTGATTCAGCATGCCATATTTCAGAAGCTGTCTTGGAAACCTGAGATCTTAAAAGCCTAGTTTATGTAACTTAATTACTCTGTGTACTCCTCACATACATGACCAGGGTTTAATTTGAATAATTTACTTATAAGATACCGATTGGATTGATTTTGATGAGTTCTGTAGTAGAAGTTAGCAATATTGATGTTCTCTGTGTATGCACACAGTATTTTGTACGATGTTTTGGGTACCTATTGGAGGAAAGATACTAACTCTTTTTTGGGCTTTTCTGGCTTTTCTGGTTTTCTTTATATTAAGGGAGAAGTTGTGGTGCTATATTTGAGAGGTGTTGCCATTAGAAAAGAAAAGGGTTTATTTTGATAATTAAGTGTGACACACTGTTTTCTAACAAAGGCATCCCAAATCACCACTCTCCTGAAAGGAGAGTATTTTAATATGGGTATCATAGCAAACTTCTACTTGAAATTTGTTAGCTCTAAAAAGTTCATTTATGATTTGCTGGCTTTTTCTAAAATCCCTGTGATTTGTAATCACCTCTGTGCAAGGGATTACTCCCAATTTCCATATGGTTGAGAACTTACTGCTGGAGTTGTGGCTCCTGTACCTGTGCTCTCTCCTGTATTCTGTGTAGCTTTTCTGCTCCCTTATCCTTTGTCCTGACAGCTGGGGCAATTAAATTCTGTAGGATGTGTTTGTGAGAGAGAAAGTGCAAGTTTTTGTTTTGAGGCGGCTTTGGGACTTTGAGATTTATGCTGAAACTGCAGACCATGAAAAAAATGAAGAACAAGCCCTAATACTCAAGAATCCTGAGGTGATGGGATATGAAATGTGGCACTCAGGTTGGGAAAGGACTGCTCCTTGGGTTTAGAGGCCAGCACCACTGGGGGTGAGACATAAAGGACTCGAGGACCCTCAGATTGCTGAGTGTTTGCCACAGTGCTATAAGCAGGATACAAGGACAGAGACAGAGTTCATGGAAGGACAGGGTACTGTCGACCAAATGCTGGCAGTAAAGTAGATGGATGATTGAAAACCACTGGGAGCAAGGAAAAGGTCTGTGTTTTGTGAAATATTTAGTATATGATTCACTCAGAGAAGAACTTCTGGGACTCTTAAAGGAGATGTATGAGGGAACAAAAGCATATGACAGGTATTTCAGAGCAGGGAGTTGCGTGCAGAAATCCTGCTGTTAATATGATTTGTGAGTGTAATTCCCAGATTGCTTAGCTCAAGTTGTCAGCTGGTTTCCAGTTGAGACAGGAGAGAGACTCTTCCCTAACTTGCTGTAGCTTTGTCCAGTTATCTCATGCACAAGGTCTGGCTAATGGAAATACAAACACACACCCCTCCAGAAAGAGAAGGGAAAATTAAGCTTATGTCCTTTAGAAGTCTTTGTCAGTACCAGAATAAGGAACTTGTTACTATTGGGTTTCGAGTTTTTATTGCAATTAAAGTGGTTGGATTTTGAGTGTCACTAGGTAAATTCAGCTTTTAGGAGGAGAAAAGGCATGCACAAGGCTGCTGCTGGAAATGGATTCCAAGGAAAAGAGTGTCAGAGCTGTTTGTTGTATAGTTACAAGTGCTGTGCCTGCTTGTTGGGCTGAGAATTCTCCATGAGAAGTGGGGTACCACAACTGCAGGAAGGAGAAGGTGGAACTGCAGTTGTTGATGAGTCCCCAAGGTATTGACTTGTCTGCATTTGACACGAGCCTGAATAACTTCTCATTGATTTTGTTTGGTAGGCTGGTTTCTTTGTGTCCAAACTGTGAAGCACAGTTACCTCAGGGTGATAAACAGGTTTACATTTGCTCCATGCCTTTGACTGACTTTAAATGATGGAGCCTTTTGAATAAGTGTGAAAGTGGCCTTCCTCTCTTTTAATATTGGAGCCACACGAGAGGTCTTGTTTTATTTGATGTAAGTTAGCATCACCTTAATATTTGAATGTAAGAAATCTAAAAGCAAAAGCTGCTCCTTCTCTTGTTTTCCATGGGACAGTGGAAGCTGGGGATGCCAATTTAGAAAATGGATCGTACATCTTCCTCTTCTTCCCCTTTTCTGTTCTTTAAGTGAAAACCTTGTGTTTTGATGCAGCTGGATACATGTATTCATGGGTTTTACATAAGGTTTCTTTCAGTTTTGTCACATGTTGCTAGATACTAACTAGAGGATGAAGTTTTAAGTACTGGTTTGATCACAGAAGACATTATCTTTAATAAATGACATGCATATAAGAAACTGTAAAGCTTCACATTTCCAGTTTCATTTCCCAGACTGAGAACATTTGCAAAAGGCTGGAGATAACTCAGTACTAAGTTTTAAGTGTCTTAAGTGCCTAAATCTCTGAGCAGATGTGAAAAATGTCACGCCAGTTGTAATTTTTTTCTGATGATTTTTGAGCTTCTTGTTTCATGCTTTATTACAGGGAAATTGCTCATTTAATTCTATGACACAAACCTTTGTTTTGAAAGCATCAAGAGGAAGCAAATAGTCATGGTGTTTAGATATAAACTATTCAGACTTGGCAGTGTTTTGTAATGATTTTCAGAGTATAAATTTCACTTCATCGATCTAGGAAATAATTTCTCAAAGCAACTGAAAGATGAGCCTGTACTTGTGTTTAGTATTAAAACAGTGACACAGAAGATGGGGTGGGGAAGGAGCTCTGGATTGCCACTATATCAAAATGTATTTGGTCGAAAACTTAATCCAAGATGTTTCTGATAGAGCACTTTGCAGCTGCAACCACAGTAATTTAATATCCCCCTGATAGATTGTCTTCATATTGAAATAGCTGCTTGTGGTTACAATTTCACCTTCAAAGGACACAGAAATCCTACTGTGTTGCTCTTGCCTAGTGACACAGCCTGCAAAAATACAGCAGAATTACTGCAGGTTCTCTGAAAATTAATTCTGTTTGGGGGGCATTACAAAGTGTACTCAGATAAGTGGGGGAGGATTTGAGTGAATGAATAACATGGAGGGGCTCCCATTTCTTAAAAGTAGCTGCAGTGCAGTGTTTATTTTGGTTCGTGGAAGGTAAACTGTGCTTAGCAGCTCTACATTGGTATTTCTGATGGTTTTGTGCTGCTGATTCCTCTTCCACATCTAGATTTGATCATTGTTTCTTATCTTCTTTCTTCTGACAGTTCTCCAGTGCAGCAGAACGCTTCTGTTCACTTGGGTAATGGTGAATGTTGGTCTGCTCCTGCAGCTGTGTACAAAGAGAAGCCTCACAGAGCAATCTTGGAGGAGAGTCTTGGAAAAATATACAGAAACATGTACGAGAAAGCTGCTGGTGCTGTTTCAGGCCAAGAAGCACATTCCTGAAAGCAACTCACCTGAAAACGCACAGTGTACAGTATTTGTAACTAAACCTATTTTTATATAACAATATTTGTATTCTATTTTTTAAGGTGTCATTATGGTTGGGCGGGGTTTTGGAGAAATGGGGGTTTGACAAAAGGAAATTATTAACATCCACCCCCAAAAAAAGAAACAATAACTCCCTAACAAAACATCTCCTGCACAGTTAAGCAAGATGGTGTTGCTCCTTTGAGACTCTGAACATAGAGTCAATTGAAGACTAATAGGTCTGCTGGACATTCCAACTCAGGTTTCAGCTGCAGCCAGTTCTTATTAAATAACTAAATCTATTTAGCAACATAAACAGAATTGGTTGAAGAAGCAATATGTCCTGGTAGTCAGAGAGGGGACTTAAAGGGGAAGGTGAATGTGAGTGTTGGTTTAAAAGTTTGAAGACCCATCTGGGACAAAGAGAAATGTTTTCTAGACAGTTACCTTTAAATTGTTTTTGGGTTATTTTTGAGAAGGACACAAACTCTGGTACTATAGGCATGTATTTGAAGTGGTTTTGAGCACCTGTAGTCACAAGTGTTCTAATAATATGAAATTTTAAAAGAAAACTGCCCAGCCCAGCAGCCTTTGTGTCAGATGAAAGGTCATCTTCACACAGCCTTTGCATTTGAAAGATTCCACGTTCTCCTGAATGCAGCCATGACATTTGCCAATACACTTGTCATTTTAAAAAATATGAATAAGAAAGGAGTGGGAAAGACCAGAGCTAGTCAGTAGTCAGCAAGCTCCTTGTGTTCTGTACAGGCCTTCTGAAATTCCTGCATCACAATCCCACCTAATTTGGAGCCTGTCCTTCTCAGTCTGCTGGGATCCTGTTGGCAGAAATCACTTTGTTTTTGCTAAAGGCCACCAAATGTTCATCAGCAGTTCGATGCATTCCCCAGGGATGGAACCTTTTCAGCCTTGCACTGAGCAGATCCCACATTAGCAGACCAGGGCAATTTGCCCATCCATTGAAAAGCTGAATGTTTTAAAAGGGCAAGAGTGTCCATCTCCTGCTTCCCCTCAGAATGCGGAAAAAACAAACGCCTGTTCTGGCTGCCTCCCTATCTGAGCGAACAGAGTCAGCTCCACCGGTGCCATTTTACCTGTTGTGATTAGATAAAGGATAAAGCTAGCAGTACAGATGGCACAACATATGACTGAAACCTGCCAGCATGCCTACATAAACAGAAAGTTGGTCTAGTCTGCCTTCCCTCCTTTAATGCTGAGACAACATAGTTGATTTGAGAAAGCAGTTGGTGAGCAGTTCCGCTGGTGGGAGAGCACGTGGAAGGGCTGTGTGCTGCTGTTTCAGGCAAGGGCACACTCAGAGGAAGTGTCTCACATACAGATGTTTCTATTCCTTGTAAGCATTGAACAAGTTGAAGTGGGTTAACACCAATAACTTCCTGTCCCTGCTGCCATTTGGCACATCAGTGCTTTCACAGGGCAGCAGTGGCACAGTCTCAGCCGATGGAGAAGTGCCGAGTCACTCTGGGAGGCAGCAGGACACTTTTTTTTGCAGAAGTGAAAAGTAAAACTTGCCCAAGCTGTGTCCCAGCAGGCATGGAGGCCATGGAGGGTTGTGCTACCAGGACCTGGTGTTCACTGGCCTCTCCAGTGACCCTGTATTAGTCCACAAAGGAATGGTTTTCTTGCTGTTCAGAGGAGTAGCTATATGGAAGTAGATCCTAAATAGCCAGGGCAGATTCTGAGAGACACTTTCCAAGGTTTTGGTGTAAAATTAGTCTGTTGAAACCTGAAGGTTGTTGCAGTTTCCTGTATGTCTTTGAGCCATAAGATTCAGTCTTGTTCTCGTGGTATCCTGCAGTTTTTATTCAATATTCTCTGTGCATTCCCTCCCCAGTGTCAGAGCTGAGTAAAAGTTAGTCTTCTGAAGATTGACTGCTCCCCTTTGGCCTGATGTGACTCTGTGACATAGAAAACCTAGCAAACCATAGTTTGATTTTTCCTTCTCCAGCAATCCAGCAGATTTCAGTCCCTATTTGTCCAGTGTGTGAGAAGGCTTGAATGCTGAGGGATTGTTGTGGGGTTTTTCTGTACGTTTGATGAAGGACACAAGATGCCATGAGTTCAAGACATGAGGGGATGAGAAAGGTTGGGGGCCACTATAAAAAAGCAAGGTGGTGTTTTCAAGGGGTCCAAGGAATAACTGGAGCGTATCTGTTTAATCCCCTAGCTAAAGAAAGGAAAGCATATGGTAATATGGCAACCTTCAGTTCTCATCAAAGATGAAACATTTTTCAGCAAAGGTGAAAACCGGATGGGAGAAAAAAATGTCATTACTGAATTTTGACCAGTATGAATATTCTCAGTGTGGCCTTCTTCTATCAAATGGAGCAGACAGACTCTGAGTGTCTTTGGCCCTGCTCCAGCTGGGAGGGAGATGTGTGTTTAATGTCTCTCTGAATCAGCTGCTGCAGGAGAAGTTCCTCTCCTGGGTCAGAGTCATTCCACAGTTCACGCCATGATACAGCAAAGAGTGCTCTCCTCCAAGCACTGTGCTGGAAATCCAGTTTGGTAAATGGAAAACTTTCCTCTGGAGTGTGACTTCAGACCCAAATTACTCTGATCTGTCCCCAAAATCTTCAAGGCACTTTGTTTTCAGAAGCATTTTGCCCTTCCCTGTTTGCTCAGGTGGCCCTTCCAGCACACACAGCTCTGAGCACGGCTGCTCCTCTGCCCCTGCAGCCTGGGAGAAGTGGAGGTTCAGGCACTGAACCATCACAGCAATAAACTGTAATTGTTTAGTGCACCTTGCCTTCTGACGCAATTTAAATCCCTTCTATCAAATGCAAATTTCTGGGTTCCTGAGTGGAGCTTTAAATAGCATTTTCTGTGCTCATTCCTTACCTTTTGCTATCCATGAAGTTCTAGTGACAGTGGGATGGCATGATTCCACCCCCGTCATTTTAGCTCTAAAAGGAAATCTGCCTCCTCAAATCTGGCAATAATGGGCCAGATTAGGAGTGAATTAGTGCTTTTCTATGGAGTCTGTCTCTCCCTTGCCTTCCCCAAGTTATTAGAACCCACGAGTATTCTCACCAAAAGCTGTTCAGCATCCAGTGATGCTTGCAGGATGCAATCAGTGCAATATTTTAATCACTTGCATTTTAGTGAGTCAGACTCTGCTTCCTACTTGCTCCCTTCCATCTCTCCTGTGAATAACTTGGTACAGTTCAGGATCTTGGGCTGGCTTTATACAAACTGCCTGCCTGTGTTCAGTGGAAATGCAAATCCTTGGCTGGGGAGTAGCTGCTTTGGCAATCACTCAGTCACTGACCTGATGTGAATTAAAGGCAAAAATGTCAAACTCTTTAATGATTTGCCTTATCTAAGTTTTTGACTGAGAGGAAGAGAAGCTTAAATTGCTCCACTGAGGATAAGAAGCGTAGGGATGGCTGGACTAATGGGAACAGGTAGGAGCAGCTTTGTAAGATAGATGGGGAACAGTGTTTATGCTCCAAAGCTGAGCAGCTTGGGAAGTGATGAGGGCTGTTCTTTAGATTGTGCATCACATGCTTGAATTTTACTATTACTTCAGAGGCTGCCAAAATTGTCAGGAGAGAAAGAAGTCTACCTGGAGATGTTGGGAATCTATTTTTGGAATAAAATAACAGAACATTTAGCTCAGCTCAGTATTAAATAGTCTTTTCCAAACTCCTTCTCATTGTTACCTCAGCTGTAAAATGGGGAGTTTGTGCTCTGTTGAAGCTTAATTAAATGGCTGTGAAGTGCTCTGGGATCCTGAGGTGAATGTTAAAGAAATTATTTTATGGAAGCCTGGCTGAAAAGTCCCATCTCATCTCCAGGTTACTAAAAAGGCTTTATTTTAATTTTCCCAGGTTTATTATGTTTTAATCAGACAATTATTAAACAAATCTTAATCAGATTTAATACATTTCTATCTTGATCAGAGAGGGCTAGAAAAGATAATGAGCTGCTTTACTACATGTGCTCTTAGGAGCTAATCTTTGCAGTTGGTATCTTGCTCAGCTACTGTCTCCTGCATGATCTGGGTTCATATCCTGACACTGATTGCTCTTATGCTGTCTTTTTTTTTTTCTTATTTTTAATATTAATTATTTTTTTCATCCTGATGTCTTAGTGCTGCTTGCTCTGTGTACTAACCAGCACTGTTCACATCTCTCACATCATTTGTCCTCATCCTCTCCCCAGGAACAAAGGGTGCAATGTGACAGTGGAAAATTTTGTGTGGTATGCCATGGGTTTATCAGGGAAAGTTGAAAGGAATCTCTGCCTTCCCACTCCATGTGCAAGGAATAACTTGGTACATAATTCTGCTCTTCCCAGTTTTTAAGCTTGAAATGTTTTCTGAGACACTGAACTATGCAACAAAATTCTCAGCCTTTTAGCAGTGTTCTCTTGCTGTATAAATCTGGTAATGTGGAATCTCTGGATCATAGGAAAGGCCATGGTGTTAATTACTTCAGTGGTCATGGAGTGATCATTATCAGGATGCTGAGAATTTCTCATGAGATTTGTTTAGTAATCAAGGAATTTCAGGAAACTTTCAAATCAATGAAATTGAGCCTCTTGTTTCCAGTGAGAACACTTGAAGCTGAGAGAGAGCAACACTTCTAGGGCTGATCTTGATGAGCTGCCTCCCTGACAGAAGGGGTGTCTGCCTTAGGTGATGTCTCTGGGAGCAGCAGAGAATTGGTCTTTGCCCGTTTCCTTTCAGTTCCAACAAATGCAGCAGCGTTGTGGGAAGTGATTGAAACCCCCAATATTCCTATTGCCATTGCACAGGAACCATTAAGCACAAGCCCCCCTTGATTACTGTTGGTTTCTGCTGCTTTCCCCATGGAATTCAAAACATCATCAACCAAAGCCCTTAAAAGATGTGGCTGTAGCTCCTTTTATCAGTGTTGGCTTGCCAAAGGCATGGAGTTTGTTCCCAGTTTGTCTTTGTGAGAAATTCTCTGAAGTGTGGTGATAATTTGTCTGGATGGCAACATAAAGGAACTGTAATCTTTCTCTTTGCTTGATCTATGTGGAGATTGTGCTTTTTCTTCATGGGTATTTCCCTTCAATTCTGGGTGATTGCCTCTGGCCCAGCAGAGAACTCCCTGCAGCCTGAGCTGTGGGGATCTGAGCCTCCTTCTCAGCTCCTCAGGGAAACGAGTTTGCTGCTGCAAAACAACATCCCTCCTGGTTCATAAGGATTTACTGATCCTCAGGAGACACCACAAAAATTCTGTTCTCAGGCCAGGCCTTTGCATAACCCTGTGGAGCTGATGGCATGAAATGAAGAGAGCTTCACACAGAGCAGGGTGGGAGGCTGGGAGCAGGGCAGACGTGGAGAGTGTTTGATGCCTGGCATGCCATGAATTATGCATTTCTATACCTTGAATTATCAGTGTAGGAAGTAACCTGTGCAACTCCTGAGTAACAAAAGCACCATTTACATCACCGAGTGGTGGTGAATTCTAATGCCTGTATTTGTATTGTTACCCTGACTGTAGCTGTAGGAACTGTTCCATTCAGTATTCCAGTAGTAAACACTTGCTAAGAGGTTGCTTTCCCTGCCTGCCTTGTTTTCACCACAGTCATCTAGTGTTTACATACATTTTAGCCTCTGTGCCATTTTTGAAGGCTTTATTTGTCTCATTTATGTTTCTGGTTTGGATAATACTTAAATATGAAATCCATCTGGGAAACATATTGTATATTCACGTCGAGGGGTAAAACCAGTTTTTAATTAAAATTTTATACAGCACTTGTATTTCACTTTGTCCTGTTTTATTATGAAACACTTCAATCTTCTTCCTAAAACACATATGTCTTGTGCGTTTCAAGATGTTCCTTGTTGCTCATGCAGAACCAGTTTGGGAGCTCTGTCAGCACAGTGCCATATGTTCTGGGCTTCATTTAGCTTCTCTGCCGTTTGTGGAGGCAGCAGATTGGATGGAATGCAGCTCAGCTCGGCTCCATTCTTCTCTTTGTAAACTTGTCAAGAGATAAAAAAAAGCAGGGAGAAGGAAAACACTGAATAATACTCGAGTGAGTTGAATTATCAATAAGTTACAGGAACGTGGCCAATCAAAATTGAGGTTTCTCGTGTGTTTGTGGATTTTCCTTAATTGTGGCTTTTGCAGAGCCTATAAATTGATGCATCCCTCGGTGCTACCCAGTCTTACACCCAAAACTAGTGCTGAAGATTGAGATATAACCCGAGTCATTTGGAAATGACAAGCATGAAGTGCTCAATTTTGCATTGATCCTCTGGTTTAAATTAAAAAAAAGATGAGTAGATTTCACAGAATATTCTGAGCTGGAAGGGACACACGAGGACCATCGAGGCTAACTCTGAAGTACGTGGCTCCTACAGGGATCAGAGCCTGCCCTCAGTGGAGTTTGCACCAAGCTCTGACCCCTGGAGTGGGAGCAGGTGGACATGTGGAGGGATCCTGCTCCTCTTTGGTGTCTTCTGGCTCTGAGGAGGATAACGCTCCACTCCTTAAATGCCTGCTACTGAAAAGAGGAAGGTCAAGAGTGATGGTGACCTTGTGCTAAAAAAAACACCCCAAAAATCAAAAAAGGTTATTTTTCTTACCGACCCATTCCTGTTTCTTCCCTGCCCCCCATCATCTTGAGCTTGAACCAGTGGGTGCCATCAGCCTTTAATCCATGGCTGGTGTGTGGGCTCAGCCCAGCTGGTCACTGGTGGTATCCAGGGGTTCCAGGCACTGCTCTGCTCTGCCCAGAGATTTCAGGACCACCACAGCTGCTTCAACAGAGGACCAGAGTATTTCTGTGATTCTGTAACGAGAGCTTAAAAACAAAACGGAACCCAAAAGAATAAGCCACTGGCGATAAAGGAATCCATATTAGTCTGCTTCCCCTTTGCTGAGGTGTGAGTCTGGAAGGGAAGGGCACGAGCAGCTGCTTGATGTGGCTGTGGAGGAGTGGGGAGGGAAACTTCTGTGGTCCTGACCCGAGGTCAGTCAGAAATCACCAGCTGGAGTGACACGAGTGTGAACCTGGTTGAAGTGACAGGCAGCTCAGCCCCTGGGACTCTATTTACATATGTTTAAAACAAACAAAAGAAAGCTGCCTTTGTTCCCCAGGAAAATCTATTTACTTGGCATTCAACTCGTGTATAAGCTGGAACTTCTTTCACAGAAGCAGAAACAAAGTGACTGACATTTCTGCTTTGATGTGAGGCTGCAGCTAAGATTTGATTTTGAAATATGAAAGTAAACTGGAACTACCTCCAATTTAAAGGTGGATTTTTAATGACCTTAAAAGTTTTGAGAAATTTTTTCTCCCCTTCCCTTAGGGACCAGAAAAATTATAACAGTAATCTTACTTATAGCTGTAAGTCTACAGAGACAGTGGCTGTAGGTTAATGAAAAATTGACACTGCTACTTGCTCTGCTTCCAGCAGAATATTTTTTCTTCAAACTGAAGTGAACTATTGCACTCTGTGAGCTGGTTGTGAGTCTCACATATTTAACTGGATGCTGCTTTTGTGGAAGCCACAGGAGTAAGTCGTGGAACAGCATTTCTGTTTGGAACGTGTGGCAATAATTATGGGGTTTTTAAAATGGTTACCCTGGTCCTTCCCACAGAAATAAAGAAAAAATAAAATAAAGAAATAAATAACAAAGAAATAAAAAAATAAAGAAATAAAGAATTGCTTGCTGGCTTAGTCTAAACCAGAGTGGCAGAGGAACCGTTCCCGATGATCTCCATCCCATTGCCTGATGCTGTCACAGTCCAGCAGAGACACCCCAGAGCAGGAGCTGGGCGTTGCGTGTGCGGATGCTCCTGTTCTGCACACACGTGTGCACTGTTCCACACTGCTCCTGTGGCACTGGGACTCCTCGGGGGACACCCTGTGGCTCACAGAGATCTGCTCAAGTGCCCTCTCCAGGAGCCTTTCTGCCGTGTCTTTGGGGACAGCTCATTCCTGGGAATCAGAGACGGCACCAACTCGGCAGCTCAGGCTGGCTTTGCTTCGGACTCTGACAACTCAATAAGTGTTTGCTGTCCTTGGCATGGTGGTGCCATCTGGCCCTGCTTGGCCAGCGGGACTGTGATCCTTCACTGCCTGGAATTTCAGCTCCTGCTGATGAGATCTTGGGCTGTGCTGGAATGGCAGCAGCGGCAGCTCGGTGCCAGCCCGTGGCAGATGGAACGCGCTTCAGTCACCCCCGTGAGCTGTGATGGAGATGGACACACAGAGCTGTTGGAGCTGCCTTCGAGACAATTCAGGGAAGGCATGAAGGTGGTTTCAGGTGTGATACAGGATCCCAAGGCCTCCCTGCTCCCCTTGAAGGATTCTAGACCCATACCAGTAAAAGTAGGAAGAGGATTTTGATAGGTTCTCTGGTGTATATTTCTTCTTCTTGTTGTTGTTATTATTTGTATTTTGTTATTTTACTCAAATGAGGGAACAAAGGTTAGAAGAGAGTGCAGAAGAAAGGAAACTAAACCACGTAAATTTACTGAGTTTGTTTCTTTTCCTCCTGGGGACCAAAAATACAGACGGGTGCTGGCACTCAGCACACATGTGCCCTCCTCTCCCTCAGAGCCCCACAAGCTTTACCCTGGCCGAGTTCCCTTCTGTAGGAACACAGGGAGGGCAGTGCTCCCCGCAGCAATGAGAGCTGTGATCCTGGTTAGGATCGCCTCTGACTGAGAAACAGGGACCTCCAGCTGCAATTCCCCTGGGCAGGTGCCCATCTGTGTGTGCCAGCAGGGCTGTGGTGCCTCTCCCTCCTTGTCCCAGAACTCCAGTGTGAGGAACCAGAGAGCACACAGTGCCCTGTTTGCTTACCCTCCACCCTGCTAAAATGCCTGTGGTTTGATTCCTTTTCTTTGTAATAAACTGTGCCCACCACAGCGTAGATTCTTTTAAATAACATTTTAAAATATTTTCCGGTAAATTGAAGTGATGACATGTTTGTAGGGCTCATTGTTAATTTCATTTCCTTTGGCTCAGCCAGCCAGATAAAACACAATGTTATTAATCTTTGTTTAAAAGAAGATCCTTTGCCGAACAGTAATAAATGATCTTGATAGATTTGTCAGGAAAATGAATGATAATCATTTGCAGATAGACACAAGCCTAGTATGGAAGATTAATACGAAAATATGTATTGGCATCATTAATAACATCTGCTGCCAATGCACTTGGATATTGGTTACAGCCTGAGAGCGATGTGTTCTTGTTAGGACACCACAACTCATCCCCTGCTGCCACAGCCAGGCTGCACAGTGCTCCTGTTCAGCTGCGGCTTCATTTTTTGATTGATTTGGTTTTAATTTTTTTTTCAGCTAATTACACAGTTTTCCTAGGAAACACAAGCAAAGGTCAAAATGTTTTGAGACAACTTTGCTTTATTTCAATAAAACCTGTCAGACTCCCCCTCCCCAATCATTCTTTTCTCTTTTGTTTCACTTCAGTGCTTCAAAGCAGAGTAGTGGAGTCAAATAAGTTTCCCAATGAGATGTGTTCCTCCTGGGGTGCACAGCTGGCTGCATCTGGCGGTGTCGGTGTCTCCACTCCTTCTCAGGGCCAAGCTCAGAGATGCAGTCACAGCTCTCAAAGTGCATTACTTTGTTTTACCAAAATCAACATCATCATTTTAAAGGAAAAGTTACCTTCAAGGATCTGTGGGGTGAGATGGGGAGGGGAAACATTCATCACATAACCAAAGATCAAAAATATTTTGTCATTATAAAAAAAGGCTTAGTAAAATTCAGTTCTACTCTCTGCAAAACTGAATTTTTCTTTAGGGAAAAAAGAATCTCAAACATTTGAAAAACTGCCCCAGTTTCCTCATCCTGCTCTGTGTTGCAGTCCCAATGGATGTGAGGTCCAAAAAAGCTAATAAACCCATCGAGCTGAGAGCTGCTGAGGGTCTCTGTGGCCCAGGGTGAGGAGGTGAGAGCCCTGGTATTTCTAAATGCACTAAAAATGTACCTGTTCTTATTAGACATTTGCCAGCTATTAATCACTGCTGGTAACTTGATTTTCTCCAAATATTTTAAGGCACCCTCTGATCTGGGCACCTCCTGCCTGAAACTGAATAGTGGAAAGGCAAGACAAGCTCTGTGTGCCTCTTCCCATGGAGATGGAGGGGCAGCTCAGGGGCTGAGATCTCCCTTCTTCAAAGGAAATCTACTTTTTCCTCTTAGAATGAGCAAATGCTTAAACTAGCCTGCATGAGGCCAGCACAAACCCATCCTGCTCCATCCAAACTGGGGATAAGCAGGGGAATCATGGCCCAACCTTCCCACGCCTCATGGAAACAGAGCCTTGTTTCTTCCCTCTTTGCTGACTTATGACTCATTTTCTTCATCTTCATGGTGCTGTGCTTCTCTGTGTGCCCTCGCCTCCCCACACAGCCCACGGTCACTTGGGCCTGCCCTTTGGGTGTAGGGTCACACCCCTGTGGGCATTTTCAGCCTTCTCCAGCACAGATGTTAACAGTGGGTGCTGCTGTGCTGTCTCTTCATGGTTTCAAAGATTTTGGCTGTGCCACCTTCGGTGATGGCCCTGAGGTGGGCCAGAGGAGCCCGAACTTACTCAAAAAAGCGAGATCCTGAACCGGGCCCCAAGGAAGGATTTTTCTTTTCCCTGGCACAGCCAGGTCACTGTGCTCCCAGGGAGCCCTTTGTGTGTCAAATCACCACCATAACCCACAGTCAGGACTGGCTTGGTTACCGAGGCACCTTTATTGCTGGAAATGCTGTTAAGGGGCAGCATCAGCCCCGTGAGCAATCAGGCTCAGGCTGGTGAAAGCCCAGCCCTTGTGCAGCAGAGGGGGCAGGATGGGGGGCTCAGGGAGCAGGAAGAAGCCCCCTGTCCCCACTGCTGATGCCAGTGATGGGTGGGGTGGGATGGGTCCCACACAGGTCGTGGGGAGGCTGTGGGAGCCAAGGTTGTCACTGCTGAGTTAATCCCTCTGATCCCATCTGAATTTTGGCCATATAAAAAACCACAGGTAGTGTTTAAGTCTCCTTCCCCCTAACCCTAACTCCTTCCCCAAAGCACAGCAGTGCAAAGTCAGCCCTGAGAGAGGCCCCAGCCATGCCACAGCTGCGCTTTTCAAAGCCTTTGCTCCTTGCTGGGCTCAGCTCTGCACCCTTAAACTTGACTCCAGACCTCCTGATTTGTCCCATGCATCCCCTGCATCCCAGATGTGACCAGTGCCGAGTCTTGGCCACCCCTCATGGAGAAACTGAGCCCCACAGCCATTCCCAGCAAGCGGTGCCCCCAGGGAAGGGCTGTGCTGCTCCTGGGGACTGTCACCAGGGGCTCTGGCACCTCAAGGCTCCAGCTGAGGCAGGAAGGTGAGAGCCACCAAAGCCAGGAGATCGCCGAGCCCAGCTCAGCCAAAATACGCCCACAGGAAGACGTTGATGGTCAGCAGGAGAATGGCATTAGCATTGCACACAATCCTCCACAGGGGCTTTTCCTCGATGCTCGTGAGGGTCTGCTCCAGGGCAGCTCTCTCCTCCTGGGACAGGGTGGGCGTGGGGCTGGTGGGCAGACCACAGAACCACAAATACACCATTTTCCAGCAGGGAGGCTTGGCTGCTGCGAGAGGGGGACAAAACACGGCTGTTAGGATCTACTGGGACTCTTCCCTCCCTTCTCCCAATCTTTTGGAGGTGCAACGGCCAGTCTGGAGTGGGGCTTGAGAGGCACCTTAATGGGAGATGCAAGATGATCGTGGGAAGGGAAAGGAAAAGGAGAAGGAAAAGAAAAAGGAAAAAAGGAAAAGAAAAAGGAAAAAAGGAAAAGAAAAAGGAAAAGGAAAAGGAAAAGGAAAAGGAAAAGGAAAAGGAAAAGGAAAAGGAAAAGGAAAAGGAAAAGGAAAAGGAAAAGTTCTCCCTTAACCATGTGCAGCACAGCCTGATTGTAGTCAGTTGATTGCAACGCCAATCACTCATTAGTTAATTAACAAACCTCTTCCTTCTCCACCCCAGTCCAGATTCCATCCACTTTTAAAAATTCCTGACAGTATGATGGTCCATTTAGAGATATCCTGGCTTGTTTATTACACATGGCTCGCCAGGTGAAGTGTGTGTTTTAATTGTCAGTCCTGTGTTGTGTGTATTTCACTCCCTGTTCTTTCCAAATATAACCTTTTTTTGAAATGCAGGATGTTTTAGGGCCTTGAAAAAAGGTGTTACCCAGAAAAAACCCTCATTAAACTGTCAACTGCTGTGTTTCGTATCTCCTTCCTCATCTCTGCTAATTACCAAAATAACAAGATATTTGTTTATGAAAATCTGAGCTAGTGAAGTGAACTAGGAATTGATAAGAAATAAGAAATAATGCTGAATTACTGCATTCCACTTAAACCCAAACTTACTCTATTGGGGAAACAAAAATAAGGGATTTGGTTAGATGTTCACTTCTGTTTAGCTTGGCTGTGATTGGTTCCAGTGTCCTTTGGACTGATCAGCAAATGGAAGGAGTGAAGAATCTTGTGTGTGTCTCGATTCTGAGGTTTCTGCTCTGTAACCTCTGAAGGTTAAGCTCAAAACCAGAAAGCTTCATTTTTTAACAGATTTGCAGAATAAAGCTCTGACCACTCTGAAAAGAACTTGGCTATGTAGCATCTGCTACTGTTCTGTCTCCTGACGACTCTTTCAGTTCACTTTGCTCTGCCTTCCTTCCTGTTAAATACCCCTGGTAGGACACACAGCTATTTAAGCTCTGGGTTTTAACCGTGGCTTACATACTAAGGGAAGATGAAAAATCCTGTTGGCATCATGGAAATGAGAAAAGTGAGGCCTGTGGGTTCATTCTAGGACATCCACAAAGTGCACATGTCTGCTCCCAGGGTCTCTTGTTCTCCCCTCAGACTGTGCTGTTATTTTGGCGCTTTTTTTTTCAGGAATAGCAGCTCTTCTGAGCCATTCAAGGGTTGTGACACGAAGGTAGGTTGGGAGGACCAAGAACCACAACATTTTCATTTGTCACATCCTTAAAACTGTAAATACAAGCCCCAGCTTCAGTGAATGCACCAGGTGGCCCCTCATGAGTTTTAGGGACTTGCATGGGATGCTGGCTGTGCACTCCCAGGCACGTGAGCGTGTTTGTTCACACACAGGTCCCTACCTGCCTCCTCTTTATCTCCTGAAGCTGCAGTTTCTACCAGGTGTTCTGGGTTCATCTGTGCTGCTTCACTCTTGCAGTTTTCCAGGGTTATGGCAGGTGCTTTTCTGTGCCTGGTCCACCACGTGAGGCTGCCCAGCTGCAAAGTGGAACAGAGAGAA
Organism: Ifrita kowaldi; assembly: GCA_013398055.1. NCBI lineage: Eukaryota > Metazoa > Chordata > Aves > Passeriformes > Cinclosomatidae > Ifrita > Ifrita kowaldi. The sequence goes on along the minus strand of VZRS01005274.1, from coordinate 282,497 downwards.
ACTGGTCACTGCCTGTCAGTCCCAAAGTGGCCACCCAGTCATCTGCTTCCTTGGGGCACAGGTCCAAGGTGCTGCTGAGTCCTCTTTGGGGTGATCTCCCACTTTCCCTCCCCTCCTTCCTGCACATGTGCCCACACCCTGGAGAAGAAAGTTGGCACCATCCAGCTGGAGCTGAAAAGCTGTGAAAAAGTGTGAAATAACCTGGTTTCTCTCCTTCCATTTTTTAAGATAACCTGTTCCATCCCTGTCTCTGCAAGGAGTAACCTTTCAGTAGACACTGGAGAAGCAGCTTCCTATTTGCAAGGCTCATGTGATTGATCTGAAATAATGATGGTCTGTGTCCAGAATGGCAGCCCTCCAACAGGGAGGGGGAATAAAGTCAAACAAATATAAATAAATCAAAAAAAGAAGCCAAGACACCCTCTCTGGATACAGTCAGTCACAGACAGCTGTTGTGCCCTCAGAGGATTATTTTTTAATTCCAGATTTCTCTGATGGGCCAGTACAAGACATTGCCTGTCTCTGCAGAAAGCCACAAAGGACGATCACCCTGCTTTACAAATGCCCAAGTTCTGAAACTCTTATCGTACAGCAAGCCTGAAAGTCTTCTCCCTGGAACGCAGGAGTGCACAGGAGACATCAATCTTGCAAACCTCAGTGGCCCTTTGGCACCTGGGGGGGTTGCACACCCCAGGGGCTCAGGGATTTGGGGCAGAGCCAGCCCTGCTGCTGCTGGGGCTGACCTTGGCATGCCCGGGATCTCGGTGGCTCTTCCTGACCCCTGCCCTGGCCAGGCCAGGCAGCAGGGACAGGCTCATCCATCCCTCCCAAACGCAGCTGCCGGGTCCAGGGGCTGCCCTCCCCCTCCAGCCCACGCTGCCTGGCAGAGTGGCACAGCGGGGACGGTGCAAAGGTGCCCTGGTGACAACAGGACAGGCACAGCCACACATGCCCCGGGAGCAGCTGCCTCCCTGCTCTGCCCGGGTGGAAATGAACGTCTCCAGCGGGTCGCTTACAAAGGAACGTGAGTTTAATTTTTGTATTTTGCACACACAGATCCAGGCAGAAGCTTCCAACTGACACAAAGAGTTGCATAATTTCCAGAAGATTTATAGCTTTATTTAAATCATTTTCAACCGAGATGAGCACTGGGCAGGGCTAATCTTTCTTGTCATGAAGTGCTAAATTGCTTTGATTTGATGATCCTCATCTTTCTCGGGGATTCTTTTTTTTTTTTTAATCAGTTAGGAAATGTCACTGGGACATGGTAAAGTTTCAGGGTACTAAAGGATTTCCAAAACTTTTTTCTTTTCTCTCCTCTTCTCATGCGACACTGAACCACTGTCTCTTCACATTGCAGCAAAATCTGCAAGGGCTGGGATGTACCTTGGGCTTGGACTCCAGAGGGAAGCAATTCCCAATGGAAAGCAGCATAGAAACACGGAACCTCACGGCATCATCCCACTGACTCACGTATTTCGGGTGCCTGGAGGAAGCAGGCAAATTCATAACCAAGAATTGCCTCCAGGGGAGCTGTGTCAGCTTTACTGACTGGGACCTGGGCAGTGCTGCCTGAGGCCACCCTACCCAAGGGCAGGGGAGCAGGAGGGAGCCTTGTGCTGGGTCCTGGGGAGCCCTGTGTCCCTCCTTAGCTTGTTCCTGTCAGCACCCACAGAGCTGACCCTGTCTGGCTCTCAGTGGCACCAAATGATGCTGTGGGAGCTCCAGCTGCAGCACCTCGGAGCTCTCAGGGTGGGCTCAGGCCAGCCCAGGCGGGCTTGGTGCTCCTCTTAAGCTGTGCACCAAGAGGAGCCACTGAAGCCAGACCTCAAGACATAGGGAAAACATCCCAACCCCAGAGTACACCGGGTGGAGCTGCCAATCCATCAGCCTGTCTGGGTGAGCCCTGACCCCTGGCGAGCTGACCTGCTGCTGCAGCACTCGGTGCGTTATGGGCTGCTCCCCTCCCTTTTCACCCCCACAGTCTCCTTGGGCAAGGGAGTTTGCAAGAACTCAGCAAAGTTTTTCTTTTGTTGTTTGTAAACTAGAATAAATCCTTCTGTTCCAAAATGCCATCTGGCACCTGACAGTTGTGTTTCAGCTTCACAGTCTCAAATTTAATTGTAAGCTCTTTTGCAGGGTTTTCAAGGACGGCGTGACACAATATGGACTACCTGCAATGAAGACATATGAACTCTGGAGCATACCAAACAAATTCCTTGCATACTTGTTTTCCAGCACAGCATCAATCACCACAGGGATGGGAGAGTGTCCAAAACAGCAGGAGAAAATGCTACAGCTTGCAGTTCTCAGATTGTAATTCATTTAAAGCCAGGAACATTAGATGTACCACTCTAACATCAGATACAAATCTCTTTTCTCCTTTTGCCCATTTACTATCTCAAAAGCGTTGAGATTCAATACTTAAAGTTGTCCAGTGTAGATCCTCAGCTGGTGTAAAGTGACATAACTGTGCTCAACAGCTGTTCCTGGTCTTTGAAGGCAATGGAGCTGTGCTGATTTACATCTGCTGAGGTATGATCTATCACTGTATTTCCTTGGCTTTGTCTTTGCTGCCTTGTTTTCCTACTCTTTTTGCTTGACAAAACAAATGACACAATTCCCAGCTCCTGTACCATGTCTTTCATCATTCCATCTCCAAGCACTGCAGTTAAGGACGAGCAGAACCAGCCCCGTGCGAGTCTTAGAGGAGAAATATCCAAGGCTCAGGAAGGGAATTGATTAACTAGGAAGCACCAAAGCTTCAGAGATCCCCATCCAGGATGACCAGCACAGCCTCCCCCTCCCAGGCACTGTCATGGGGACACTCAGGCTCTTCACCACAGGTTTGCCCACTTGCATGCCAAGTAAATAATGGCCAAACACAAAGGCCAGGTGCCAGTTTCTACCCAGAGAGTCAGAGCCTGGCACATCCACCCTGATCTCCTCCTCCTGCCCTTCCTTCCCCAAACCCCTCTGTCCCTGACCCACCTCAGCACAGCCACAGACTCGCTGGAGATGAGGGGACAAACCATGAGAAACCATGTCACCAGCAGTGATGGTCCAAGCCCACACCTCTGCTCATGGCTAGGGCAAAACCTGGGGTGGGTCTGACCCAGGAAAATTAAAATGTTGGTCTCAGTGCTGCCCACTCAGATTTGTGCCAGACAGGCAGAAACCCAGCATTGTTGTCTCCTACTTCAGTTAAACCCCACACCTTCCCTTTGGCTGTTCTCTGAGGAACAAGGGCAGATTTTCCTGTTGAAATCAGGAATAAATAGTAGAAACTGAATGGAATCAGACTAAAAGAAATGGGGACAGACTCTCCCATTCCTACTAAGCTATGGGAAGAGGGAATAAGTGCTTAGTGGCACGAATTTCCTGGCAGCCTATCCCATTTTCCTTGTGGTGGGAAGATATTGAGGGGCAGGGGGCACACAGGATGGTCATCACAAATATCAGATGATTGTTCTGGGTCTCTGTGTCCAGCCTCTCACTGCCACAGGCAGTATCATTAATTCTCAACTCATTTTCTACAACAGAATCTCCTACACAGAGGTCAAGCACTGAGCTCGGCACTATGTGGGGTCCATGGCATACCAAAAGGCTATCCTGAACATCCCTATTGCAAAACTTTCCCCCAGAAAGTCCAGCTGATGTTAGTTCCTAGCCAGTGCTGCCCTTCAGCAAGCTCTCCTCCCTCCCTGGCTCTCCAGATGCACCTGAGGCGGGGCAGCCACCACGTCTCATCCTTTGTTCCTCTGGGGTAACTGCTGCTTCAGACAAAATGCTGCCCTCCCTGACCATACCCCTGGCTCTTGGAAGAATGTGTCAAATAAGGCCACTTACATCCAGCACCTATAAACTCACACATTTCAGTAGAAATACCGCTGAAAATCTTCCCTGGGGAATTTCCTAAGATGGTAGCCTCCCTTTCCCTAATTCTATTATAGTGGGCTCCACCCTGAACTCCCCCTCTTCGAAGATGCTTTGAATGTTTTCATACCTCCAAGGTCAGACTAAAAAACCTGGAGGTGCTGGGGCCAGTTTCTCCATCTCCTGAACTGCTGGTTTGATGCTCACTGTTCACCAGTGCTGAGTTAATGCATCTTATCTTGCTATTGCTGTGGGCAGGGAGCATTGCACATGTTTAGCTATCACAGGTCAGATGATGAGTGGGAACTCATTAAACCACAGTAATTAATTGCTGGCAACCATCTGGCCACCCCTGAGCAGCCGTGAACAACGTAAGCAGCAGAACTAATGGTGCCTGCTTGCCAGTATTTCTCTCTCCCATGTGGATCCTCTGATAGCTAATAAAAGCTGAGAGTTTATCTCCAAGCAGACACAAAGACAGCCTCTCTCCCCCCTCCTCTCCCCTATTTGAGCACCTGCTTTCATGTAATCTTTAGGAGCGGGGTGTCTTTGACACCTATAACATTCCATCAAACATTGATGGAGCTGGTTAATGCTTTACAAGTTATGAGGAAGCAACAGATTGATGCCATCATAGCATTTTCTCTCTCATGCAGTTAGACAGGAAAAAATAGGTCTTTTTAATCTCTCCAGTAACCTTTGCTGAGAGGTAGGTGGCAGTTTTGTTATATTGGCAGCTGCTTTAAAACTTGGGACCGGGAAGAGTTGCTTTAAGGTTTTATATTATAAAACCTCCCAACTTTGCGCCATTTTAATGTGCTAAGTAAAAGAAAGTTGTGCTTCCCTCAAAGTTATTAAATTTAATTGAGATCACATTGGGACAAAATGTTATTTTCCTAAATGCCCGTGCTGCAAAAGATATTAATCTTGTTTGCCTGCAAGATTGATGCTGGCTCTGCTGAAACAGGCTAGATGCTACAATTAGATATATTTAATTCCTCCTCAGCAGTGCTCTGTAATGTGATTTCATCTCCTTCCCCTTCTTCTTTTCTTTCTATTCCAGTTATGATGGGCTGTGGTGTCTGCCCAGCTCTGGGCACAGCATGGGAACTCACACTCAATTTGAAGCACTCAGTGCTCAGCAGCATTAACACTCTGCGACCTGGGGAATAGAGAGAGCTGAGGAGCAAGGGCTTCTCGGCAGCACATGCATTACACACCATTTCTTAGCCACTGGAGGAACAGGAAAGGGCTGATCTCAGGGATTTTTGGTACCCAAACGGGAGTTCTGGGAAAAGGGTGTCACTGCAAGTCGCTTACCTTTTCTTCAGGGATTGGTGGGGTGCAGAGGCTGATGAGGACGATGACAATGGCAGTGAGGGCACAGAGGATGAGGGCGAAGTAGAGGTAGTGCAAGTCCTTTAGCACAGCTGGTCTCCTGTCCTCCTCCCCACAAGACGGGGGGCTATAAATAAACTCCATGATCATCCGAACCAGACCCACAGCAAGCCCAGCCATGAGGCCCCAGAAAGCACCCTGAGAAAGGCAAGCACAGAGAAAAGGTCACTGCAAATTACCTCTGGTGGTAGTTCTCCCTCTCCTCTCCCCCTTTCCCAAGATTTTCTATACCTGATGGAAATCCACACTGATGTGCATCAAAGGAGAATTTTTTCAGGTAAAAATCCTCATTTTCTCCTCTGTCCTTGAACATGGAGCAGATAGAGCACAAACAATGCAAGAATCTCCTCCTAACAACACTCCTCCGACGAGACTTTGGCACATCATCCCTAAATGGCAGAACAACTTCCCTTTCATGCTTTCAAATGGGGCTGCCAAGAAGTGCCACTTGCAGTGACTTCTTAGAAGCAACCCCACACCCACTAGACACTGGGCTAAGATCCACTTATGCGTGCCAGGGAAAGGCTAATTGTCACACTTTAGCTAGACTGGCTCCGAGTTTACAGAGGCTAAGTACTGAGGGGAGAGATATTTATTTATTTTCTCAGATTAAATACATGTATCAATTGGTTGTTGACACTTCACTTACAGGCTCATTAATCCTCTTGCAGAAGATGGCCAAGATGAAGAGGGCTGTGATTGGTGGGGCCAGATAGCTGGTTATGGACTGAATGTAGTCAAAGAGCTTTCCACTGTTGGCTGATTGAATGATTGGGATCCAGAGAATACTGATGACCACAAGGATGAGGATGAAGACTCTGAAAGAGAAGGATAAAATTGTGTTAACTCTGTAGGCAGAGTTAAACAAAACACACTCCCAGTTGCTCTTGGAATTTCCTAAGAAGAAATCCACAGATCACTCTCAAGAACCTTTCCTTGTGCACACAGGAAAAGAGAAAATTGTTCTGCCGTGGTCAGCCTCGTGTGTCCTAGAGTGTGACATGGTCTTCAATGACCCTGGCTCTCGGATGTGACAGAAAGAGGATGCTGGAAGCTTGTGGAAGCAATCTTCTTGCCACCTTTCCAAGCAGGTAATGTGCTCAGTCTCTTGCCTTTGCCAAATTCCAGCTCGTTTGCTACTTGTTAAAATTGTGTTTGGGTTCTCAGGTGAATATTGTAACCTTCTTCCGCCTTTGCACTCTGTGTCACAGAGGTTTGTCCATATTACTGAGCAAGAGGTGCTTGTCCTCTCACCACTCTGCCATGGTGAAGTGTGAGCTTGCCTGCAGCCTCCAGCCACCCCTCAGCAAAGTTTAGAACTTAATGCTGATGACTGGAGAGCAAAAGCTCCACCAACACACTGAACACAGCCTAAATCCCCCTGTCTGGAGGAGAACTTTATATGCCCCTGATACAATGCAGCACCAAAGCTTGTCTGCAAAGGACACTACAACTTATCACAAAGAGAGAGCTGGGAGGCTCAGCTCTGCACTTTTCCCTGGGAAAAAAAAAAAAATAAAAAAGAAGTAATTGCAACATATCACTCCTGTGTGATGCAAAGCTAACATATTTTTATAGACCTCTGGTGACAACGACTCCGAGCACTTTCAGCTTTCCTAAAAGTTACATTTAAAGCAGTATTTATAATAAGTTTAGAGAGAAGAGAGGCAATTATCTGCTTAGCTCAGTGGAACACTCAGAGTTTCTCCTTGACCAGATCTACCCAAGAACAAGGTGGAAAATGCAATGCTCTTTCCCAAGCTGTGCTCCTGCTCTCTATTACAGGCACCAGATTTTTCTCAGTGAGTGCAGCCTGGAGGATGTAAATGCTGCACTCAGAACAGATGATGAGAGGAACGAGACATAAATAAATGTAAGGACCTGCCCACAATCATCAGCTCCTGCTCCGAGGCCTGCCTGCGGACCCGCTGCCAGATGTCAATAACGAAGAGGGTGCTGCTGCTGTTGAAAATGGAGGTGAGGGAACTCATCAGGGCTGCCATCATCACTGCAATCATCAAACCCCGGAGCCCTGCGGGAGCCAAACACAGAAGGGGAATCAGGACTGGACCTTGGGCCTCTGAGCACTGCTCTTACCATCCCGCTGTCTGGTGTCTGCAGTAAGATTTCCAGATGCTTAGGATGGGTAAGGGCAGCCTGATCCCCCCTGCACAGCCTGGCTCAAGCCCAGCACCCACAAGGGTGTTTCTCACCGTCGGGCATGAGTTCAATCACCAGCTTGGGGTAGGCAATATTGGAACAACCCACAGCAGCTCCACAGATCCTCTTGCAGATGTCTGGGTCCACACAGCCCACTTCATCTGTGTAACACAGGGGAACAACAAGGAGTCAGTGCAAACCCCACTGAGCCATAGGTTGTTTAGATCAAGGGAACAAACCCTGATGCCCTGTGCAGTTTCTTATAAATTCAGAGGTGGAATACAGCTACAATGAGTGGAGCTGAAAAACATTTTATATCATATAACAGAGGTGAAACTTTGAGGTGACATTTTGAAATTCTGTTCAGGGTACAGCTAAAACTCTCCTGGGTGTTGCATAACTGTAATCCTTGATGATTTGTCACTTGTGGGAACTGGACTGTTTCCATGAACCTGTCAGCTGGGTTCCCAGGGATGCTGGAGGCTCGCTTACTGGTATTTAGGCAATCTGGGAGATAGGCTCTTTCCTCTGGGAGTGGTCCTTCTAACCAAGGTATCCTTCCTGGGGAGGGGAAGGCTCTGGGGACACCAGCAATGAGAGCTCCTTGGGATATAAGGGAGGCTCGTTTAGCCTAATCCACCAGGACCTGAATGAATCTGTGTGGGAGATTGCTAAAACTCTCCAAAATACCTAATGGATGTAATCCATAAGATCTGAAGGACAACCTCAGTGCTCCATGAATTTGATTTCACTGACTCCCTCCAGACAGGCAGATGGATGCAATGTCCACAGCATGGAGCTACATGCCCCCAATGGCAAATTATGCCCCTTATGGCTACTCCCAGTGGCTTTTGCCACTGTGAGAGAACTGGAGGTGGAGGGAGGGCTTGGGAACACCATGGTGGAACAGGAATCTCTATGAACATGCCTGCAGGACAGCAGTTTCTAAGATGTAAAAGTGCTGGCAGACCTGTGTGGGATTAGTGGTCACAGCAGCTATGGAGCCCCGTGTCAGGGAAGATGGGAAGGCTTACCTGGGTAAAGAGCTCTGCTGATCATTCCTGGCATGACAATGAAAAACATAGGGAAGATTTTCAGATATCCTCCCAACACTGATCCACCTTTGGCATGGGAGAGGTTCTTGGCAGAGAGAGACCTCTGGACTATCACCTGCAATCAGTGCAGAAAGGGAGCAGAGAATGAAACAGAAGCACAACAGAGAGAGCAGGGTCCATCCTGTCTCTGTCTCTCCTTCTCATGGATGACTTTCATCCCGCAGGATCCCAGGGTGTTTTGCATGCCAAGGACAGCTTTCCCACCTAGCTGAGTGCAGCCTGCTGCCACCACTCAGAGCTCAGTCCACAGGCTACAGGAGAGGGCAGCGTGGAAATTTCCTTTACAGGAATAATTTCACCCTTGACTGAAATGAAGCCACCTTGAGGGCTGGAGACAGCAGCTGTAAGGCAGCAAGAGACACGGAATGAAGCAGACTGTGGGTGTTCTGGTAAAAGCTCAGTGGTGGGGTTTCATAATTATCCCATCTGAAAGTACAGAAGCACCATGTCTTGAGATACACACGCAGCTTTCCTTGTGTGTAGCTTGGAAAGGAATTAGGGACATGAGACATCTGGGAATATGAATGGAGAATTATTGTCTGGAGGTCACTCAAGGTCAGAGCAGAGCCAGCTCCAGATTCACATTTTTATATCCTTGTCATGCTTACTGCATGCAGACTCCCAGTACTCACCAGCCCACGGTGGGATAAAGACGGATGAAAATAACCTGTTCTCACTGCACTAAGAAGTGCATAAAATTAGCAGCTTGCTGAGAAGGTGGAAGGAGTGAGACATTCTGGTCTAGACCAGTAAAAAAGGTAGCAACTCCTGCATACTGAGGCACAGCGATTTTTCAGCTCACAGATTCACAGACAGAAGAGTGGACTGAAAATAACACTGTGGTGGTTTGTCTGCTGAGGGAAAGACTTTATTTACCTGGTCAGTGCACCAGCACCAAAGAGCCAGCACAGAGAGACCAAATATAAGGCCAGGCCAGGGAATGTCTCCTGTGATGGGATCCCTGAACAAATGGAAGGCATCTGCACGTGGGAGGTGACAGGTCGTGTTTGGGACCGTGATCTTTGGTATTGCTGTGCTGTATTTCTCCTGAAGTCCTTCATACCAGCCAACTTTTTCAAATCCTGTAAAGAAAATGCCAGTGATTTAAGGGCTGGTGCATCCTGCAAAGTTATTATCTTATCTGAGTCTCGTGATTACTTTTGTTTTATCTTCCTCTTATCTCCTTTACTTTTCATTCCACCCCTGCTTTTTGCAGTCAAGGTTTCTACAGAAGTCAGCTGGATTTTGCCCAGAGTCCTTGTGGTTTAAACAACACACTCTGGAAGAGGTTCAATGCAGGAAAATCTCCATGATCCTAATCCCTGCAATGTCATCAGCATCTAGTCTTTACTTATACACCCTCCAAGAGCTAGAGCAGGAAGGTACAGCAAGAAAAAAGAGATACCTGGTTTAGATATTGCTGTTTGCCAAGAAGGCTTAAAACAAAGACTGATGATGTTCATTTCCTTGTTGGTCTTAATTTTTTTTCTAATGCTTGGTTACGCCCATGTGAATCCACAGTAACTCCAAAAGTCAACAGCGAAAGTCAGCAGGATTACTCCGAATTGACATGGGCTTAATGAGAGCTGAATTTGGCTCTGAGAATGCAGTGTTCCAAAGGTCTTTGGCAACTCCAGTGAGGTGAAGTTACCCAGAGCCTTACCTCCATACTTTCAGTGGAAAGGATGAAGCAAGTATGATGGCTTGGAGAACGAGACTTGTGCTGGCACCACTTCTGTGAGTGGTTAAAACTAATTTCTGCTCCACGCATGAAAGGGTGAGGCACCCTGCTAAGGTCTAGCGGCCTTGGGACCACTAAACTGCTGTGTGGTGCCACTGCAGGTTCCCCTTACCTATGAACATGAGGACCAAAGCTCCCAGCACCATGATCAGGGTCTGCAGCGCGTCTGTGTAAATCACAGCAGTCAAACCCCCTGCCAGGAGAACCAGAGACAGCAGTCAGTGAGTCACCATGCACAGGGAAACAGGCACCTCACCTGGAAAAAAGCTTTCTTTAGCCCCAGCCCTGTGATTTCAGGACAGACCCACTGGGAGAAGCTGGCACTGAACTGCTCTCCTGGAGCCCGCAGCTGTCACAAGCCCTCCCATGAGGAATGGCATGAAGGGTTTTCCATGTTCATGAGAGGACTTGGAGGCAGTTCAGCATCTTAACAGCAAAAGTTGCTAATTTTGCAGAAAGGGAACAAAATAGCAGATATGGGCAGTGGTATCACCCTGCACAGAGGGAGCCAAGAGCCTTGTGCAGTGTTAAAAAATCCTCTAAAACAGTGATGTTACCCCCCCTACCACTTTCCCTTGGGCCAAGAGGGGAGAGGGGGAGAGTTAAAGGTCTCCAACAGCTGGGAGTGACAGGGCAGGTACTACTAGCAACTGGGACAATCTCTCCCTCAGACCAGGAGCTGAATACTCTTTCCACTCTGTAGGAAATGGGAAGCTTACATCCTAGGCTTCAGTTTATAATGTGTCCTTTAAAATCAGCTATTTACCAGCTATGGTGTAGACAGCAGTCACTGCTAGCAAGACCACAGTGGACAAGTAGAGGTTCCAGCCCAAAGAGATTTGGATGAACAATGCTCCGGAAAAAATGTCTGTCTGGAATAAAAAAAACCAAGGGCAGTCTGGCATTAGTTGTGCTTCGTGCAAGTGAAATCTAATAAAGCAGCCTGCAGCCCTCTGCGGCTGAAAGCATTGACAGGGGAGGACACCACGAAGGTGAACTGGAAGGGGAGGAGATGAGCTGTTGGGGCTGTTGGCTCTGAACCTTGTTCTGCTGTAAGGAAAAACTTTCCTCCAGGTCAGAGCTTTCAGGGTCTGGGAGAGCGGGAGGGTGAAAATTAAGGTGCTACACTAAGGGACCAAAAAGTCATCAAAATAAAATCCCTCTTCATGTCATAGAATCCTCCCTGGCATGGAGAAGCACTGGTGGAAACTGTCACTCCTTTTGGTGACTGTGAAGACATCCCTGGATAGCAGAGCCCATGTATCCACAGGCAGACACAGGAGGGAAAGAAGGGGAGATAGCAGAGACCTTATTCTTCCCAGGGCTGCATCTTCATGGCCTCATGGTCCAGAGACACTCCCTCTTGAAAGACTCCTAAAGAGTCACTGATGTCATGTACCATGATTTGTTTATCTGAGAAGGTCAACAGGTAGCTTTTCTGTTTGTGCAGTTCAGCATATTAGAGTGACTCCAGAAAAACAGGTTATACCTGCTGAGGACCTCACTAGAAATACAGAAACCCTCATCAGCTGCGCTTTGTTTGGACCTTCTGGCAGAGAGAGTGACACCAGATACCTGGTGAAACCTGGAATTACACAGATAACATCATTCAAAATTGCAGAAGGTCATGTGGGAGGTGTTTGGGTTGGGAAAGCAGGTAGAAGGACACCTGCAAATCTGGTATGGGATGAGATGGAGGTGAAGACCTTTACCGAGGGAGACAGAAGGGATGGGACAAGAATTCTGTTTGCAGTGTCTGAAATGAGCATCTTAAAAGCAAGGAGCCAGTGCAACCCCTGACCTCTGCAAGCCTGAGACACAAGAGGCACAGCCAGAACACCACAGGAATCACTGCCCCTTTTGGGGTTTGGCTTCCCAGCAGGAAACACGACCACCTCTGTAGCCATGCAGGATCAGTCCTCTAACAACACTGTCTATTGAGATCTCTGTTTTCTTTGCAAGCCAAGAAGACTCTGCAGTGCCCTGGTTGTTAACCTGTGTTTGGGCAGAAAGCACAGGGAGAAAAATCCTTCTTGTAACCAAGCGCCTGCTGTCCAGCCAGCCGCTAAATGAGCTCTCCACAAACAATAGCTCTGCTTAATAGAAAGCACCTGTCATGGCCATAAACTCCCCCAGCCACATCTGTCAGCCACGCGTGAATTGGCTGCACAGAGGAGAAACCACTGAGATGAAACAGCAGTGACGAGGGCCAGGGTCCTGCTCTGAAAAGCACTGGCAAATACTGCTCTGCTGAAGGTCACTCTGAAAGACAGCTCTGTTTCATGCCTTGGCTGTGTGGCTGTGCTCACTGTGGGCTGCTGCAGGAGGCAGTTGCCATTTATCCCCCACAGGTAAAGAAGTTTCAAGTGCCTCTTTGCAAGACTTCACTCACTCTGCCACCAGGGGCAACGCTTTGATCCCGCAGAGCCGAGCTGGAGGCAGTGGCTGACAGCAGTGGGTGACACGACCAAGAGCTGCCCATTAGAGGAGGAAATCTATCCCACACTCCCAGCCTGGAACTCCTCTTAATGTCCCTCCCAGGACCTGAGACATAATAAGCCTGGGAGAAGGACCTTGAAGCCACTTGAGTGTCTTATCTCTAGTCAGTGTCTCCCAAGGCAATTTGACTTCTGAATGCTTCAGCAGCGTCTAGTGAAAACTGGCTTGTACTGACCTTGGGATAATCAGCTGGAGACAAAGGGCTGACATCTTCAGTCCCTGTAATGGACTCTCAAATGCACTCCTCTCCCTCCAAGGGCACAGGTAGTTCTTAGTGAATATCTGAGCATAACTTCTGTTTCTTTCTGAATGGTATTTGAAAGAGGGAAACACCCAGCAGGCTACACTGATTTGGGGTAACCAACAGGGTACAATGCTACAAGCAATCCAGAAAAGATGGTGAGTTTTGTCTTAAGCCAGAACTTACCTCCCTTTCACTGTGCCCTTTTTGTGTAACACAAGTGAGAGAAAGAGAGAGGAACAACCATAAAATACCTAATGCCAAAAACTCAGCTGCAAGAACAACAGCAGGTTTACAATAATTTAAGAGAATTTCATTCTTACAAGATGCAGCCAGACAAATTTTCAGATAGGGTAATGCTGCCCTTCCTCTGTCTCTGTTGCCTAAAGTTTGATGTGATAGAAGAGGAAAAGCAGGCAGACAGCCCGTGGTACTTACACTGTTTAGTAATTATCAGCACATCCCTGTAAAGTTCTCACTGTGCGTTGCTGTTTAATGAGGGCTCTGTCTCTCTCTTAGGAAAGGTCTCCATGATCAATACAGAGGCAGGAGCAGCACAATAACACACTGCTACTGTTCCTGGGAGCAGAGCTGGTCTGTTCAAGGGCATCTGAGTTCTCTCTGAGCAGCCCTGCCTTGTACCAGGATGCCCTATCCCTGCCCTAGACACGAGGGTTGTGTTCAGCTGGATACATACGGATATCTTGGTGAATATATAGAGAACCAGGGACAGCACGGACATGTAGATTTGTATCCTCTGCCCTCCAAACCTCTTCTGCAGGTACTCGGGCATGGTGACCACTCCTGCTGCGATGTAAACAGGCACAAAGATCCAGCCGAGAGCCAGCAGTGCCCAGGTGGCCTGTTAAAGAGACAGAGAACAAAGGCACAGGATTCAACACATGGAAACAGCTTTTTCCCCTGTTCTCCCAGTGGCCATCCTAAGAAAGCAGAAAGGTACAGTGCCATGCAATGTGTTTGAGAAGCAGACTGGCTTTTTCTCCCTGCTCAGAAGATGAGCCAGCAGCTGGCAGAATTATTACAATTCAATTAGAATCTTTTGAAGTTCTCCTCCTAAGCCCTGTGTTTCTCTGTCATGGGTGTCACATCCTCTTCCACCCCCTGGTCTTTTGAGCAACGTGGTGTATTCTGTTGCTCTGGTTCTCTGAAAGATGGTGGTGTGTTTGGTGGCCTCTAAAACCACTGATGCTGTGGCAGTGAAGAGTTAAGAGATTCAGAGCAGGATGGGAGCATCTGTTTGTTGCTTGATTAGCAAGTGATGAGGCTGAGGCAGCAGACTGTCCCTGCGGAGCATAAAAATAAGCAACAGCAAGACTCTGCTGGGATGTTCTCCTTGCAGGCTGGCACAGATGCGCTCCTGTCACTGGTAGATAAAGAGGCACTTTAGTTGCTTTGCCACAGGTGAAGAGTCTTTTGGAAAGTGCAAAGGCATTTCCCATCATGTATTTTTTCTCCAATTCCCAGCAAAAGCCCAAACAGGAGAACTTAAAGGTAAATGAAAGCCATTGGATTATCACACCTCACCTCCTGGTTGTCTCAGGCCATTATCTTTCATCCTTACATTTATTTTGATCAGTTATTCAAGTTTTCAGAAAAGAAACTGATTCCTGAGAGCAGAGATTATGACTGACTGAGGAGAGCAGCCGTGGCTCCTGCAGTGGCAGAGACTGGCTGCGGTGAAAGATGCTCATGTGATCCCTCCAGCTGAACAATGTCCCATGGCAAAGGGAGAGAGCAATGGCATATCTAAGCTCTCTTTCCAATCTGAAATAAATTAATCTGAACTCATGAAGTTGGATTTGTCCTGAAACACAATCTTGTCTTCATGATCTTCTAAAGTGACTTGAATAGATTTCCTTTAAGTACAGCAATATTGTTACGTCCTACGTGCACTAGGCTGAACACACTCTGTGTTTTCTTCTCCAAGGATTTAAAGGTGACCTTAATGGGCTAGAAAAAAAACAGTGCAGTGAATACATAACCCAGGAAAGAGCTTTTGGTGGGCCCTGCCTGTGCTTGGCAAGTACCCGGCACTATTAACACTCTCTGCTGAGGTAGGCAAGAGATTCAGTTAGGTGAGTGATGCTTCTTGTGAGGCTGCCACTAATCTCACTCCTCATCAGCTGGGAAATTTCATTAGCATCACACACCAAGGGTCTGCTTTTCATGCTCTGTGTGGTGTCAGTGGCAATTTTCCAGGCCACTTCAACAGGGCAGAATGAGATCTGCCTTCACACCCAGATGTTCACCCCAGAGATGCCGCATTTTGGCAGCTGCCAGCTGAAGAGAGTGTTGCTGATTCTCATGGATTTACACTGAATATAGGAGCACATGCTGCTTCTTTTTGCCTTTTTTTTAACTCCCTGTACCCAGAATCCTGTGATTATCCAAGCACATTTCCAGCATTATTGTTTATTAATCTTCATGAGTGCAGACCAAAGCTTAAAAATAAGGCAATGTACCACTGAGAAGGCCAAAGAGTTAATAATTCTAGAGAATTCCCCTTAAACTAAAATAAAGTTCTCATGTTTCCAAGGCTGTCAGAATGTCTGGAGGCTTCTCTCTTGAGAGTTGAGCACTTGTTGCTGCTGATACTGTTAAACACCTGATTTTGGAGAGAAGCCCCAGTCCCTTTGTAAACAGTGACATCTTAGTTGACAGCAGAACTGACTCTTACGTTCCACTCAAAGCCCCCAACAGCAAGGCCCCCAGCTGCTCCAGTGCCCGCCAGGCCGATGAATAAACCGCTGCCCACGTTGCTCGACATCAGGGACGCTCCAATCTGAAACACAGGGTGCAGGGACAAAACTGAGAGAGTCACTTTGAGCAATTTCTGTATCAGCCCAAGTGTTTTCCCCAGGAACTCCTTCCCAAAAATCTCATCTCCTTGTAGTTAGGCAGCTGGGTGCTAATGGAGAGTTGAGTTTTCCTTTGCCACTCAAAACCCCCTACATTTTCACATCTTAAAGTGTGTTCCTGCTCCCTTCCACTGCCCCCACTCCAGTGCAAAGCTTAACCTCAGAATCAGGGCTCACTTTGCCAGGGGTTCTCCTGAGAAGCACACCTGTTACGGAGGCACAGCAGAGGGAGGGGAGCCTGGTGACACCACAGATTCCTCAGTGTCCATGAAACGTGACAGATTTCTCCGTTCCCTTGTTAATCAGTCAGCAAGGTGCCGTCTCTGACCCTGCTGACCCTTGCTCTACCTCCCCATGTCTTGTTGACAGCCTCTTTTGGGTCTTGCTCTGAACATGTGTGGTGCTGTTTCACACAGCCATGGTGACAGGAGTGCTCTCTTGGAGCTCCTGCTGCGGGAGGAGATTCCTGTAGCATGGACGTGCTAGGAGCACGCAGGTCTGTGTGCTTAGTGTCTAAGGTGGGTTCAAAGCTCTGGAGCTCTGCAGCAGGCTGGAAAATGCCTCAGGGTAACTTTAACTGCAGGCTGTGGGCGGGGTAGGCCGTCCCTGCCATGGCTCATTGACGCCCTAATTGGAAGAATGCCAGCTCCAAGGCTCTTTAAACAGGGCAAAGGCTATCTGACTTAATTACTGCTTTTACTGGCACGAAGCCTCACCTCCTTTCTGCATGCCAACATCAAACCTCTCTCAGGGTCAAATGCAAAACTACCCAAAGACAAGTCAAGCCCTTTCATCCTACAGTTTGCTTTTAGGCACACCACCTGCAAGGAGTTTTCTCTCCTTAGTACTGCCCCATGTGAAACAAAGAATGATGGAAGCTGCTCTGCTTCTCACCTTTGGGCAAGGTAAAAAACATTAATACGACATCAACACCCACACTGCCTCTGCCCTCTTGTCTGTCTGAGAAAACTCTTGATTAAAGAAGCTGCTGTAACAGGACTTTGCAACCAGTGTTCTCAAGAAATGTGTGCAGTTTTCCTGATATGTAGATCAGACACAGAAATACAGAACAGACACAGAAATAAAGAAAATAAATTACAGAGGTGCAGCAATTTAATATCAGGGCTTAGTTGAGGCTGAAACCTGTAACTCTCATAAAAACAATAATAAAATGCAGGTCATACTGCATCATACAAGGTGAAGGCCACAAGGAGCTGAGTCTGCAGGAGAGCTGCAGAGGTGGAATCAGCTCTGACAAACAAATCTGGGAAGTGAACAGCATCAGAGGTTGCTCTGAACCGAAAATGGTCCAGATGAGCCAAGAGCTGACCTTTATCCAGCAGCCTCTGTAGCCCCCTGTGGTTGGAGCCAAAAGCTGTGAGAATGTTTTGGGGTTTGTTTGGGGGATTTTTAATAGAAAAAACCCCAGAAATCTTGTTTAAAAGAACAAGATTGAGGAAAAAAATATTCGATTTTAGTATCTTTTAATTTTCCCCTCCTAATAAGAGAAAATCATCAAGCTAAGCTTTTCCATTAAATGTCACTTGTCTGAGACAGCAGTATAAAGAACATTTAAGAAATGACAGATTTTAGAGAGGTGTATGTGTCTCTGGTGGAAGAGGCTGAAATTCTAGCCTAGTGAATTTATGGGCAATACACAGCCAAAGGAAGAAAAGAAAAAAACTGTGTTTTGGTAGAGAAGTGCATTCCATTACCCACGACTCACTGGAGAGATATATGGTTCTAGAGCCTGGCATTGGCTGAGAAGAATCTTTATTCCTGTGGATTTTTATTCCTTTCAAACTCTATATTATGTGTACCTTTCACTCCCAAGAAAAGGCGCCTACAATAGATTATTTTTTCTTTCATAGTGAAGATTTATACTTCAGTGGCTTGAATTTTATATCCTTTACATCATTAGTCAATAAACTCAACTCTGCTCTAAATAGCAAGGGCTCAGAAAGTCCTGGGATTTGGGATTATTTTTAATTCAGTGTCTAAATGCTTTTTACTGGATAACACATTCCTAGATTACCTAATGCTCTCTTAACTTGGGAACATCAGTAGTGAGTTGAGGCCAAAAAGTTTCAGACCCAGCTAGGCAGCCATCATTCCCTAACTTTCATCAATGGGAACAGGTTTATTGCTGCCTTTAGCAGAGAAACTGAGAGTTGGAAACCCCTGAAGATGCTGAGCTACCCTTTTGGCCTGGCAGCTTCAAGCAAAGCTCTTTCCATCAGCAAAGATGTGTGGGATGGTTCCTTATGGATGCTTCATCTGTCCCCTTCATCTCAAGACTACAGTCAGCACATGTAATGACTGGGTCCCCTCACTAGACCTGCTCTTACATCTGGAATTGCTTTCAAACCACGAGAAACAGAGGGAAGCATTTCACTCACAGGCCACCAAGTCATGGATCGTCCAGCCAGAAAATAGCCTCCAACGGTGCCCCGGCTTGCTCGTATCGATGACTGCAAAAACAGGAAAAAGAACAGGAAAAAGTGTTTTCCTCCATTCACTCATCCTCGGGTCAGACTAAGTCAGGAGAATCCTTAATGTCTGCTCTCAGCATCAGCTCCAAAATAATTTTATGGATCTGTTAAGTATGCCAGGCTTCACCCAGTGCTTCTGCCTCTCTTTGTGCAGGTTTCTGAGAGTCGTGCTTTGGAAAGAAGCTGCTTGTACCTGTTTGATGACTTCTCCATGAATGTACCCACTGGGAAAGAAGAAACAGTTCAGCCAAGCAGAATGCAGTCAGTGTCTGTGACAGAGGCCTTCGCCAAGCAACACGAACAAATAAGTAGCAACAATCTTTCTGAAGTTTTTAAGGTCCATTTCAGTCTTCTCCAGCACACCCCTGGCTTTTCTTTTGCCTCCTGTCTGTCCACACCCAGGTGTGAGTTGAGCATCATTCCCAGGACAACCTCCAGGGAATGATCCCACGGTTGTCCCCATATGAGGGCTCACAGAAGGATCCCTGTCACCCCGAAATTTGCTCAATAGGCCCTGGGTAAGTTGTGCAGAGGATGCCATTTGCAGACAAACCCCTTTGTACCCAGGAGGGGTCCAGGGGCATCGAGGCCTCTCTGGCTCAGGTAGACCCTAACCCAGCCCCCTCAAGGACTCACCCATATCCCGACAGCGAGGACAAAGGCGAAGTACAGAACCACGACGATGATGTCTGCCACTGCAAAGGCTGCTGCCGTGTCCCCTGGCAGCCCAGGCTGCTCCGTGGTGGCCGTGGTCGGCTGGCTCATGGCTGTGAGCACACTGCTGATTTTCTCACTCACGCTGGACTTTGGTGCACGTTGGCCTTCATTGTTTCCCTTGTAATAATTAACAGGGCGAAGAAGGTGTGAGTGGGGAGCAGAAGCCAGGCAGGACCCTGGCTAACATTTCCCAGCAGGAGCTTGGTCTCTGTGGTTCATCAGTGAGGGCCGCCACATGGCTCTGTGGTGTGAGGATTCCTCCCATTCTCCCTTGTGTCCATTTACCCATGGGCCTTTCTCCTGCCCATTTACCCACTGGTGACACCCACTGGGATGTAGGAGATGGTTCTGCTTTGAGGTCTGGGGTCTGCCTGGAGAAGACTTGTGCCCCATAGCCAGCTCTGGAATGGCTCTGCCAGCCCCAGTAGAACCTTGTGTCCCAGGACGTGGGCAGCAAGGAGGAGGGGGCTGGACACTGTCACACAGCAAACTGAACCCAGGTCCTCAGTGCAGCAGGGACATTTCTCATCCTGGTTTGCAGACAAGGGGGGCACCCTCCAGCACCAGCCCCCTGAACCAGGGCACAGGGAATGGGTCACACCACACCTCTGCTCCTTTGTTGGGACAGCTTTGGGAGGATCACAAAAGATTCCTACTGGGGCTGGGAGAGCCACTCCAGAGCCTTCTCCAGGCAGACCCCCGACCTCAAAGCAGAACCATCTCCTACATTCCCCCACCTCCACCATCCGTGGTCCCTCACCCCATGACACATCACATGGGACATTTAAAACTTAGGTAAGCTTTGCTGAATCTTGGTTTCAAGGGAGACAACAAAACCTCTCTTTCACTTTGTTTTATTCCCCTCTCTCCCAGAGTTTTCTTGCAAATGCTGGCTACCTACTCACTCATTAATTGCACTGCTAACATGAGGCCCCCATCCACCCCTGCTCCCCAGTCTGAGGCTCCCTGGGAGCGGTGCCTCCCCGTAGGCTCATTATCCACAAGAGGCTTTTCAAGACAGAAATGTTTCAACGAGCTGAAGTGCAGTTACCAGAAATTAAATATCTGGAAGCCTAAATCCCCAGGTATAAACAGGCAGCTCTCCCTGCACAGAGCTGATTTACACTCACCCACACACTTCTCCCTCTTAACACCTCAGCACCCGAAAGCAACAGACAGTTGCCTAATCCTAAAATGTATTAAATACCTGCCCAAGAAGCAAATACAGCCAGTGTCTCCAGTCTTCCCAAACCAGGAATTCTCCTCTACATGGGAAGCCCAACCCCAAGTACCTGCCTTACCCAGCCCTTCACCCCACCTTCCCATGGTGCTGTATCGGCAGCAATTAACACTTGGAAACACTTGAAAGCTTTCACCCTGGAGCTGTAAATATATCCAGTAAGCCATTCCCAACAGCCGTGAGCTACCACGAGTCCATTGGACATACCAGAGTGACACAGGTTTACGGCAGCAGGATGTTGTCAGGTGTTATTACCTAGCCTGGGTCACCCCAAACTGCAGTGGCCAGCCCAATTGCTGGGCAGGATTGCAGCAGCTGCACGTCAAACACGGATGATACCTTGAGTGAATTTGTGGCAGTCCTTTCCTCGCTGCCCAATCCTGTCCAGGCAGGAGTTGCTCCGCTCCCCGCTCCCGAGACAAGCTGCAGAGGTGTGCTCCTCCCCGGGGACGTGACCACTGTCCCTGCCCACAGCCCAGGGGATGACACATCCTGCTGTTACGTGGCTCCCCTGGCTCCCAGCCCTGCTGCAGCAGCCCCGGGCAAGAAGCAGGTGCACAGTGCAGGGCCCCGCTGGGTCCCAGCAGCAGGACAGCGCTTATCTCCCACTCCGTGCACTGCTAAGTCAACACTGGTGGCCATTCACCCCCAGGAGATGCAGTGCTCCTTGCCCTGGGAACGAATGAGGGAATTCACATATCCAGGAAACAATAAAAATTCATCACAGCTGGCAAACAAACAAGCGGCCCTTGCAGTGAAAGATATGACAGCAGCATAAGCCCAGCAGGTGCGATTTGGCAGATCTCTGTTGATTCAGGGGGTGGCAAACTCCATCTCCCACTTTTCTCCAGGGACCTGGCGAGGCACCTCAAATGTGGCTGGTTCCCTGCTGCAGCAAACCCACCCTCCCCAGCTGGCAGAGGGCTCAGAGCCTCTCAGCCATGCAGGCAATGCTGAATTTTGCTTGCCCAAAGTGAAGGAATGAGTTGGTTTCTGTTACCTGTGTTGGTGGGAGCGGTGAAGGTGGCAGAGGAAGTACTGGGCATGATGGAGAGGGGTGAGCCCATGAGCAAGGGGACAAAGCTGTTGTGGGGTGTCACCCATGGCAAGATCAGGTGCTGGCTCTTGGGGGGCAATTGGCACAGAGAGCTGAGGAATACAGATCTCCATCCTCTCCCGAGACATCACTCCTCTGCCTTCCAAAAAACCATTCCTCCTCCCTCCAGGGCTCACTTCCTGGTGCATTCCTGGGTTTATGCAGTCTTTTTGTCATCTTGGTGAAGGCTGAGAGCAGGGCTAGCAAACAGGGGGCAGAAGACAGCCCCTGAAGCTGACATGGTGTCACTGGGGCCACCTTGTCTCCTTGGCTAGAGACAGACTCATGGTCACCGAGCCCTGCATCCACGGCTTCTCCCAGCCCTGCTGTGATGCCCAGCAGAGGCATGGGGCAGGCTGCAGAGTTGCAGCAGCCCTGCAAAACCCACGGTTTCCACAGTACCTGGGAGCTGCAACCAGGCAGCCAGACCCTGCAGCACAGTTAACATGCTCTCCTCTCCTTGCAGCAGAAGTGACAGGACGTTTCGTGTCCCCTTGTGGGGTGTTCACTCTCACTCCTGTCACGGTGGCTGAGAACGAGCCCTTCAGGGACTGGAAATTGTAAGTGGCGTTTCAAAGTGTGCAGCTCAGAAAAAAACAAAGAGGTGCTGAAGAGCAAGTGTTTCTGGGGCAAAGGATGTTCGGTGCAGTGACAGGCAATTATTTTCACAAATGCTAACGAATAAATGGACTTCCTCTTCATTACCAAGCTACTTCACTGTCATCAGCAAATAGTTCCAATGACAATTAGTGAATTTCTAAATGGGTTGAGAAATTGGCTTATACACAGATACCGATGCAATGAGGTGAGGCAATAGCCCAGCCTCGCTCCTTACCTTTCCTCCTGGGGGATTTTCCTGCATGCTGAATGGGTGAGGCATTCAGCTAACCATTATTTTCTTCTCGGCCCTATCTCAGGGGAATGAGTCTTGAATGAAATCCAGCAGTTTAATTTTGGTTTGATATGAATGGGCTCTGAATGTATTTAATGTTTAAAGGCAGCTATTCAGCTCGGAGGCAGCTCCAGAGGAGCAGCGGGAAGCAGAGCAGACCCCCGGGAAGCGCAGTGGTGCTACCACAGCTCTTTTCTTCCCTCTGCAGGCCACACTCTGATTTTCACTCCTGGACTGTCCCATAAACCTGGAGCCAGTCCATCACTTCAAGACTCCTTGCATTACTTCTGTTTGTTTGTTTAACCCGGCTGAGTCAGGGATACCTGGGCTGAGGCAGGGATAAAATGCCATGCAGAGGAGCCAGGGAAAGTGCTGGTTTCAGTGGGAACCTCAGTACCTCATCAGGCTGCTTGGAGCCCTGTCACATCAGGGGAAAGCTCACAGCTCTGTGTGCTGGAAACTGCTCCTCTCTGATTCTGGGGATGGGCAGAGCTCCCTGTGCAGGGTGCGTGGACTCGGTTCCAGCCATGCAGTGCAGGTGGGCTCACATGGGATGTGCTTCCCATGTTTGGGCTCCCTTGGCAGGGAGCTGGGAGCGTGGATCTCTCCCAGCAAGTGGCACTGACCATCTCTTACCCCCTCCTCACTGTCTCCCAGAAATCACCTGTAGCTCCTGCCTGAGCACTGTGGGCCCATAACCCTGGGATCTGCCTGTGGGCCAAGGACAGCCTTGACACACAGGGCAGGTTCAAGTTACCACACAGCTTTTGCTGCACCTAAGTGGGACCTAAGTTAAGTGAGTTTAGTGAAGAGACACCTTGGGCTGAGCGTGGTGTTACCAACCAGTCAGTCCAGGCTGAGGTGGACACTACTGAGAGGAGAGTCTCATCCTGGCTGCCTTTATCCAGACAACTCATTTCCTGCCCCAAACAAGGGTTTGCACCTCCCTGTTCAACTGAACGACCTCCTCTGATTGCTCCTTCCATCCCCACACATCCCACTGGGAAACTTCTGTGACTGCTGGGAAATTAAGGTGAGAAGAGACAGAAGGAGTTTCAGGTCACACTTCCAGCCATGGATGCCTAGAAGAATCATTCTAGGACCAAGCAGACTTAGGCTGGAAAAAATATGTCACATTTACTGAGTGACTTTTTTGACTAACAGCCAGACTTTGAAAAATATTAGCAAGGGTAAAACATTAAGTGACAGAACAAGGACACTTTAGATGAAGGATGTTGTTCTCCCTTTAATTTACTCCCCTCTACAGCCTTGCAAAGATCTCAGCAGAGTAAGTGTCCTTATTGATGGATACACTATCCTTGTTAGGATGGGACAATATACTTATTTACAGCTTTCATCATTGTCATGAAGGCACAAAGCAAACAGATATAACTAATGAAGATTTAGCTGTTACATAATGTCTTTGCCAACTCTATGCAGAAGTCTGGGTAAAAACCCTGGAAATAAATCTTTTTATGAGAGCATTTTTTAATGAATTTAAGACATGAAGAGATGTATTTGTAGTTTGTATTAGGACTCTGGGTATTGCTTTTCTGGAAAGATATCTCAGGTTTGGAGTACAAATGAAATGATGGTCTGAAAAACACCAAGGAAGTGAACATCACATCAGCCCTACAATCCAAGCAGTGAATTAGCATGTTCATGGTGATGTTCCATGGTAAAGGTGGTGTGAGCTGTGACCATTGGTACCACCAGCAAGATGCAGACTCAGTAATAATGGATCAACAGGCAGAAGAGATGGAGGAGTTGCAGTAAGAGCTTGTTCACGTCATTTGACCCTCTCCGGGTCCCTCTGAAGATGACAACAGCCATGGGGGAGCAACTCATGGTGGCTGGGACAGTAATGCTCCACAGCAAAGCAGGTGAGGTAACTCTTTGCAGCCCCTGCAAGAGGCAGGTTTGGTACTGCAGAAACAACCAGATTCCTTTGATGCTCTCCTGAAATCCATTGCCTGAGAATCACAAGGAATTTAGTCCAAGAGTGGTAAAACTGGAGGTGGTGCATGATCACCTGGTAAGCTCCTGTGGAGCGAGGAATAGGATGCCTCTCTCTGTTTCCCAGTACAAGCTCACACAACCCTTTTACAGATCACACAGTGGAGAAGAAAACAGTCCTTGCTGAATGATTCTGATCTGTGCTCTCCCAAAAAGCACTCCCTAAACACAACTAGAAAGAAAGAGTCATTTAAATTTTCACTCTGTGGCTGATTTCAAAAGAAAATGCCCCATGGCAAAACCACAGATGTGAACATCTCTTTTGGAACTGTGAATTCAGACAGGTACCAGCAGCTTGATCCATTTCTGATTGGTGAATATTTAAAAAATCCTTCTCCTTCATGTTAGGAGAAAAATGGCAAAGAAGAATAAGATCCCCCTTTTTAAAGTTAGGAGGCAGGATAAAGGCACTCTCCCTTGTGACAGATTAGTCAGTGTTTGGGGGTTTGGTGGTTGGTCTCACTGGGACGTGAAGTCTGGTACAAACCTGCTTGTCTAGAAATACAGAAGTCCAACAGAAGGCATGAAGGAATGGTTTCTTCCCAGCTGGGAGCTCATCCCAGAACTCTGCAGAGCTTTTATTAAAGATACAAGGTTTTCCCCATGACGCCCTGTGCTCCTCCTTTCCCTCCTTCATACACAGCTCCCTCACTCGGTGTCTGTTCCCCACATCTGCATCGGGGCCCCAGGAAAAGCCCCTCTGCCGGCACAGTTCAGCTGCTGACGCTCCCTTGGAGGCAGCCTTGAGCATCAGGGGCAGCAGCTCCTCTTGCTCCAGTGAGGGCTCCATCAACACATCTAATTTCTTTCCACATCCAGGCTCAATAAGAGACAACTATATTTCACTGTCATTTCCCTCCAGTCACTGTGTTACGGACTCATGGAACTGGAAAGGAAATCCATGTCTTTGAGTCAAACCCTATAGATGCAAGGCCCCGTTTTAAGCTTCAGCAAGAGCTTTCTACAAAGTCTGTCGATCCATTTCTAGCTGAATCACATTTCAAAGAAAACTGGCCAGATAAGATACTTTTTTTTGTAGAAAGGAGTATTTTTGAATTGATGCTGAATTTCCTTTGACTAGTCGATAAAATAGAAGTTGAAAAGCTCTGAGGGTCAAGGATATATAGGAAGTGAGTACAGTCTTCAGAGTTACTATCCCTAAGGAAAAGAACCAGAAAGGAAGGCTGAGACAAAATGGTTGCTGAGAGAAGGGAGGAGGAGGAAAGCAGGGGGGGTGAAGGAAAAAGTAGTAAAATCAAACTTAATGGCTTGCTGCAGTTTGTGGGGACTGAGGAAACAAATTCTGGAACTGAAGGAGTTGTCAGGCAGTGAGATAGGGTTACACATCCTCCACACAGAGCCTGCAGTGTTGGTTTGATTAGGCAAAAGGACTTGGGATCACTACAGACAGAGCCGCCTTGCTCCCTGTCAACTTGCACAAGTAATCAGCAGCCCAAAACGACAGCTCCCTTCAGGGCAGAGATTTCTTAAAACAAAACTAAAATAAAAATAAAAAGGCCTCTTTGGTCCTGCTTCAAACCTAGCTGCACTACCAAAAGGAAAAATAATTGTTAAGAATCAGAAAGCCTGTGACATTCTCCAGCAACATCCCCAATGCTAATCTTCACCATGATAATAATAATAACAACAATGACTTATATTATTCCTATACCATAGTTGAGCAGCTCATATCCTGAGGAATACATCAAGCTTGATAAACTACTGCCATCAACTCGCACAGTGTGATGAGACTTAGCGTGGGAGGATGCTGATGCTTCATGATGCCCTAGAGAAGATGAGGACAAGATGTGATAAAGATTCCCCCCTGCAGACCTCGATTTCCAGGGAGGATTTGGAGTACGTGGAAGGGAATCATACAGTTTGGGACATTGGCCAGGACACAGGAAATAATGCCCTTGTTCTTGGCCGAAGCATCAGTGAAGCTTCGTAACTGCCAACTCCAAGCCTTAAAAATTCTTGAGATGGGGACCAAAATTGAATGATATTGGCTTAGATATGATGAGGATTCTTTTTTTTTCAGCAGTAGAGGTTTTTGTTCTTTCTGATTTCTGTTCCCAGAGGGTGCATTTTTATACTTTTCTCCATCATAATGAGTTCGAGCAGCAAGTCTCATATATGCATGAAATTTGGGAAGTTTACTGCACTCCCATGACTGCAGAAACGAGGACTTCAGGGAAAACAATAAACTTCACCAGTTTCACAGGAGAATTGCCAATGCTGGTGCTCAGCTGAGGCCCCTCCCCACTGTTACACTCCCCTGCTCTCCTGGCAAAGCCTCTGCTCTGAAACGTGCAGCCTTCCAAGCTGCAGCTCCGAGGGTGGCTTTCCAAGAGGGCCCCAAGTAACAAGGTCTTCAGTGAGCAATTAAAGTGATGAAAACAGCTTTTTCTTTGGATGTACATGGTGGTGTAGGAGGCTCTGGTGTCAGAGGAAGGTGTGGGGTCTCACACATCCACTCTGACGGTCAGAGCACGCTGCTGCTGTGGATTCTCTCCTGGCTAATGAGGCTTAAGCTCTCACTTTAATTTCTCCTTTGTGGTGGGGCCGATAGAATCTTTCTCTTCTGATCCATAACTTATTTTCATAAACCTTGTAAGGACTTCATATATTTAAAACTATCAGTTCTCTACCACATGTAGTTGGTGTTAACCAAGGCACACACTGGGTTGTGGTGCTCACAAGGACCAACAGACCCTTGCAACCTCCTCCCTGTGATCACCCCAGGAAATGCCCCTTCCAAATCCAGGGAAACAAATTCCTCAGGTCACTCCTGGCAATATCTGTGGCTTTTCTACTCCCTCCTACAAGATTACTACATGCAGGGAAGGCAGGAATGGTGTCACAGGGCCCGGCACTGCCTGGGCCATGTGCTCAGCCAGTATTCTTGTGATAGACCTAAAACCTGTCTGACTCATATTTTTATTGGTAAATATGCAGCAGAACAGCTCTAAAGTTGCACAATTCAATTAAAACCAAATAAATCAAAACAAGTCCCAAACCCCACTAGTCAAAGACAAGCTCTCAATAACCTCTTTCACTTTTTGCTAACTTGCTTTTCCGTGCCTAACTGAGCAGAAAGCAGCAGAAATATATTTTAACAGATTGTTTCCCGCCTCTTCCCCGCCTCCCCAAGGCAGGTTTAATATCTCTCTGGAGAAAAAAATTAGTCTCCAATAAATCATCAAGTTTACTGCAGTGCTTAAACCCTGCTTGTCCTTCAGCATTCTGATAGAAAGGGATTGACTCCCCCCGCACACCTTGAAGCGGGGTCCCTTTAGCTGAGCTCTTTGCCATCTACTGAGCCCTGCTTTTCCCCGGCTGACGCTGGAAGCCGGCCCTGGTCCCCAGGGATGCCCGCCCAGCGCTGGCAGCAGCCCGGGACGGTGCCCGGCAGGCTCCCGGCTCCGCGGGTGCAGTTACCAGCAGATGGCAGCTGGAGATCGCGGAGGGAAATTCGGGAGTTCTCAGCTCTTGCAGGCACAGCCCGTAAATCCCGGGTGACCTTGGCACAGACACGGTCTCACCACCGAGCAGGGATGGGACCTTCCCGCTTTTCACCCCGAGCTGGGGGGGGGGATGCACAAGGAGCCCCAGCAAGGACAGAGAGGAGAGGGTGGGGAAAGGCATGGTGCTTATCCTTCCAGGCATTGGAAACAGAGTGAAAAGAAAATCTACCAATCCACAGGCTACATCTCCTCCCTTCACCCCAGGCTCAACCTCTGAAGCCACAGAATCATTTAGATGTCATTTTCTAACCAAATCCCACCACAGACTTGCTCATGCAGGTCCCAGCCAGCCCTCAAATGCATTTTAGGCAGAGTAACTCAGAGGACAGGAGCAATCCCTGTTCTCCCTCCACACCAAAGCCTCACCCACAACCCATCACTGCAGCAGTTCCCCAGAAATGAGCAGTACCCTGTTATCCTTTCTTGCTCCTTTCCTCTTCAACTCCCACTGCCCATAAATGTCCCTCCCTCCACCACAGTCAGTCCTGCAATAGGACTCACTCACAATGCCATGGCACAACTCCTGCTCCGACTTCACATCTTCTTCTGGGGGGTCCTTCTTCTCTGCTCTATCCTCCTTCCTCCTCCCCCCAGCTGATGGCGCCGGTGGGGTGTCTCACAGAAGGCAACTGTGAGAAGGAATCATCCCCACCTGCTCACCCAGAGGAGCTGGCTTTGTGGAGCTGCAAAAGTGAGAGGAGCCCAATCCCTCATGCACTGATTGAATAATTGCTTCTTCCTCAAGAGGCCAAGATGGGCTCTGTTAATGCACCTTGGGTTACCCTTTCAGACCAGGCAATAGGAATGCTTTGTATTAAAATATATCAAATTTCCAAAAATACCCCCCCAGCTTTAAAAAGTTCCTTGTGGTCTGAGGGCCAGATTCACATCTGATCCCGAGGCATAAGGAAGCCCTGTGCAACCTCTGGATCCCTGGTCAAACATGTAGGACAAAAGTGTGCCCTGCCAGGGTGACTTCTGGGCAGCCTATGCTCAGTTTGGGTCGCACTGACCCCCTGAGCAGCTTTTAACCCCAGGAGGATCCTTGTTGTCCCAGTTCCTTGCACAGGCTCCTTCCACAGACAGCACAGAGATTATTCACACACAGAAGCTTTTCTTGGCAAGGACAGAAAATGAAAATAGCATTTTTTCCCCCATTCCCCCCACCCCCAACCCCCAAAGCTTCAGCTCTGCAGAAGCCAATGGAGCCAAAAAAGGGACTAGACAACACATCAAGCACTACCCGTTTAATCCAGCCCCAGTTCCTCATTTACCAATGTCAGCCTCCTGTCCAAGCTTTCTTTAGCTTTCATCTCTTCTTTTATCTCTGTGCTGTCTCTGGTTTGCCCCTTCTGGTTGCTGCTGCTTTGATCTCTTGAACCTCTGCAATCCAGACCCAAATCCATGAGAGTTTAT
Organism: Ifrita kowaldi; assembly: GCA_013398055.1. Taxonomy (NCBI): domain Eukaryota; kingdom Metazoa; phylum Chordata; class Aves; order Passeriformes; family Cinclosomatidae; genus Ifrita; species Ifrita kowaldi. The sequence continues at coordinate 253,192 of VZRS01005274.1, read as the reverse complement.
GCTGAAGAGTTTCCAGTTTTTTCCTGTTATCTTTATATTCTTCCTTTGTTTCTCCCCTGAAACTTCTGGCAGATCCCTTCTGGGCAGCAAATGAGCATTTTAGATATCCAGCCTAGGCAAGTGACCCTTTGACAATTCCCCATCCCTGTGCTGGTGGTTTTTTTTTGTTTCTTCCATCCCAACCCAGTAGCAGTTCCCTTGTGTGGGCTGAAGCTGTACCTGGCTGGGACAGGTCTACAAGAGCCCCAGAATTAGCTGTAGAGGTTTGCCTGTACCATGTTATCTGGTTGCTATGTGGCACAAAGACTGTCTACTGTTCCATAATTAAATTTATAAGAAAAACATGGGAGACACAGTGGGAACCCTGTGTGCTAACCCATTTGATTTCAGCTATTTCTTATCCAGAGGTGGATGATGATTCTCTATTCCATCATGAATACAGTGAGAAGCAGAAGGCAGACAGGTTTTTCAGCAAGCTTTGCTATTCCCAGGTAGGGATGCAGGCATCATGCAGTTATGGGAGGGCTCATCTTTCCCATCGTGGAGAGTGCAGGAGCACTGCAGCAGAACAGAGCATGGCAGTGACTGTGTGGATTCCCTGTGAGTGGCACCCAGCCTGCTTGCTCAGAAAGCAGCCCCTCATGCTGTTCTCCAGCAGTTTTAGAAGAGCTGTGTGCAAAAGAAGTGTCCTCATTTTCACTCAGAAGTATGGGAGAAGAAAAACATGAGAATACTTGGTTGTGCCTTGAACTTCCTAATTCTTCACCCTAAGGGACAGTGTCAGGGCAAACTGTCCAGTCTGTCCCTTGTGGCCTCTGGCTGATATGGACTAAGTTGAAAAGAAGCCGAGGTCACTGCACTGAAGTGTCTGCCCCAGACCTACCTGGGACAGCCACTTCCCCTCACCCCCAGAACCACTGCAGGGTGGGGGCTCCTCTGCCCCAGACCCCTCAGCAGTGGGGCAGCAGCTGGGCCAGCAGGACCTGCCTCCCCCTCACAACCAGCCATCCCCAGCTCAGGGCCCTGCTGCCTCTCCTCAGGCTGATTCCTTTTGAAAGCAAAGCACATAACATAAGGTCTATGTTTATTTTTCCCTTAAATTAGGGTGGCTTGATTTTAATTGAGAGATCTGCCAGAATAAGGCACGTTTGTGCAGCTGTCATCAGAAATGCATGCTTGCTTTTTTCTCCTTCTTTTTCTATTTTTTTTTCTTTTCCATTTCTATTTCCTTTTCATTTTCTTCTTCCTTTCTTTTTCTTTCTTTCTTTCTCCTTCTTTCTTTCTTTCTTTCTTTCTTTCTCTCTTTCTTTCTCTCTTTCTTTTCCTTCCTTCCTTCCTTCCTTCCTTCCTTCCTTCCTGCCTTCCTTCCTTCCTTCCTTTCTCACTTCTCTTCCTCTCTTCTTTCCTAGATCAATTTGCTTGATGCAACCCTTTCCAGGCCAAGCTGCCCCATTTCCAGAAAACGGAACAGAAGGGGAAGAACTCCCCGGGGAATCTCAGGGAGACCCAGGTGAAGTGGCACATTTGTTCTCACGTGCCTGGTGACACACTGGTGGGACAGGGCAAGCCATGCATGCCACCTCCAGGGTGAGGGCTGCAGGGGAAAGGCTGACACAACCTCTATCTCACAAGGAGTTTTCCATTGCTGTGGCCCAGACTTCCCTATAATACATGGAGTTCGTGAAGTCGGATGTTGAAGGAAGGCTCCAGGTTCGTATCCAGTTCCCAGATCCAGAGCTGAACAGCTGATGGACAGCAGTCCTGGACACAGGATGCTGGGAATGGCTCTGAGAAGAGCAGTTGCCCAATAAGGAGAATAGTCTTGCCGGCATCCTGTGTGGCATCACCACCCCAGCATCCTCCCTAGCCCCTTGCTTTATATCAAAGAAGTCTACTTTACTTTGTGGAAAGCAACCAGGGAGATCCAGCCCCGCCTGATCCTTTTTCTCTTATGGAACAGCTGGAAAGACAGTAGCCTGAGAAACTGGCTGACCTTTTTGATGCATTCAGCTGTCTAGCCTTATATTTGTCCTTTAAATTATTTGTCAAAAAACAAACAAGCACAAAACAACCAATCAGCAGGAAAACAAGAGCCCAAACAAAACAAGAGAGACTTCCTTTTCCAGCCTTGCCCTTCTGCAGTTGCTGCTCTGAAGCAGTTTAATCTAAAGCAGGCTTTGGCAATTGCTGGAGAAAGCAATGTCCGTGATGGGTATTTAGAGACCGGGGCTCGCCTGCCATGCACTGTCCAGGGGTTTATTACCTGCTGAAAAAGCTTAATGTGCTTCAGGTGCTACGTGACGTCCAGATGTCGTGGCAGAAGCCGCTTGGAGAGTGCTGGTGATAGAAATGCTGCTGGGTGAATGCAGAAACATTAGTGCCAAATGTAATATTTAGTCCCAGTTCATCTATTTGTAGAGAAACACAGGAGTGGCTGAGCTGGTCAGCACCAGAGGCCCATCCATCCCAGTACCCTGTCCATGGCAGTCAGCTGTAATAGGTTCTTAATGCACAATATCAGGGCACGCAGATCATGGCTCAGGGCCAGTGATTTGTGGTGCTGGGATTTCCGGAGCCAGACATAGTGTCTTTGGATTTAATAGCCCCTGGTGAATTTTGCTTCCAGGAATTTACCTAGCTAATTCTAAACCCCTTTGTACCCACAGTTTCCTGTGGCAAGCAGTTTCACAGCTTAACAACACATATTGTTTATTGTTGCCCATTTTTTCATACCCTGGAGCTGGGTGAGTGTTCTCTGTTGGATGCCACTCAAGACCTGCCCCGGATCCAGCTCACACAGGAGAAATGGATGAATGGGTGGATGGAATCTGAAATAACGTGGCTGTTGTGATCAGATGTGCAATTATCAGCAGGCCACAAGCGGGGTGTGTTTGAGGAGCCAAGACACAGCTCCTCACCTGCCTGGTTGTTAACAGGTCGTATGGTGCTGCCTGCATTACGGACAAAGGGAGTTTTTGAGAGTGAACAGGAACAGGAGAAGATGGGCACAATCTGGGTAGGAAAGGAAGGGCAGCATGGAACCAGATGTGTTTGTCAGATCAGTAGAAGATTGTGAGACTGAAGGCAGCATCCCCTGTCAGGAGGTAAGGAAAAGAGAGTTGCAGGCTGTGATTTGTGTGTAAAAACTTGGAAGCAAGATCTTAAAGTGGGAAATCCTACAGGGACACAGGACACAGCATCCATTGTTGCAACATGAGAGGGCTGATTTCTCTACAGAGATCAGGGAGACCAACCTGGCAGACACAGTTGTCCCTTTCATCTGAGCAGTGACAGCTTTCGGGCTAAAGCCCACCAGGTGGCTGGGCCCTGGCAAGGTAGAATAGCTGTGTTTAAATTCAGTCACTCAAGTTTAACTTATCGAAGCCACCTGCATCATTTCTACCCTTATCAGGAATAGTAGTTGATGGGAATTGTTCAGCAAGCTATGGCTCAGGCATGGGGGATTTAGAAATTGTTCTCAAATTCACATATGGTAAAAGCATCACAGTGCTTTATTTCCCTATGAACACGAGTGATGAAGCAGAAGTGGGAATGTTTTCTACTTAGAGTCCAATTTCCAGAATTGCTCAGCTCCCATTTAGGCAACAAAGTCATTGGCCAGATGTGAGAAAGAGACAGTCAAAGGGATGGTGCTGAGCAATCCTGTGTGGCTCCTTCCTCGAATGACAAATTCAAAGCCTCCTCAGCTGACTGGCAGCCTTATCCAAGGGCTATTTATGGATCCAGAGACTGTTTAAAAGCTTCATGGTTGACCTCAGGCACACGCTGGATGGTCAGCATATTTTTCTGGGAAAGCAAAGTGCAATTCAAGATTCCTTGTAACTTTCTTTTGTTCACCTGACACATGTGCTCCAAAGACAGTGAAAGATGAGAAAATAATATGGGCTTGATAAATGACCGAAAGAAAGTTTCCGATCTGCAGCGGTTCCCATTATTCTTCTTATTCTTGGCATCAGCAGAGTTATGGCAATCTCCCCTGCCCCCCTTCCCAAGCTCTACTCCGTTAACCTCTTTTTTTTTCCTGTCAAATTCACAGGAGTGGCACCTGGGAGCATTTCGACCAAGGGGAAATTGACTGAGCAAAGTTGCCTCTTTTCAAATACATTTTCTTGAGAGACTGGAATGAATGAGAATCATAGTCATAACATGGCTAAACAGTCTTTGTTTAACTTAATGCAATATAATAACCCAAGTGTTGCAACACAGCTCCTTGCTGTGACATCCTTTTTCCATTTGCTTAATTTTCACCCCAAACACACGCTGTTAATAAGCTGCTGAGAAAATACAGCTCTTGTGACAAAATCCAGAAACTGAGCCCCTGTATGGTGTGTTAGATACACATCTCTTATTTGGACTGGCAAGTGGCACCAAAATTGGTATTGCAAAATAGATCCATTTTTCTTGCTGCCAAATGTGATGGACAGATGAAAAGGGAGGGTTGGAGTAGTGGATGGCAATAGGCAGAGGACAAGTAAAATAAAATCCCCGACAGAACGTAGCATGTGAGTTAGAATAGACATGTGATTGCCAGAAGGGAAATGCAGGATGCAGGGTGCTTTGTCAACAGCCAGAGTTAAAATAAATGTCACACTGGCACTGGAAACTGCAAGATTAAACTCCTCCTGGTGATTTATAATTTAAGAGAGAAAAAGGCAGACAGACACCCAGTGACTGAGCTCAAAAGAAAAACTCCTATTGACTTTAGTGGGTTTTGGAGAGAATCCAGTGCAGTAAAGGTTCAGATCTGATCTCTGGAGTCAGAGTATGTTTGACCAGTGATTTTAATCAGCAGAATCAGGCTCTTAATCACAGTTTGGTTTACATTTACTGCCTTTTTACTTGCTTTGTAGCAAATCTGGAAGTCATACTTGTTCTTTAAGAGCTAAGTGAAAGTAAATAAAGACTGCCATAAAATTTGGACATCTTTAAATTAAAACACAATTACATTAAGGAATATGAATAGCCCTTTCCCTTTCATTTTACCAAACCAGTCCAATGCTTTAGAAAAGCCTGAAATAAATTCTGGTTTTGTACAAACAACAATATCTTGAAATTTTCACAAATTGTCCTGAAGATTGCTGGGGAAAGGAGATTTTCTTCAATAGAAAATGCAAAAGATTGTCTTACATGGTGAAAGCTGCAAAATGCATTTTATATAATTTACAAAAAGTAATTTATACAAAAATGACATGGTGCCATGTGGAAAATAGGAAATAAGATACAAAGGCACTGGTTCCCAGATCTTTATCCTTCCCACAGCTACAGCATTCTGTGATTTTTTCATCAGGGATTTCCAGACTTCCAGACTTAAGAGTGCATTTGTCAGGCACTGAATACTGAGACCTAAGATGCGAAATCAAGGACAGAATGCAAAACAAGAAAAAACTCCAACTTTGGCCACTCAAACCTTTTCTAAGAGTCTCAAGCATGTTTTAGGCAACAAGATCAGTGTTTGTGGCGGGAGAATTCAGCACAACATTTCCTTTGAGGAAACGAAATGTCTTGCAGAGGTGGATGGGTGGATGTAGCAGTGGACGGCTTGTAAGCATCTAGAAAACAGATAAATGCTGCTGAAGCTCTCTACACATTGCAAGTGGCTGCGCAGGGGCTCTGTCAGCCCTGGACAATTTGGCACTGGCATTCAAACCGAAGAATAGGCTGCCTGTTTGACACCCCTCCTTCGGGAGCGCTGACATAGTGAGAGGACTAGGGGGAGCCAAATGGACTGCAAGTGATCTACCAGGGATGGTGAATTCAAACATATTGTGCTTGGTTACTGGTGATTTTGCTCAGTTATTTATGGGATGAGTAAGTTTTCCTTTCAGTTAGACACTCTGAAAGATGGAGACACCCAAGCTATTTTTAAATAACAGGCAGATTTCAAACCTCAGAAGCCTATGACTTCGAAAAAAAAGAAACATTTCAGATGACAACTAACAAAATTACTTTTCTGTAGTCTGACTGTAGTTTTGTGCAGAATCTCTTACTTCTATCTGCTAAAACCAAATAAAATGTGATTAACAGTTTCCAGTGTCCCACAAGTTATGTCAGGCTCTGTCAAAGAGCTCCTGGGCTGTTCAAAGGGCTGTCTGAAGGGATTACAGATCCCTCTTGTTGATGAGATCCTCTGCACAGAGACCTGGCTCAACAAAGCTGAGTCAGAGTCATGGATTTGTGAGCAGAGTCCCTTTGAAGAGTCAGAAGAAATCTTTCCCTGTGCCACCCCCCTTCGGGGTTCGGCTTCTTGCGCAGAACTAGAGACAATTCTGAGCAGAAATTTCTGGCAGACAAGAGCCAACATATGGCACAGGCATTGCTCTGGTGCAGAGCCTGTGGCTGTGATCATCCAGGAGAGGAATGACTAACTCTGTGGGATAGCTGGAAATCACGTAACTGAGATGGGAAGATGTCTTAACACCAACACCAGGAAAAGAAAGAAAACCTAATGACAGGAAAGAAGGCAAAAGGTATCGCCTGCATCTGGGAAGAAAAAAAAGAATTACAGCAGTTTCTCTAATGCATAAACATTGGAAAAAATCTGAAAATATCTCTACTTCGAAGAATGGAGACATCTTCATTGTTTGAAGGGGTTTTTTGCTGCAGGGGATGAGAGGTCAGCACAGCTGCGAGGCCTTTGATTTGAAGGACAAAATTGCTCAGAGACTATGGGCAGGATTGCCCACATAAGCTACAAGTGGAGACAAACATGAATCACATGGACAAATAAAAACTCCAAGGAGCAATATCCAGAAACTTAGTGCTGTCTGTCTCTTTGAGACTCGGATTAGATCACACATTAATTGTGATTTTTGTTTGACATTAAAAATTCCTTTGGAGCAGGCTTTGTGTAACAGCACCATTGCTGGAAAGAAAAGGTCCTGAAAAATGTCTTCATAGTTTTCTGTGTATGTGTATAAATATTAAACTGCCTTCCTTTCAGACATGCCACTGAACTCTGCTCTTGTTTGCATGTTGAACCTGGAAACTTCTCAAAAGTTTTGCCTACGGATAATTCATGAGTTAAAGCCCAAATTGAAATGCCATGTTACAACTTGTAGAAATGTTAGACAAATATAATGACCATATTTTCCAGTTACCTAATACCCACTCAAAATATAAACCCCAAAAGAACGGAATTGTTTTCATTGCTGTTAACCAGACAATATCACTCCATCTAAATATAGTATGTGATGAAACCAATTTAAATATTGTCCAAGTATTTAACACTGTAAATATTAGACTTAGCACTCCATAAAAACGGGCTTTGATGATGTAGGCTGACAAAAGGAGACTAGTTAATTGCAGATTACATCATGGCTAGGACAGCATCACTGCTAGGACAGCCACGATAAATGTGAGGTGCAAAGTAAATCTAACAAAACAAAAATAGTCTCTGTTCAGTGTTCACCTTTATCAGTTTTGCTAACCTTTCTTAGCAAAGATGGGGGGGAAATGCAGTCCTAGGTGAAGGAGTATCTGGAGCTCAATATGTTGGTGAAGTTTGCATTTAGGGCCTGATTCAGAAAAACATCCAAATCTGTGTTTGACTTTTAGGATGGGTTTTTGTCCTTTTCACTACAACGGGACTCATATGTACTTCTGACATTTTCCTGCAGTGGGAAGATTTCCTGAGTCAGGGTCTGAATCTACCTCATGTTGTTTTAAAATACGGCACAGCTCCGTCAGAGTTGGGGAAACAAAATTTTAAAGCTTTTGGTTACTGATAACTTCAAAGGATTTCTTAAACTTCTGAGCTCAGATAACTATCCTGAAAACAGGGACAATTTCCTGGCAATACAGGCCTGATTTTCTTCTTGTAGCAACCTGCACCCTTGTGTGTCTATCAGTTTGAGTTAAACTTCCTTGACATCTGCCCAGATATTAACATAAAGATGGATTCTGCTGTGTGTTTTAAAAAGGACAGTTTAGTGGTACCAGGATGTCCTCAAAGTCCAGAGGCAGGACGTGTCTACATGGGTTTAGCTTCAGGCTCACATTAGTAGAAATTTCAGCTTGCAGGTGAAGCCTGGCCCCTCATTTGAACTCCTGAACGGGATGGAGGCATCCATTCCATCCTCCTCTCCCCTCCACCAAGGGCTCCCAAATGTGCCATACAGAGGCCTACACTCTCACTCGCCCAAGAAAGCTGAAGTGCAGTTCAGTGGACTACAAGAAGAGCTTTGATTTTCCTGAAAGTTCAGTGAGTAAGTCTGTGTAAGTTCCCAGCTGTTGTTGTGCTCAGCTGATAAAGTATCTTGGGGGGACCTCATCTATTGCTGAAATCACTGAAGGTGCTTCTGGCAGCTGGTGCTATCAACAAGTGGTTGCCACCGTATTTTGGGCATAAAAGCTGCGTAACCCCCAAAATTCTATTTCTCTCTCTTATTTCATGGTCTCTTTTACTCTCCTTCTGCTCTATATAAGCTGAGTTCCTGCACTTTCTACAACATCCTTCAGCGCCCAAAACACCTAAAACCAGTGATGCTGGAAAGAGCCTCCTGCTAACAAAAGGTCTGGCCCCAAAGTGGCTTGTGAGGCCTGTTAACACATCAGAGTAAAATCAAAATAATGATGTTATATAGAATAAGTGAGTCCAGCTGTCGATGTTGACACTCTTGAGCCATGAAAGGAGAAAAGTGATATAACCTTGGGTAGCTGTGGTTTGTGCAGGCCCAGCTTCGTTGCCTGGCTTTGTGTTTGCCTGCACACAGGGATGGTTACCTGCAGAGATGCAGTGGTTCAGGTGAGTTCATCTGGAGCTGGCGGTCAGCAGTACCTCAGCAGCAAAGACAGAACTGAAATCTGAGCTGGTTATAAAAACTATCTTGCGTGTGTGTGTGTGTGTCTGCTTCTCCTCCCTGTTAGGTGATTACTTTCTGTGTGTACGTGTCTTTGCTTCTCCTCCCTTTGCTTTTCCTCTATCACAAGGGATCCAGGATCACCCGAAGCCACGGTCCACTTCGGTATCTGCGTTGAAGAAGGGTGTGTAGCTCAGATTGCAGCAGCTGGGCACAACTTCCACAGGCCAGGAGCACACTGGTCACACGAGCAGGCAGGAATGGGATGCAGGCACCCCTCCAGCTTCCCTTGTTTCTACTGTATTTGTCTTTCTTAATTAACCCTGCACCATGTTACTGACCCAAAGACATGGCAACAGCAGCGTTGAGAACTGCAGGGATTAAGACATTTGCGTTATAATACTTCAGCCATGAGATCATAAGTGCCCTTATGCTGTATTTTGTTATCCTGGGTTGATAATGAAGGCTGATAAAACTCCCACTTTCTCTCTGTATTCAAGTGAGTTAATGTGTCTGGGCTCGTGAGATCCCGGCAGGCGGAGAAAGCAACAGCACAAAATCCCCAATCTCGGATGTAATCAAATAATGAGGCTGTTTGAGGACATTACTTGTTAACATATTAGCAGGTACCAGGGGTAAGTGAGTGTTTATTTAGTCCTGGTGTAAAAGCATGTCTAAAATGATTTATGCTGGAAGCTGTTTCACAGCAAACAGGCTGCTTTCATGAAGGCAGGTCAATCACCATCTCCCGTCCGCCCTCATAAATCATATTCAGGTGCTAATGTAACCAAAAGGTTTATATAATCTGCACAATCAGCATGGAGGTCTGGGTGGATACAGTAATAGCCTGCCTGCATAAATGCCTTCTGCGTCTAAAGGTTGATATTTGAGGGGAGTCAAATGATTGATTTAAAGAAGAAAGAAAAGAAATAAACTGCCATGACAAGTAACAAAGTGTATGTACAGTTTTCCAGCCATATTTTACACACACAGGAGTAACTTGCCACTGTTGCAATCTGCTGCTGGGACTGGTTTTGCATCAGGATAACTTCCATACACATTCTCTAACAGAAAGGGGGCTGTGATTTTAAGGTAACGATGACAGATACCAGAAGCACAACACTGTAAACTGGGATTGGCTTTCTATATTCCCAAAATTTCTCTGGTTAAAGGTTAGTTTCACATTACTGAACTCTTTTGCGTACTGGTGGAGGACTCCTTTGAGAGATGACATAGTCTCAAAGGACCTTCTGGACCTACATCCAAAACATCATTAAGTTCCATCTTGAAAGTTGCCACAGATCGTTTTTGTCTGCTCTTTACTTCTTTGTCCTCCCTCCTCTTGTTGTAAAGTGTTAAAAAACCACACTTCCCTTCTCCCCAGTTTTCAGCTCAAGCTTATTCATGGCCATTTTATATTAGCAGCCAGATTTTATCCTATTCTTCATGTTCTCCTTCCTATGCCAGCAGTGTCCTTTAGTTTAAATAGCTTTTCTCTCCCACGTGTATTTACCACTGGATAGGTTTCTACCTTGGGTCTTCATGAGGTCTTAGACCTCAGAACATATAACCCCCATAAAATGTTCCACTTTCTTCAGACAAAAGTCTTATTTTAGTTCACATTAGTCAATAGTATCTTCTCTCAGCCTTCAGTGGTTCCCACCAAACAAGAGAAACCATTTGTCACGTAAACCAGTTTGGATCAGTCTTACAATGGCCCACATCCTTGAGTAGCACACATCTCCTACTTACAAGACTGCAGCTCTCTCTTTTGCTAACAAATCCCTCACCCAGCAATTTCACTAGCACTGTTAGTGCTGAAAAGAAGGTTTTGAAATATTGTACCATAATACTTTGATTTGGGAATGATGTTTTATGAGTACAAGAGGCAAACATATTTTTTCTGAGGAGTAGCATCATGTTACTTGTTTGCCCAAAGTGTCTGGAGACTTACTGGTGGACCATGAAGTCCAGACTGTAGGTAATGACTGTGCTTGGACTTCAATTGTTAATTGCTCTTCATTATTTGCTTCTTATGAGTCATATTATACCATTATAAAGTCAGAAAGCATTAGGAATTCAATAAAGACACGGGAGGGATACTGAGCAAAATAAATAACCAGTCATGGGCAAAGATCAATGTAGATTTGGTGTAAGCAGATTGCAGTTAACAAATAATGTTAAAACTTAATGTTTGGCAACTAAATGTAAGTAAGAAAAGAATTTGTGGGAGCATTCAATAATAAAGAAGGTTTTTTGTGAGCGGCACAGCTAATGAAGTTGCCCTCTGTGGTATTGTTTGTGTTTTCTTTTTAATTTCTCTCCCCATCATAATAACCCACTTTTTGGTTTTGGTACTAGGCTAAGGACTGCCAAGTTTTTCATATGAGCTGCACCTCTTACAAAAGCAAATAAAAAGGATTAAATCAATCCAGATTGTAGAACAGCTCACAGGGGCTCAAGAAGGTTGAGTTTGTTTGATGTGCATCTGTCTTGGGGTGACTTTATGATTTATCCCCTATCGCCACTCTATGCCTCGACATAGACAAACAAAGCTGCATCTGCAAGGTGTGTGGTAGTTCGAGTTACAAAACACTTCATGCCTGTGACAAGTCCTGTATTATGTCCCTTTTAGTTAATTTGTGGCAGACCAAAGGAATCCTTTACAGCAAGCAGAGGTGCTGCTCAGCTGCTAAGAAAGCTGGTTTGTGAAGAGCAGGGGCACGGTGAGTCTAGAAAAATCCAAGTCTATATGTTAGGTGCATAAATGAGATGTCCTTTCTTTATTGGGAAAACTGATTTCAGGATGTTCCGAGGAACAGGGACTTCCAAATGTTCCAGTAATTGACTAAAAAATGTTTAGACAGTCACTTCTTTCTTCTACAAGAAAGTAGTGGCATCAGTTCTCCTTGATTTTGTTTATTTATTTTGGGCACTCTAGAGAAGATGGTGGGAATCACAGTCAGAACTTGCATCACCTTGTATTTCTCATGCTTTATTTCATTTTTGTTAAAGTAATTGAGGTAATGTGTCAAGGGTCATTGAAAATTGTCTTAAATATTCTTCTCAAGTCTTTTTGAGCTGCATATTAATTTGGGTGTGAACTTGGCTGGGTGCTGGCCATCATTGATGCCAAGTGCACAATTCTCCTCCAGAGATTTGCTGCGTGATGTTGTGCAAGTCTGCCTGCACTTCCAGCCTGCTCTGTTGAGCTCAAAGTTCCTTGGCACTGAAGTTTATGTCTGGCTGTAGGCATGGCTTCCACTCAGCATGGGGATGGGGGGCCTCAAATGACACAATTCTAGTACAAAAAACCAAATTTACAGTAAGACTGTTTATTGCACATAATGGATCAGCTTAACTGTGTCATTCTCATTCTGAGAATCTCATTTAGACTTCAAGGCCGTCACCACAGGATGTAAATAGTCTTTCAAAAATTAAGTAAAGATGACACACATGAGCTGATTTTTAATTCTTTTACTCCAAGTTATGCACATATTGTGGCTTTTTTCTGTGACAATTTATTTCAATTTTATTCCTTTCTCCAAGAATCATTTATTGACTTAAGCCATTTGTCATTTAGACAATCACTGTGATCTTTAATTCTGACTTAGAAATCAATATAATATGAGACATAATTAATATACCTATTTGCCAATGATTAGACAGGTCTACCCTGACTGTCCAGCCAGCAACACACATACAAAGAATGCTAAAAATTGCCTTTTGCTATTACCAATAAAATATACAATTATCCATCAGGCCAGTGGGAATCACTTGTCATTTTTCTGTCCTAGAAAGGAAAAGAATAGAGAATGGAACAGAAAGCAGAACTCCCTTAGAGTGATTGGTATCTTCAGTTGTGATTCATCTATCACGTCCAAGACAGCTGAGGTGAATGGAAGAGGTGTTGTGCAGTGACCTTAAACAAGATACCTGTTGTTTAAAAGACCAAAGTTAAGGAAACAAATTTCACCCTTTCACTGCAGAATTAAAGGTCAAACTACCTGACTCCTAAACCAGACCCACTGAATAACCGTGCTGCCCAAGCCCCTGCGACAGCCTTTCCCCAAGGTCGTAAGATGAATGTAGGGTAATGTTTAACATAGCTGGGAAGAGAAAACAGAAGGCAGTGGGATGTGGTGCTGGGAAAGGCAGACACAGTATCTCTCTGGTACTGCTAAACTGGATTGCAGGGACCGTGGGGACACATCCTCCTTGCCCTGGGAGAAGTCCCATGTAAAGCTCAGGAATAATAGGAGCCAATGCTCCTTCATTTCCTTACCACAGTTTTGTTACTGCCCATGTGTGAAAAAAAGCATCCCTGAGTGGCCAGCCAGGCAGCACTCACAATTTTTTTCAATGTATAATAGCACTCGTCCATTAACCATAAATAATCTATATTTATCCGAGGGGTCCCTAACAAAGCCGTGTGTACATTGCACAGAGCATTAGGCTATCAAGGTATAAACTATTTAAAGCAGCCAGTGTTTGAATTGTCATTTCTCAAGTTAAACATTATGTTGTTTCAATATCTAAAGCCTCCTTCCCAATGCAGCAAAAATGCAAAACACATTGAGAGAAAATGTAAAACATACTAACTTGATTATTATGAGTGCTCTGGATTGTGTCACAATTCACTATTAATTTAGACCACATTCCAGTGGCTTCTCCCTTCCCTCTGAATTCTGGACCAATCTGTCAGAGAGCTACACCACTGATTAAATAAGAAAGGTATATTTGCATGTATGTGTTTTAAAGTCTGCTCCTTGGAGGAAATGTTTGGGATATGCAGTTTAGGGAGCATTGCTTTCCATTAGCAACCAGAAGTGATGGACTTATTTTGAGGGTCATTTACATAATAAATTTTTTCTGGACATCAGGGACATGGTGAATTCTGTGACTATCATCATGGGCCTGATGGTGAGGTTTGTGTCAGCTCCTCTCACCCATGATGGAGACACAAATGATGGTTAAATCCCCTCACTGAAAAATTGGTGCAGCCAGAACCAATTTCGGTTTTGGTAGAGGAGGAAAAGGCCTTGTGGTTACAGCTCCAGAATATGGTTCAGCAAAACTGGGTTGTGTTTCTGCCTCTTTTATAGACTGCCAGTGTGACCTTGGGTGAATCATTAATTCTTTTCCACCTGTAAAGTGACCAAAATGGATTTTCCTATTTTCTCAGTTTAAGAACATAGTACTTTGGGGTAAGTTAATCTTAGCTACTGCTATGACAGTGCTGGGCACAATGGGATCCTCCTCTTAAAAGAACTATGGTGAATGTAGTATTTATTTAGGGCATTTTGACATCACTGTATCCAAATCAGCTTTTGGAAGGAAATGCAAATAATGCATATAATCAGACTTTTTTAGGAGACTTCTGCTGATTTTCTGGCCACAGAGTATGCACTGAGGATGGCAGGCATGTATTAAAGAGGCAACAACTATTCCTGGTCATCTCTGTTGCTCTTTCACAAGTTGAAAAGCCAATCTTCAGAGTACCTTTTAAAAGTCTCACAGAAAGATTTCAACTCCCTGCAGAAAAATTCTCAGAATTCACCCTACAGAGCAACAAAAAGACCATGGTTCATCTCCACCAGAACACTGGACAGATCCCTCTCAATCCATGAGGTTTTGATGTATTTGTTTTTTGTGCTTGGTGGTGGTAGTAAATTCTGGGCAAAGAATTTGGGATCCAAACTGTTTGTAGCTGGACAGCCCAGCTGCAATGTCTCTCTCCATTTTTTACCCAGAGGGGGCCATAAACGCCCAGCTGAGCACTCCCATCTGAGTTTCTTGCTTATGGGAGAAGAGCACGTCTCTCAAGGAGGACACCAGCTCCTCAAGTCACTGTCAGTGTGCGTGGGACAATAGTTTGAAGGATTAAGTGAGAGACAAAAAAATAACTTTATGATCTGTGCTAGGCAAATCCCATAGGTACAGCTCCTGAATAGCAGAGGTTTTCAAAGGCCGCCTAGGGTGGTCTAACTGCAGAGTCCTCACCCCAGGGAGAACAAAGTTTAGCAAATATGTGGCAGAGGTTGGGGAAGATTCTTCCCTTGTAGAGTGGTTCTGCTTTAAAAATGACCTCTTCTTTCTCCAGAGACACAGGCCTTTAGTGTGCTGATGCTCAGCTACTCCTCTGAGGGGTAAAACTGAATTATGCAGGGTTTACTCTGGAAAAGACTGGAGCTGGGTTCCAGTCTGATACCTCAAACAAAGTTATTGGCCATGGCTCCAGTGGATCCTTGTTGCTTTCTGCCCTTTGTTGTAGTGCCCAAGAGAGGACACTCATCACCCTCCACTCCTGCTGTATCCTACGGCCCAGTGAGTACCTCCAGCAGTACTCTGTCAACCCTGCTGATCTCTTCCACCGACTGGAGAGGGAGCCTAATGCAGGTGTTTCAGTGAAACTTATACAATCCAGATGTAAATCCAGTGGCAAGTCCCTCAGGATTAGACATGTCTGGAAATGAACATTATTGGGCTGATAAGATTTCTGAGCATTTTTTCCACAGGAAACCCACTGATTTTCATCTCCAGGTTTGGCACGCAAGCTCCCTAAGGCTCCTGCAGAGACATACCTTGGATTGCCTGTGACAAGATATGAACAGGAGAGCTCCAGCTGACATGAAGGGCCAGGCTGGGATGGCAGTTAGGAAGGAAAAAACACTCTATTCTTTACTGTCGATTTTGAAAATGTGCTCAGGAAAGGATTATAATGTCAGGATTGTAATACTTGTTGCATAAGAATCGCTGTTTGGAGGAGTCGTTTTTGGAGAAAAAGCTGAGAGAAGAGGCCATTCACTTCATTCCTGCAGATACACCAAATAAAAAGGGATCAGCTAAACCACAGACAAGCCCCTTTTTGCTTTTGCAACTGTTCATTTTTTCCATCAGAGCTCAGACCATGGAGCTAAAATACAGTAATGAAAACCTTCCTTGCAGCCCATGGTTTTGCAGTGCCTTAGACCAGGCTGAGATTGAAGTCAAATGGAGTTGATCCCCAATTTTCCAAACTGCACTAGGGCAGACGATGGTCTGAGCTTCAATCTCCACACAGATGAAACTGCTGCAGTGGGACTGTTTTCTGGGCTGATGTTTTTCATCTCTCAGTTACTGAGAGTCTGAGAGGAAGCAGAGAAACGTTATCAATTCCCTCTGCTCCGGACCATCCGTCTTTCTCTGCTGGCATACCTGACAGCTCAAAAATTATCAGGTAGCAGCTGCTTTTTGATTTCTTCTCTTATCTCTAACCCACTGTCTCATGAAATGGCACATTAATGCTTAAAGGACAGTCTAGCCAGGGGAGTGTGCTTTCCCCTCTAGCCAGCAGGTAGAGCCAGCAAGCCTTGCATCGTGTCACAGGCTAATGGCAATTTCACAGAAACCTGCATAAACAGATTGCTTCCTCTCTTCCTTCCTCCCCCAGAGAAAGCCCTGACTCTAACAGTAATCCTAAAAACCTGTGCAGGGAATGAAGCATCTCACAGTTGGAAAATACTTGCAGAGGTGACCTTCTGTAATGAAGATTTCAGCATTTGCTCCAGTGACTGCACAAGGAAGACCAGGAGATGGGAATCTCATTGGATGTAAACCAGCATCCAAATTGTGCAAGCTCTGTGTTTGGGTTATTTTTTAGTAGGAAAGCAGAAAAGAAAAAATAATACCTTGCTGCTTTCCATAGCCATGTCCCTTACACTGCAAGGGGTGGAGGGCCCAGGAAAGGCTGCTCTGGGCATGTTTGATGCCATGGTGCACTTGCTTCTTCTTCTCCACTGCAATCATGACTTTGAGTCACTATCTTCTTTCTTCAGCATCTAAAAGTGGTGTGTTCCAGAATCTCTGTAGGTTCAGGAACTTCACACTGGCCACTATCTGTGTTCTTCAGTCCCCATCAGTGTGCCTATCTCACAGTCATGTGTTTTACAAAAAACTATACTTCAGCTTGTATAAAGCATAGTGTTATATCTAAGTGAAAACCTAAAAAATTCTACAAACAGTAGTTATACATAAAGAATATATAAAGAAATTTTCATGATAGCATATGTACACAAACATCTTTGAACATATTTGTGAATCCTTACACTGTTGCATTTCAGCCTGTGATTAGTTTGCATCATTCCATTTTAATATCATTAGTGACCATAGCTTTAATTTCTCGTTTCAAAAACATAACTGACATTACCATCAACATTCACTTTTTATATAAAACACGTAGTTACTCTTTTGCCCCAAGTGCTTTAAAAAAACCTTTTGAAACTACTCTTCTGTCCAATTTCTAAGCTTTCCCAGCACAGCCATTTACCTCTGCTAGGCACAGTTTTTCAGAAAGAGGTCAAGGATGGTGAAAGTTGCTATCACATCACAAGAGTTGATAGTGCTACTTTCCCCTCAATGCTTTCTTTCGCTTGCCTTGCAAGGCCTCTTTCAGTTCCCTTGACCCCGCTGCCCCGCTCCTTTCTCCTGATAAAAGAGAATTAATAATAGAGCTCTGGTTTTCACCGGAGCCCCACAACCACTGGGATATGGCAGTAAAACACACAAGCAAACGCTCACAACAGCAAAGCCCCCCCACCTCCTGAAATCCATTTTCCTTGACGCCTTTGATCTGGGGCAGGTGGGAAAGAAAGCAAAAGGCCTCTGGGAGAATTATGACCGCAGTGCCTTCCTAGGTGGCACGGCCGCTTCCTTGAGACTCACAGTGCCATTAATGGCTCCTTTGTGCCAGCGTGTATCAGACCACCAAGGCATTTACCCAAAGGCTAGAATGTGTGTAGAATAAAAAGTAACATTTTGCTGCTTCTTTCTGAAGGTCAGATTCGTTTCAGTCTCACAGCAGCTCATACTCAAGCAGATGGGTAATGGGACAGCAGACTGGGGGAAGAAGAGGTTTTCTCATCTCTGTTCTGTGGGAACAGCCAGGACTTCTCACATAAATGCACTCTCCCTCCCCCACCCCAGTTTCTTTAAACCACTGGATAAATCCCCTTTTTATCCATCTTCCAAAATCCACTAGCAAAGAGAAACAGCTCGTCTCTTTGCACAATGTCATTGTGGCCTAAAAGGCCAGCACTGAATAAACACCCAGTTCTGTTCACGGATGTTTTCTGCTGTTGCAGTTGTGTCTTGCTAGGACTACCAAAGTTCTGGGTAAGTCTTCCCATAATTCGTAGAGATTACATGCTGGACAGGTGATGTGGGTAGCCCTGTGTCAGTTGTGTCCAGAAGACATCAAAGAACCACAGAAGTTCTCTCCAAGACTTGTGAAGAGCCTTTAAGAAGCAGAAGTCTCTGAAGGTGGTGTTTTGCATCTAATGGACTGAATGGAGAAATAAGTGGGTTGCACCAACTCCTTGTGAGTGTTCTGTCCTATCAGTGGTGTCAGACACAAGGAAACTCTAATTGTAGCTGAGCAGGGGATAGCCAGATTCTTCTACAGAAATCTCTGTCCCCCTTGCCCTCTCACCCTTCTCCTGCCACCTCCTCTCCTCCCCCTGGGCCCGGCACTCATCCACAGACCACTGCCATGCAGCTGTGCCTGTTCCATGGAAGAGTGTAACCAGTTGTGGATGACACATTCAGGAATGCTTTCAAACTATATGGAGGGTGTCCCCAGGCAGAAAGGCTGCTGAGTTTGCCTCAAGTAGTGCAAAAGCCATCTTAAACCACAGGCAGAAATGTGACTATCAGGTTAATCTGCCCTGTATTCAGCTGCCTTGCTTTCAAAGAGCAATTCCAGTACATCATTTCCCCATTTTTCCTGAGTCTCCAGAAAACCCTTTATAGTGAAGGCTGCAGACACAAGCACTGAAGTGCTGGGTGTCCAAGGCAATGTTCGAGTGGAATTTTGATTTACACCCACAGTTGCTTTGGAAAAGTCATCGTAGTTTTGAAACAAAAGAAAGAGGAAAGAAAAATATCAAGGGGGTGGTAATGTATCTTTATAAGATCTTTAGTGATAAATTCTCAGTAAAGGTCAGAGAAGCCCATTCAGACTAAATAGAAAAAAATGTGCTTGAACACATGATCGTTAGGCTGGCTTGACTTCTCTAGTCTTCTGCATCTGTGAATGAGGCATTGAAACCGGAAATTGAGAGCGATTCCTTTCCCCAGCTACCATTCTTAGACAGCACTGCTCAGTCATGTAACTCCCTGAAGGCATTAAAATGTCTTTCCCTTCCTGTAAGAAAAGATTTTCTTTACCTTTTCTTAAGACATTAATTACAGGGTCACTGACTTTGCAGATTACTTGCTAAATTGAGCTGCATTCTGATATCCTATATTTTATTGGGATGGCCACCCATCTCAACGCTCAGCTTGGGCTTGACCTGAGATTATCCAACACTGAAATCATGACTCTTTAAAGGGAACGGATTAATGTCTGCTCTAAAGTGATCTAAGATCATTGAAGAAAGCCACGAGCACTCACCTTTCTCCAGCTCCTGGCCATATGGACCAGCTTTTACTTTTGTCTCAACACCAACAATCACAGAGCTGCATGGGGAGTTTAATCTGCTTGGTGACCTGTCTAAACAAAAAATTAAGACATTGCAAATGTCTTCTTGTTAGGCTGGTTTTAAGATGGATCAAAGATAAGGACCAAATCTTCCATAACTGTGATTGTCACCACAAAAATGTCACAGGAGTAAATACCTGCTCTGGCATCAGCAAGGTCCTGGTGAACAGTCGGAGAACCAGTATTTCCTCCTGGAAATGGAAATTCCCCCAGGAATGGACCACAGGAAAGCACTGGAGAGCTGTGGGCCTCAAACCAGGTCAGAACTCCCAAACCAAGGACTGGCACTCATCACCCCCTGACCCTGGTGGGGGCCCAGAAGGAGCAGCAGAAGGAGCTCAGGTTTCTCTCCTCAGACCAGCAGTAGATTCATGTGGAAGAGGACACACAAGCTGGTCCCTGGCCTGAAAAGTCTTTCTCACTCCTTGCTTTCACATCTTGGTGTCAGGTTTTATGGAACACAGATGCAGAGTCATTCACTGGACTGCCATAAACCCTCACTATTCCACCGAATCTTTCAAGTACAGCCCATTATCAAACTGAAACAAGTTCTCTGGCATTTGAAAATTGAGAGATTTTTGAAAAAAAACCCAAAAAACAACTTTTCAGCTTGTGTTTTGAAGTTGATGGACAATCTCATAATTGAGTAGCTATGACAACAATGGGATTTAATACAGCAATTCAGCCTTCCTGATGCTCAGTGGAAAAAGAAGTGGCAGAGATTTTTACTGCCCCACCTGCAGGGAGGGGCTGAAACCCCAGGGCTGGTGGAGACAACCCCTGGCTGCAGTTTGGGATCAGCACAGTGTCCTTGCAGAGTCATGGGTCTGGCTGGAGCATTCCTTCATCAATAGGCACCATTTATCACCACGATGCGGCTGGGTTCCAACAGCGACAGAAGGAAAACACTGGCAATGTTTTCATTAAAAGGCACAAAAGATTTGCAGTGTAGCTGACAGAGGCCATATGTGACCTGCTCAGTGTTCAGCGGGGCTGATAAAGAGCAAAAGGAGTGTCCTGTGAAGGTAAAGCTATACCTCACCTTAGTGAACAGCCACTGGGGGTAGGAGGTGGGAGAGGACGATCAGATTTCCTCTGACCTGGAGTTCAACTTCTTTGGATGCAACCAGGAGTGGCTGAGATAGCAAGGTAGCTCAGAAAAAAAGAGAGTGAGAAAATGGGAAGACCCTTTTTTTCTTCCTTAATGGAAAAGCTTGGCCTGGGGCTGTTCACAAGCTGCCAGCAGCAGCACTGACCTGCATGCAGACCACTGTATTCTGCATCTCACAGCAAAACTTTACCAGGATAAGCACCAGGATGAGTGCAAAAATGTCTCCTGTTTTCACAGGTGGAAGCATTTTGGAGGTGTGGTGGAGCAAAATCCACCCACTCCCCCCAGCCAGCCTTGCATGTCCATTTTACACATGTGGTCAGCCGTGGCAGTGGCCATTAGCAGCATCACCAAGGCCTTGGCAGACAGATTAAGCCACATCCCCTTGGGCTCTGTCAAGAGTTCAGAGAGCTGCTTCTCCTCTTCTCATCTTATCTCAGACACACAGAAGTACTACAGGACTGTGGGCAGAAATTAAGAGTTTCTTACAACAGGGAGTCTGCTCTTCTCTAACCTCAGTCCACACAAGATGCCCATTTGTCCTCTTCAACTTCCTGCTACTCTTCCCATCTGCCTGCTGCACACGCCTGCTGCTGCTGACAGTCCTTAGTTACATGTTTACAGAGTGTTTCATATTTGGTACCTTTTATTTCATCCTAGTGTTTTCAGCTGCTACTGTGAAATCAATAAAACAGACTCTCACTGATGCAGCACAGGAGAGATGGTCTGTACAATCACACCAGGCGTAAGAGAAGAAGGAAACAAACCTCGACCTTATTCCATGCTGTCGAAAAACACTTGAATAAATCCAAACATTTCCTCAAAGTTAAACCAGAGGTCAGGGATAGAGGAAGAGACTTGAAGTTGCTTCATTCCCTGTAGGCTTGAGATCAGAGTAAACCACAGCTTGCTTGTAACACCAGGCACTGACACGGAGCCAGCTCTGGGGTGGCACTTGGCAATGTACAGTCCAGCCAGACCAGAAGCTGCAATTCCTCTGGCTGAAGGCATTTGAGTGCCAATTCACCTGCCAGTGGAAAAAACACTGCAAATGCTTTATCAGTTAGGCATGTGAATCACAGAGAGCTGAATGTCCCCACAGCTAAAAGGTTAATATAAATAACTATATTTAAAAGTGTTATTTATTGTTTCTTCAAGTAGCAGGCCTTCACGGCCCCGCGGCTCTGTGGCTGGGGTATGGTTTCACAGAATTTACGTGGGCACTTGCTGAGGTGTGTGGGGGGAAGTTTTGTGTTACGGCATCCTGACACCCTCTCCTTGTACATCACTTGTTACTCACCTCGCTCCTGCCCTCTGCTCACCTCCTTCACTGGCCCATCTGTGCAAAGGAGGCTTTGTAGAGCTGGCAGGGTCAGTGATTAATTACACAAAGACAAACAGAGTTAATATTCTTCCTGGGTAGAACTAATTACTCAAGTGTTTGCTTTTATAAACCTCAGATTGATTGTTTCAGAGACAAATCAGTCTAATTGAAAAGACCGTTTGTTTCCAAGAGGAGAAAAATAACATGTTTGTGCATCATGGGTCTGGAGGGGGGGGCTTTTTTCCTCTTCTTTTCAAAAGGGAGGCAGTGAAAGAGTTGGTGCACATTGTTGCACCCTCACTGGACATCAGAGCTACCCCTGTAGCTGTGCCTCAGCCATTCCCAGACCATTTCCCCTTTCACACAAGCTGTTATTTCTCTCACCAGCACTTTGTGGAGGATCATGGGGTGTGAGGTGGAGGGTATGCACATACTGAAAAGCAGCCCCAGCTCAACATGCTCAGGGTTTAGCTGAACAAAGGCAGGAAGAGACAAGGGGCACAAGATACACTCACGTCTTTTGCTTGCATATTCTCTGAATCAATTCATGAAGCCTCTCACATCTGGGGAACTGCAAACAACTGGCATATCATTTCTGCTCCAGTGCACTCAAAACACTTCACTGCCTTTCTGCTGCCTGAGTCTGGCGTGTCACCTCCTACTCTCTCCTCTCCTTGGCACCTCACCATCTCAGAGCACTTTGAACTCCTTTGTCTTTCCCTGCAGCCTTCCCTCTCTGATGTCTTCTTTCACTGATGTCTCCTCTGACCTTTTTCATTTGTGTTTGTTCCTTTCCAGGAGATTTAAGCAGACTGGATTGGATTCACGAAAAGCTGCCTGGGTGCCGTAACAGAAAGCACTGACACATGAGACAGGTATAACAGAGAGCTGGCATGAAATGCATGCCTGGGCCCTTCACCCCTGAGAAATCTGGCCCAATGGACTGAAGAAAGGAACTGGAAAAGGGGTCGTGTCTCAGGAGGGACCTTGAGTATTGCTGTACCAAGATGTCCAGAAATGTAGACTGAGGCTGGGCATCAATCTCCAGCTCCTGATCCCACTTACAGTACTGACCTGCTCTGCTTATGTCTGCATCACTGTCCATATGGCCTCTGGGAGTGAAAGGAAGTTCTTGCTGTGGAATTGGGCTTGTGAGTGAGCAGGATACTTGCAGGCCATTCAGTACAGGTTACTATTAGCTAGGGAATTACACTGGCCATGATAATGCAGGAGGCAGATGCAATTCTGTGCCCTTTGCCATGTGGAGCAGCAGACCACTTCCCATTTTTGGCTCTGAAAATCTCTCAACAGAGATGCACCTCATCAGTTTGCTCCAGGCTGCCTATCACCTGAGTGAGGCTGCAGGACATGAAGGCCACCTTCCTTTCTGGCTAGAAGTACCCATTAAATTATCTGTGCTTAGTGATCACTAAGACACTAAAAAAACACCTCCAAACAAGTCAGCTCCACAGAGGCTGGGGCACCAAGGGACAGGAGGCATTTCCAAAGGAAGGTGATGTAGTACAGGCACAGGAAGCTGATCTGAGAGTGAAGTGGCAAAACAGCCCCAGGAGCTCTGAGGAGGAATGAGAGAAGCACCAGAGAGTGCCAGGCAAGAGTTAGTGGAGAAAAAGTGGAGGATTTGCAGGCAGAAGGAGAGCCATGTGCAAAGAAACCATCTCCTGCTGCTGGTTTTCAGCTGGTTGTTTTCAGCCGTGCTTGGGAAAACACAGCAACAGGGTCATTCTTCATAAATAAACACTCATAGCATCTGCTGCTTCGCCAGGGAAAATAACACTGCAGGCATTTTGCTAACTAGCCATGTCTGAGAGGAACAGAAATATCACTGCTGGATTAAGCTGAGGAAGAAGTGGAGGGAAACCCCTATAAAACAAGTCTGGCCCAATTGCTATCCAGCATTTTTTTTCTAAAATAAAAAAGATTTCATGCAAATTTCTCCATTCTCCACCACCCCCAAAGTCAGGTGAGCATTTTGCCCCTTGAAAGAATACAAACCATAAAGCAGCCAAACAATTCTGCAGGTCTGCTCTCATCAGGCAATTAGCCAGCCTTCTTCTCAGGCCATGACAAGGATGATGGCACGCTGCTCCCTCCCACACTTTGACTTAGGTCGAGAAAGCCCAGCAGCACCCTGTAAATCCCAACACTGCTGACAGCCAAAATCAGGAGCAGCTCATTCCCCTGGGGAAAAGATTTGTTAGAAAGGTGCTGAGCTTTCCTGACCCATATGCTTTCTGTTCTCACTACATCTATTCCTTCACCTGCTTTTTGTTTATCTCTGCCACAAAATTCATGTGTGAGTGCCTAGAACTGAGCAGGATTTTCCTTTTCCCCTTCCCCACTTCCCCTCCCTCAAGAGAAGAGATGCTTGTAAGTATTTGAGCATTTTTTTACAAAGGGCTTTTCTCTAGCTCCTGGCCTTCCCTTGCTGTCCCTCCCTTTTGTTCTGGATGAATTGTATGGTGTCAAGTGTCCACAGCAGCCATCCCTGCTCTAGTCCAGCACTGCAAGGTGCAGGAGATGCACAGTGGAGAGGGAAGAGTGCAGAGAGAAGGGGAACTACCAGATATTAAAAATTGCTGACCCTTTACAATCGTTAATGCTGAGAGAGGATATATTTTTCATGGGGGAGGGCTGGGCAATTTTCACAAAATTGCTGGGCTGTTTGGTGATCAGGCAGAGATTCAACTGCAATAACATGTTCTCCAGTTTCCGAACTGAATACCAGGAGGTTTGAAGGTGAAGCCACAAAGGCTGACACCTTTGATCAAACCTTTCCTGCTCTTGGCAGGAGTTGTTACTTTAAGTGTGATACACGTCGTTATGGAGGTAACAACAATAACTTTCCTCCTTCAATTCCAGGGCTGGTTCCACAGAAAGCACCTGCTGGTACTGCTGTAATGGAGAAATGCTGCAGAGCAACAGCCTTTCCCCAGGCTTAGTGGGAGCAGTCAATGGAAATTATTTGGGACATTTGCACTTTCCCTGTTGCACTTGCAGCTATCATTTCTTATTTCTAGTTGCTAATAACAACCACCAGCCTGCTCAGCAGTAATTCCTCTCTGCATGTTGCAAAGAAAATCAGAGACTTTTTGAACAGAGTGGGAAAAGCAAAGGACAGGGAAAGGCAAGGCTTGCACAGCATCACCCAGTAAACCAGTGGCATTCAGCCAGATCTCGAGGCCTGATTTAGCAACAGAGCCCAGAAGAAATGCTACCTGACAGTAAAAGTTTCTTAAGTATGCATGCACATCTACATGGAGAACAAGGCAAAAGACGTACATAATATTTGGTAACAGAGCTGCAAATTGGTACATGCCAAAAGGTTTTCCAGAAGCAGCCCTAACTTTCACTGTCAAATAGACAACACGATCGAGGAAGTCATCCTTGTAACCACCTCCCTCTTGCTGTTCTTCCTGCCACCTCTGTGATCTTATCTCATCAGTGAATGCCAAAAGTCAACCCCCAAATCTGAAGAGTTTTCCCAAGAATTTCATGACAAAAAGTCTATGGAGATTAATGTGTTGGAAACCAAACTGACTTTACAAAAATCAGGCTGCAATGCTCTGGAATTTACTACACAAATACACAGCCTGTCTGCAGGTACTTCTGCTTTTTTATTTAAAATCAGTGTAGTGTGGTCAGAATGAACTGGTGAGAGGAGAGGAGAGGAGAGGAGAGGACTTGGCTGATTGGAGAAGTTCACTGCTGCTGTTCAATCCATTGAACAGGCAGACACCTTGCAGGACTCATGTTTCAGTTTTTCACATACAGTGTAGTGTTGCACCAAGCAACCCTCCTCCAGAATATCTGCAGAACTGCTATAATGAAGCCCTCTTTCCAATCCTTATCTACCAGCAGAATGAAAGAAATTGGTTGCAGAAAAGACATGCCATGTTTTTTCTCCCTTTATGTTACTTTTGTTTTCTGGCATCCTATAATACCATTCCATAACATTGTGACATGTGCTGAATGCTTTTCTGTGAAAATAAAAACATGGAAACATGGTTTTTGCTTCAGGAGTGAACAGCAGTTGATAGGAGCACTTTGTGGTCAGATATGGCTACTGTAAATTTTCTTGAATTTGAAACAGACGCTGAGAGGCAAATCACTTTGCAGATGTCAGGGCAATTTGATCTGCAGGGAACCTGATCCTACAAGCTACTGCACTGCACTGGCTTTTAAACAGGAAATTTTAAATATGTGAAACAATCACTAGAAGTTAAATGTTCTTGCTTACTTATAAGCACAACCTTGTTGCCCACAGAAAGGATTTGAGGATTTGATCAAACAGGTAAAGATCAGTCCCTCAGCCTAGGTCTAGCTGCACTGTCTAGTTTAGAGACAGAAACAATGTTCAGATCAGAATGCCACCAGTCAGGACAGACAGACCCATACTGGCCACTCTGGTCTGTGACTGCATCCTCAATATGCTGTGTGACTGAAGGCATGTTTGGGAATGCTGCTAATGAACAGATTTCACCCCAGCAAGATATTTTTCCACCTCTGAGACGTTGAGAGGTTTAGAAACGGCTCTTTTGAAGTCCTTCTGAGACAGCAGACAAAAGAAAAGTATTATTTAGGGTAACCATATTTTCATAATTAAAACTTGAGCATTTTTAGGGTCAATATTTCTCACGATTGCAAAACAGTCCAAATGCCCTTTCTATGGTCTTCTGAAAATGTCAGCTTTCAATTATGCTTCAACGTGTATATATTTCTCAGAGCAAGGACATGGGGGTTTATTTTGCCAAGTAACACCACATTCTGATGAGGTTCATTAATATAGCTGATGGGAAAAGGTCATCTCTGTCCCTGCGCTAAATACCATTATTTTGACATTTGGATTTCAGCCTCCACTAGGGTCAAAGAGAGAGGGAAAAAAGAAAACCTTAAAGTCTTAGAGGATGTAAATACTTAAAAAAAAAAAAAAAGTTAGTTTTTTGTTCATAAATCAGAACAAACCCTATAGTGCACACCTACACAGCTGCACATTCAGGAAAAGGGAGACTGCCTGGGCCAAGGGCATGAGGTTTAGATTTCCTGGAAAGTACCAAAGGAGCTCTTTAAAAAGCAGCCATTTATCTTCACCTGAAAAAATCTCCTCACAAATTTCAGGACACCAAGCTAGAGGTTCGCTTTGACGCAGTGAATATGCTCAAAATCTCCTTCACACACACTGAACAAATCCCACTTCAAGCAGAAGATAGGATCAGACTGGAGCTGTAGTGAAATGGCTGAGCAAACGGGGATTTTGGGGACACTTTCTCACCTCTGTTTTTTGCCTGTGTCTAGTGGGGATGCTGGGTGCACCTTTCTCAAACAGCTAATGTCCTGCTCTGCTCAGGGTTGCACCTCGAGCAAACATTGTTTTGTTACAAGAACTGAACACTGATTATGTTGAAATCAGTTAACAGGAAAACTTGCATGAGACAGACTTTCTAAAGGAAGCTGTTGAACAATAAGAAAAACAAAGTTTTGTCTCACAAGAACTGGGGCACAGAGAGACAACTACAGCATATCAACTGCAGTTTGAAACACTTTGCTCATCACATTTTAATTTCTCACTATTTTCTCACAGCCTAAAACTTCTTGTAAACCAAATGAAAATACTGACATGAAAACCTTGGGAGTTTATTACCTTGATGTAGAGCTAGCATTCCTGCTCAGGACATCAAAATCAGGAGGTAGTAGTTTTAAGCCAGAAAATCTCTTTGGATGGTAAGATTGTAGTAATTCCAGAGGATTTTTTCACAGCTTCACGGCATGAAAACATCCTGCCCTTACGTAGAAAGCAAGGCTCTACATCAGCAGTTTATTCCAAATTATTCTTTTTTGACCTGCCTCTGAGCCAAGCCCCAAATTTAACATTCAATGCTTGAATCATGCATTACAAGATAAAACAAAGTCCCCAGAGTCCCCCACCCCACTCCAGCTATATAAAAATTAAATTATTTCAGGCAGAGAAGTCACGAACAAGCCAAACACAACAGGACCATAACATGCAGCCTGACATTGTTGGCTCTAAACAAACAAACAATTGCACATTCATTTTGACAAACATCTGAAGAGCTGCACTGCACAGAGAGAAGAGTCCAGGGGCCAATATTCATTCCCAGGCAAGTACATTGGCTTTGGTGGAGTTACTCAATAGGCTTGCAGAGCCATTGTGCTTCTCTCACTTCCAGCAGTCTCCAAGCACATCTGAATCACATTCTTCTGCTAACCGTTCCTCTCCCCCTGCACAAAAGCAGCCCTAACATAGGGAGCAGCAAAAAGATCAGGCTTTGTTATCTTTTCTGCCTGCTCCAATATTTCAAGTGCTTTGGGGGCTTGCTAGTTCCCTTGAACAGCAGCCGTTCCTCGGTTTATTCGGCATAAATTACACAATTATGTTTCATATCATCACAAGGCATCCGCAAATGAATAGCAGACACCCCTTGCACTCAGCCTGTTTAAACAGGATGCCGACAGAGGAAAGAATGTGTAATACAATGACTCCACACTATTTCCAATGGCAAGAGCCCTTTTACACCTGCATAAATAGAGTTGGGCCAGGCTGGTTGTACAGGCATTGTCTCTTCCAGCTACATGCCCTGCTGTTGTACCAGCCATTGTTTTCGTCATGGCTTCGTGTGCTGGTCTGCCTTCTGCAGGGAATTCAGCCTCTACCTGAGTGGTTACCTTCATGAAAAGGCAAGTAACAATAGAAAGCAACAATATGTTGTAAAGACCTTGCTGGAGCTATGCAGTAGAGCAAAGTTTCACTGAATGAACGTGCCGCTGAACCTGACCCTTTGGTTGCCATAGAAGCGAAAAGCAACTTGTTTCAGTTCCTCCACTGCAAAATTTGCTATAAATCAGGGTTCTAGTCTCAATAGACTTCAGATTTTACTGGCCACTGTGTGTCTGAGCTCTGGCTGAACATTTCTGTTTATAGCTCAGGTGCAAGCCATAATCCCCAGCTTTCGTCTGGGATCACTTTTGATGCATTCTCCTTCCCCACATCAGCTCTCCAGAGAGCTTCAGCAATTCTTCTTTTCCTCTCTGATGAGGTCTGGCCCAGCTGTTGCAAATGGTGACGTGGTGGAGTCTGGGAATGAGATGGACCACCTTGGACATTCAGATGGATCACCTTGGATAATGAGGGTTCTTTCAAACTTTGCCTGGTTCCTACCAGACTTTCTGATCTGGTCCTTAAATGGGCCATGGGTGCAGGATCTTGTTCAAAGGAATGACTCACCAAATCCTGGAGGGAAGCTCTCAAGAAAATAATGAGGAACCTTAATCTATCTTGGGTAGCAAAAGTGCTTCCCCAAAAGTAGCCATGTCAATAAAAGGTTTTATGTTCAACTTGTCATGAATACACTGAGGGAGGAAAAATATAGAAGAAACATGAATTCTCCAGACACTTCCAGATGGGAGGATGTAATGCCCCATCATCAGCTGTCAGCTGTCGCTGGATGATCAGAAGACTTTGATATTTAAAACAGACCTTTAAACCAGATGCAGCATTAGATTAAAAGCTATAAACCTGCTTAATTGTTTGGCATTATGCAAGGAACGGTTTGTTTAATTAGAAGATATTTGGCAACTTGTTAGATTGTAAAATGTTTGACAACATGCCAGTCAGACCCTCGAAGCGATAACAGCAACATCAGACTCGTACGTGTTGTACATTTTGTGCCACATGTGTGGTACATTCTTCAGCGGAGCCATTCCGAAGAGGAATTTAATGGCTGGGGAAGGTGCCGGATGAGCAATGCAATTATTTTGCAAAATAGCTGCTGCACAAGCAAAGTCAGTGAAGGATTTTTTGAGGCTCGATCCAAGCAGGACACCTGTAGTTTTGGTCCTCAAGGTCTCCCACTCTTACCTTCTCCACTGGAGTTCTTGGCCTTGCACACACTGGGAAGGTCTGGGTCTTTTTCACTCAAAGCACCTCACTTAAACCAGGCTTTTAATGACCAACTGTCATATCCAGTTGGAAGAGGTGGACAGACCAAAGATATTAAGATAAAATGCTACTCCTACAGCTTATTGGCTTTTCCGTGATTGACAGTGAAGGACGAGACACCACAGGATGGGCAGCACGACACCCAGACAGACAGACACGAGAGAGCCTTCCACACACAGACATTTCTGCTCAGGTTATCATGTTCCCTGCACATGTTTTAAAAAGGGAACGTTAAGCGGATACCGGCACAGTCCTTTGCCTTTCCAGGGGGGTAGCCAATTTCATTGCATTGAACATAGTGATACAAAAATAAGCAGATGACAAGCCAGCAATTTCTCTGATTGGAAATGTGAAAGGAGCAGGCCTTTTGGGGTTATATCAGGTAACGCAGCTTCCAGTTAGAGAAGCCTTGTGTGGCTTTTTTTCCTGACCATTCTGAGTTTGTTCTAGCAGAGAGAGAAATTGTAATAATGAAAAATACATTGACAGAGCTGCTCAAAAAAACATGTCTGAAATAGGCAAATTTTGATCCAGCTTGGTTCAGCAAAACATTCTGATTGCAACAACTACATTTTCGGCATGAGAGGAATAGCAATTTATCATTTTTATTTCTTTCCTTTTGTTCTTTAAATGTTAGAATGTATGTGTCAGTGATAGTGTTCTGATTTGCTATTTGAACATGAATATACATCAGTCACTGTGGTGCATTAATGTGCGCATCCTTCCATACTTAACATTCTGTTTCAGCATTGAATGGAACATATTATCCTGAAGCCAATTCTGAATAAAGACATTTCAAAATATTGGAATTCTTTGCAGACTGGAAATTTTGGTGTTTTGGTCAGTTTTTATTAAAAGCACATACAAGCAAACTAATGAAATCTTAAAAATCTAAACATCTCAGTTTCAGTTTCTCTTTTATTTGAGATCACAGTTTGGTAATTATTTGTTTTTAATATTATTTCCTAACACTGTTATTTCTTTTGTTCAGTAAGGTAATAAACGTGATTCCTACTCCTTCTCTAGGTTACACATTGTGCTGTCAGAAAGTCACTTCAATGTTCTATGCTTACATTCTCCACCAGGAAAGTCCTACAGCTGTAGAGTTAGAGATTTTGAAAAATGTTACCAGTCAAATATTCCTCCATCCTGCTTTTAAAGACTTACAAAGGCAGAGGCTTCAAACCCAGGCAATCTATCCCTGTGGTGTTTTTTCCATCCCCTAAAAAGGTTTTCCTCCTGTCTAACCCAAAACCACCACTACTGCAATTTAAGCCCATTACTTCTTGCCTTATCCCCAGTGGATATGGAGAAGAGTTCATTTCCTCCCTCTTTGCAGCAATCTTTAACATATTTGAAGACTGTTATCATGACTGTCTCATAGTTGTCTTTTTCCTAGACTAAACAATCCAACTTCTGTCAATCTTTTCCACAGAAGTTCTATTTTCAGTCCTTCTCATCATCTTTATCATTTTCCACTCTTTTCTCTATTTTGTAGCCACCATCACACTGTCTTCTTTCTGCCACCTTCTTGGTTTTTATCTTTGTAACTGGAATAATTTTTCTCGAGGTGCACAAGCACCAGCTGGCACAATTCAAACTTTGGTGATGGAGCACTGCCGCTACACCCCCAGTAAATAAGAGCAGAGTGCCATGAACCACACCAGAAGTTACTGGAAATAACATTACCTCAGCCATAGATATCAGGCTCTATGTTAAAATATGGAGAGATTAAATACCAGTCAGCTCAAGCTGATCATTGGCATGAAAGGCTTCTTTGCTTTGTTTTGCTTTGCTTTGCTTTTTTTCTTTTTTTTTCTTTTATTTTCAAAGAAGAATTCTAATGAAAAAATGTTTGAATGAGGTCTATAAGCAAAACTTCTCAGGGAGTTGGTTGCCTTTGAAAATATTGGGAGGCATAGTTTTCTTTTCAGGTCAAAATAGTGATTTTTATTTTATTAAAATCAACTGTTTGAAAATCTAAAATTGCTGGGAAAAAAGAATGCCTGGCAAGTATGCCTAAGTATATGAAAACCACTGAGCAGGTCCTTAACTTGTGGTATGCATGCTATTTCCATCTGTGTCACCAGCAACCATTCCAGCAAACCACTCTGATCTAGTATCATAAGCAACAAACTTTACCACATCTATTCTATTCCTAAAAACACTCCCCAGAATCACCATGAAGTGACAGATCTAACACACCAGGGGTGACTAATGTTTATGGTGTTCTTCTGTACACAAGAACACAAGGTGTCAATTATATAAATCTGGGCTCTTTTCTTCATGCCCCATAGATCTCTGAATCAACTTAAAAGGGAAGATAATTATTTCAGCACAAGTCTCAGTATGGAGATTTGGAGAAAGGAGGTAAATATTTATTCCTACATTTACTTCTTGGAAAGCTGTATCTGTAAACTGTTCCAGGCTGTAAATTCCTCTCTGAAAGCTAATTTCAGGCATATCTCAGATAGTTTCAGAGTGTGCTTTTGTTTCAGATAAGGAATAAATGCTTCAGAGACTTATCTGTCTCCTCTAAAGGTCTTTAGCTTGCAAAATTAAGCTATAAGTATCTTGACAAAGAGCTTCTACACCTGATTTTTTTCTACTTTTCCTTCCACTGAAATTAGAAGAACAGTATTTGAGATTATTCCTCCAGCACTGTCTTCTGCTGGATGAAACATAGGAAATTTAGGAGAAAGCAAAATTTAACCACTGGATATTGAAAGGGAACACTTGGAGTTATGGGCACATTATCCCAACAGACCTGGTAAGTGACACCCAAGTGAGTGGGCCCCAGGAGAACCTTGGTTTAAGCCAAGTTGTGCAGGAGGTCCCACACAGCAGGGTCACTGTGACAATCTCTGTATTTCCTTGCCCCTCTGTGGGGCCACGCTGACAGCAAAGGGGATTCTGCCCTTTGTTTATTTTTGAATAATGCTAAAATATTGACTACTTCACCTGTTCCACCAATTACTGTCATTCCAAAAACTCCAGAACACTGATGTGCTCAGAGCAGTCTCCAGTGAGGTTATGGGCAGTTGTGACCCATTGTTGTACCTTCATCCAGATGTTGGATGAAGATACAACAATGGGTCACAACTCCAGCACAAACCAGGCAGGCACAGGGTACCCAGTCCTTTGGACAAGCATCTTGCTTTTCTGGGTATGACTCTCTTAAATAGAAGTCTTCCATGTTTATGCTAAAAATAAGTTCTATTGGAAAAAAGAGCATCACAGGCCTTGGGGGAAAAAAAAGCAAAAAAACAAGCCAACCCAGAACTTTAAATCTGTTTTCTGAAGAATCCTGTCTTGCCTCATGGATGTTATGTTCCCTCTCATTGCAACATTAGCAATGCTGCCTGGAAATTACCCTTTTCAGCTGGCAGCCTTGTGCTGCATCAAAATCTCCTGTCCTGAAGTGATCTGAACTGCAGGTTGACTGAAAGAAGCAGCTCCATGCATTTCTGGATGTAAGTGGCAACAGCAGCTATAAAAAGCAGGATGGATCCTTAAGTTGGCACCTAAACTGTTCCTGCTTTCAGGGATCCACTCTCAGAGATCATCTCTGAGGAGCCTTCTCAACACAGCCAGCTGGTTAGAGAAGGAAGTGTGGGAATTTCACTGGCATTCATATTGTTATCATCACTGTTTAACATTCACAAGGGTTTGGGACCTTTTGAAGATCCCACCCTCTTTGTGAGCACAGAACACATTAAAAATCATGGTCTCAAAGAGCTTGTTATCTAGCTGGCAAAACAAAAAAAAAGCCCAACCCTGAAACTATAGGGGTGGAGGGTTCTTTTCTTTGCAATAAAACTAGTTCTGGGAAATACTGGATCTGTTAATATAGCACTGACTAGGTTACATACATGGTTTTAGCCTTTAGTTTGGACATCTTCAGCTCCTACAGATCCCTGTGTTTTACTGGTGGCCAGTACCCTGTGCTTCTTATCGAAGGATCAAAGATGATCAATTCAGCCAAATGCCAGATGGAGAGAAAACTTTCCCTGGCATGAGTTCTGCCCTTCTCCTTTGGAGCATCCTTCCCCTCCAGCCAGGGACATCTTACATGTGGCGTGGGGGAATTCAAGAGGAAGTCAAGGGGAGAGGGCTGGTCATTACACGTTCACCCATCCCAGTGTCAGAGGAGACCTCCTCTTCCTCACAGCTCCTGAAGGGTTTCTCGTAATCAGCAGGACCTTGTGCTTTTCCTCCTGGCATCAGCAACTTTCCCCTTTTATCACATTTGTTGCTGACTCCTTCCAGTCTGCTGCTCCTTGCAGCTGTCTGCCAAAACCAATATTCTCACAGCTGCCAGAGGCAGCTTAGACTGGCACATCATAAAAGGCAGCGAGGGCCACATTTCCAGATTAAAATAAACCCAGTCACTTCAGCGCCTTCTGACAATGTGTTTGACATGCCTGTGCTGTGGCCTCACTCCTTGGCTCTGACAGGACACAGACGTGGCCATGGCAGTTCATGTGGGCATCCTGCTCCCTTCTCCATGTGCCCGGCAGGAGTGGCCCACAGGATGACACAGTGCCATAAACCTAATCCGGCTCCTCCCTCATCCCTGCCTTCCTTCCTTGGGATTACAGAGGGTTGCAGTTGAATAGCAGAATGTTGCCCTTGGTAGAGCTTCCCTCCTAACATTTCCAGGATTATATGCATGTATTGTTAATGTATTTATTGCTGCCTTTTGATACTGGTAGGAATAGGCAGAGACTTTGGTCATTACAGTGCAATACATCTTATTTTGGAAGAAGGTTATTCTCTGTGTTGGTCCTCAGCTGGTAGCAAAAGGGAAGGGCACGTCTACACATTCCCAGCCAGCAATACATCCTTGTTTTCTGACAAAAAAATTATGAAACTGGCACAGAAGATTGCAACTCCAGAAGACAGGAATTCCCAACCCAGGTGGTCCTTTCCCATTTGCTGTTCCAAAGAAAACTTTAGCTCGTGGACAATGTCTAGCAGGAAAGAAATTCCGTGCAAAACAAAAAGAGCAAGCCCTGGGCAGGACAGGATAAACAATGCCTGAGCTTTCTGCTTTGGGTGAAAAACATACTCACAGGTTTTGAAGGTATAAGGCCTCTTTGCTTTTTTACTTAAGTCAGTCAGTAAAGTCATCTGAAATACCCTGGGGGAAGATCCCGCGTATGTGTTTATGGGTCACTGAGCGTGAAAGATCAACCTAAGTCATAGCGCAGCAATCAGTGTTTGCTGAAAACTCACCTTGCAAGGACACCAGCTCCCACATGTCCCTCAGGCTGCTAAAAAAATGAGGCCACAGGGTGTGGCACACACTAACCCCTTCCAAGGACCAGCAGTAACACAGGGACATGTCTTTTACATGTTTCTACTCCTGACACCACGAAGCAGGCACAGTGTTTCAGGGCAAATGCCAGCTGCCATACTGCTTGTTTTCCCAGATTCCTTCCTTGCTGCTGTTCTCCTCATCGTCATACTCCAAATGAGTTGCCAGGTTTGCAGCATCCCTCCCTTCACACCATGCTAGGATGCTTTAGACACAGAGGATGGTTTGTAGGATCAGTGAAACTTTACAGCCACCAAGAAACATTGTTCCAACCTCTGGACTGCAGCTATCAGGAGGCTGACTGACATCAGTGCTGCTATGATAATCAAATCCACCAAAATCCACCAAAATTTGATCTAAGGAAATCAAAGATTGCACCACATCTGGACATAGAAGATGATTTTTAACATAGCAATATTGGATAATTACATTTAAGGGCATTTCTATCAGCTGCAGTTAATGGATCTAATCAAGAAGTCTTCTAGGTCTCCCTCATTCTGCCTCTCCCTAGACCCCTTAATTTTGGGGAAAATCTCTGGGGATTTATGTTCCCTGCCTCTTCTGAGGGTGGGAAATGTATCTTGTGCTAGGTAGCTTATCCATTCATAGCATCCTTATAAACTGGTGGTAGGAATGACTCAAGTGTTTTAGTGCAGTTAAAATGGTGCAAACTCCCTTATCAGATGCATCTTCCTTACTCAGAGCCATGCAAATTCCTCACATTTTAACAGTTATAAAACCAATGAGATGAATCTCTCTCCAGAGGTGCCTGTGTCTCTATATCGAGCATGGAAGGAGATCAAACATTGCTTAGATTGGATGTCTAAATTTTGCATGGGTAAAGTCAGTGCCAGTGTGAAAGAAAAGGCCCTCATAAATTTCAGCTGTGGAAGCCAAGAATATTATGGCTTTCAATCTATCAGTTGCCACTTGTATGCTTCATCAGCAAACAATTTTCTACTCTTCTTTTTAACTTCTTGGAGCTGTTTCTTAATTTTTGAGTGAAAAATTTTCCCATGAGAAGTCAGGGTGTCATGTCATTCTAAAGTCTTCCCTATGAAATGGTTGATTTTCAGATGATTTTTTCTTTGCCAGAAAAAATGAAGATAAAATATTTCTCATCCGTGTTGCACTCTGTATCAGCCAACATGTTTCTCATGGAAGACACAGCTCTGAGTTTGTCATGACCTTGTATTCTCCTCAGATGAACACTATCTCCCCCGAAAAATTTGGAGGGCAAGCAGTTAGTCAAATGGGATGTCTGGGTTCCTTATCTAGCCACGACAGCAAGCAAAGTTATTTCTAAACATGCAGTGATCTGTTGTAACTGAGCTGTGATGTTCAGAATGGAAGGACTTCCACTCCAGACTGGTTCATCCCTCTCTTTCTCTCATTTTAGAAGACATTTTGAGCAACAACAGCTATAAGAAATTAATCTGAGCCTCCTATGACTGAAATGTTCCAGTGTCTCAGGATTCTCCTTACACTTGGATGAGAACTAATTTAAATCTGATAACACCTTTTATTCTACTGGGGGAAACATTGGTACTCTCCTCTTCTGCTCTGACATGGGATAAAACAAGTATGTGAATTTCCCATGAGTCAGATATTTTTTTCCTATCCACTGCTATTTTTTATGCTGTGATGCTATATGTGGAATTGTACAAGAAGAAAAGATTGCCAAAAATATCAGCTCTTCCCAAACAGCATGACAGATACAATATATGCAATACAGATGGAAAACGGCACAGCGTGGACACTTTTATAGCATGAAGATTCTCAGCACTGTCAAAAGCAGAGTGAAAAAACAATAGGCCTGACTTTTCTCTCATCTGTCTTGGTGTAAATCAGATATAAATCCAGGAGAACTGCACTTCTATAAAACCAAGAAGTGAGATGAATTAAGAACTGGACCCACCTCACCTTCTAATCCCTGCAATCATTCAAGTTAGCACCATGTTAGAGACCAACTTTTATAAAAGGCAAGAGGAGAAATGGGCTTAACTTTTATGTGGAAATTGGAGGTTTGTATAAATTCCTGTCCTCCCCTTTTTATATGCTTACAGCTTCTGAAACTTAGCAAATATAAGTTAGAAAACTAGATTCTCTTTCAGGAAGGATCTGCAGCACCTTCACAACAAAATATGGAATCTAATCACTGCTGTCTAGGTTCCTCCCCATCTCCTGTTTCTCCCTCCCTCTATTACTACAGAGAACTCTTCCTGGTCCTCAGCCTGTTACACTTAACCTACCAGAAATGAGATGTGAAACTGATACAGGAACATGAAAAGATATGACTGAGGAGAGAAATAGTTGTCTGCAAAATCTGTTGTCTGCAGAAGATGAAAACAGTATAATTATTCAGAGTCTTTCAACTCAAGAACAGGAAAGAATAAAACAAACTGGAAAGTTGAAGATAGCTTTTTTTTCAAAAAAAAAAGGTGGCTCTTCATTCAGCTGTCAAAATGCTTGTCATGGGAGCTTGTGGAAAGTAAAGGTTTGCAACAGCTCAAAAAGTGGTTTTGGGGAAAAAAAAGCTCGGATCTATCAAGAAATGTTAAATGTTCAATACAGGAAATCACCTGAACTGTATCATACCAGAGCCTGAGGGGTATTCTGTATAAATATGCTCCCTTTGTCATTATCCTGGACATTGGATGCAAGCTGGCTTTGAACAGTGTGTCAGTCCATGGGATGCAGCCTGCTGGGGCAATGTCTGCACCTCCTGCTCTGGGAACAGGAGATGACTGCAGAATCCACATGCTCTTCCAAAAACAACTCTTGATTTGTGTTCATCCCCAGACGTCTGGCATTGCTTGTTGCCTACCCAGCAAGCCAGTGGTAGGAGACCTGGCTGAGCCTCAGGTTCACGTGGGAGCTTCCTTCCTTCCTTCTTGATCCTGTCAGTCCCACATCCTGCTCTCAGCTGCAGAGTGCCTCAAAATCCTTTTGACAGCCCTTGAAGGCTGTAGTCCAGAACCCCAGCATTTAATTGTCGTGCTATCCAAGCCATTTAAATCATGGATAAAGAAAGAACAAAGTGAAATGTGTTCTCTGGGCCCAGCTGCACATATCATAGAGGGGTTTTACAGCCTAAACCGAATGGGGCATTGCAAATCCTGGTTGAGTCAAGAAGCCAGAAGATATTCTCCACAGGAGAGAGTGCAGTTCTAGTATACAACCCATCTGGATACATGCAGAAGGAAACAAGGCAGATGAGAAGAAATATGTGGGACATATCTAGAGGATGAAGGCATTAAAACTGGCCTATGCAGGATTGCAGCAAATTTCCCAGTAATACAGCATCAC
Organism: Ifrita kowaldi; assembly: GCA_013398055.1. Classification (NCBI taxonomy): domain Eukaryota; kingdom Metazoa; phylum Chordata; class Aves; order Passeriformes; family Cinclosomatidae; genus Ifrita; species Ifrita kowaldi. Next base: position 214,812 of record VZRS01005274.1, on the reverse strand, counting down.
CAAAATGAAAACCTTGAAAGAGAGTGGAGGATAGGACTGGACAGCTAAGGGTCTGTACATGTTGGGGGAAGGGCCAGATGACTGACTCTGCAGTGCCTTAAATCAGACATCTGTTAAGGATTGTACGTGACAAACTCTTTGCTGAGAGTTAATGAGGTCACTAGAAATGGTTCAACATAATAAATTTAATGAGGCAATAAAAATAATTAGAAATGGCCTGGCTTGTAAGAGTTTGGATCTGAACTTCCTCACAGTTCAGGGCTATTTGGACTGAAGGCTTTTGGCTTGGCCCATTACAGAAGGAGAAGTGAGGAAGTAAACTGGAATTCATATCTATTCTCTGCCTTTTAGATGCTGGGTGTGCACTCAGGGCAGAGTTTGGCCGGCTCTCATTTATTTTTATGAAGCACTGAAATCATACTACATGTACAAAGCTTCATTGATTGAATCTGTCCAAAGTAACAGGTATTTAGATCCTGTAACCTTGAAGACAACAAAATACTAAACAGGTAGCTGGGAAGAAAGATGTGAGTCTAAGAACTGTTTAGCCTGAAATCCTCCAAAATTGGTATTTGGCAATGTAAAATGTACACAGTAAAATTCACCATGTAATTCACTCATTCTTCAGAACTTGCAAATCCATTAGTGTTGAGCCCTTAATTACTACCTTTACTGTCTTGAAAGTTTTTCAGGCTCTGGAATTAGATGACAACACAACTTAGAAGTATCTTCTCTATGGAGATAAACCTATCTCACATCTAGAACTCTGCTGTGATCTGGCAGCAGGTACCTAAATGTGGCTACCTAAAGCCTTGGAGACTCGTGAACCTTTAATACCAGTCTTAAGCAGAGAAAACTCATTTTGACACAGTGATGTGTATTGGTTAAAGAACTTTCCTGGAGTGGTAGTTCTAATTTCCTGAAGGTAATCCTAGAACCTGTATCCATCCCCTGGGACAAATGTTCTGGCCACAAAATCCTTACCGGTGCTTTGTTTTTTAACAAGAGCCAGGCCCATTTGGTAATCTTTGTAGAAAGAAGACTTAACAAACTGCATCCTGAACTGAGATGATGTCTTTATAGCAGGTTGGTCTTCTACTGTAAGGGAGCCTGCAAGGAGGGAGTTGGTTCTGTGCAGGCACACAGAGGGATCTGCCACCCTACACTGGCAGAAGACACTTGTATGTTTACTCTCAAGGTTTGAATTACACTGTAAATGGAAGATGAAATTTTCAAAATGCTGAGTTCTGGGTGTCTAAATTAGATACACTATTGTACTGCATTAATACATATATAATATTCTACAGGGAATTATATATGCATTAAGTCAGTACAGTAGTTGCTTCTTGGAGAACAAAGTGCTGTCTCATACATGGAACAGCTCAAACTGAAGATAAACATGTAAACCATGTGCCATTCCCTCACCTGTGCTCTGCAAAAGTCAGTACAACCATGGCAGCCCTTTCTGGTGTTGCTGTTTAGGTATTGTTACCATACAAGGGTAGGCTGAGAAACAGGTAAGATAAGAGCAAAAATAATAAAGAGTCTGAAGATGAGCAGGCTGAATTTACACACTGCCCACTTCAGCCTACTGAAAGTGCCCGTGCTATTCATGTGGCACAGCCTTCACGTAATAATTGATCTCAAACTATTGATCCATTCATGTTCTTCTTATTTCAGGTATTAACACAACCTATCTCATGTTGCATCTGGGCTTTCTTCTGTGCCTGATCAAGGCTGGGAGGCCTGGCTTCCAAAGGGAAGAAAGGTGCTTCCAGGTTTTAGTGTGTTTGCTGAACCAATTGCATTAAGAGAAATCATTAACACCTCAGCACAATGACTTTTGGACCCTGCTTTTGTTAAGAAAAAGCACTAAGGCCAGTGGTGCAAGTCCAGAATCAACAGAAGCCAATGGGAAACCTTCATACTCTGATTCAAAGCTGCCTTGCTACCTTTTACTTATTTAACTTCAATTGCTGTCTCTTGTTGGCTGTTTAAACCCACAGCATTAACCCTACCAATGTCTGCTCTCACATTCAGGAATACCGACACCGGCAGAACAGTGGAATCTATGGGACGACGCTGACTTCAAACACGGAGCAGGTAAATGATGCCATAAGACCTGTGAGCGCCAGGGGCAGCAAAGATAGAACTCAGTTGCCTCTGTGCCAGTTCCCTATCCCTACTGAGAGCCCATGAATGATGATTCCTTCAGACCAAAAGGGCACAACTTCAGCAACTCAAGCCAATGCTCCACAGATTTAAAACTAAGAACCACCTATCTGGAGCCCAGGAGCCATTATACCATTGAATGGAGCACTTTTTCTCATGAGTGGAGCACGTGTTATTTTGTCACATCATTTGTAAATCTCGAGTAATGCTGCAAGATTTTTATCTCCAACCTTGTTTTTTCATGTTGGGTTTTCGACAAGGTAAATGAAAATCCATCTCGCTTGGCTGAGTTACAGAGCGTAACTTCAAGGGCATTCTTTCATTTCCAACCTTCTGTTGCTTTTGACATAAATCTTGGGAGCTGGACTACTTAGAAAGCAGCAGGACACCCCAGTCAACATTTCCTATTCTTTCCTTTCAAAATATTCTTGTTTTCATTATAAGGAACTCTCAGAAAGGGGAAGATTTTATTAATTTTTTTTTTGTGAAATGCTACAAATATGAGGAGATCAAGAGCAAAACCTGTATCAGACAAAACTGTAGCTGCTAAAAGTGATCCATTGAGTTGTGCTACATTTTGCATATGTGTGTATTTAACCTCCTTGTTGCTACAGGATTTTTTGTTACTCTTTCTTCCCCCTCTTCCAAGTGCTGATGGAGTTTTAAGATTCCAAGGCTAAGATATTTTAAACTTCAGTATTAACTGTATGTTTCCTTTGGGATATCCTAGGTAAACTGAATGCTGATTTTCTTGGCATGCTCTGCTAAGATTTTATTGGTATCAACATTTTCTCTGTCTCAGGTCGCATGGCAGCAAAGTTCTTCCTGAAAGTTCAACAAAACCCACACTAAGAAAAAGGCACTGTCCCCTCATTTTAAACCATTATAAATTAGGCTCTAGGCAGTGGGAAATTATGGGAATTATTCCAATGTGTTTCTCTATATACAAGAATCAAACATGGGAATGTATGGACCAGGATCCTGGGAATCACAGTGTTAGAAATAAACAAAATATAGAAGAAACATATCCCTTCTACAGAAATATTTGTATGCACACAGAGATATGCTCCAGTGTGTGAGTATATACAGACATCAGACAAGACATGACTGAAAAGTATCAAAGTGAAAACCCTTCAGAGAGGGTATGACAGAGAGATCTGACATGTCACTCATTTATGATATTCCCAGGCTGCTTTTTAATATAGCTGGAATACCAGACTACAAAAAGCAATTTTGAACATAGTGGCTATTTTGGGCACTACATGCATTCACACAGAAATGTCAGAAAGTATGTCCATGAATGTGTGCCTTGTTCTGAGAAGATCCACCTACTCTCCAGTGAGATATTGTACAGGTTCTCGCAGTTGCTATCACTGAGCTTTCCAGACCCTCTGGGATTTCTGCAGCCAATCCTTGGGTTTCTGTGTTTGGTGGGTTTTGTGGTACCACATGTTCTCATGTCAGACCTCAAATTAACGGCCTAACTACAAGAACCTGTGTGCATGTGGCAACGGAAAGAAGGAAACCCAACCTCTTCTTCTGTTGGGAACTGCTTGTGGGAGGCAAGACTGGGGGATAAATTTAGACATAAATCTGTTCTCATTTAGGTGGGAATTCTCACATCTTTTATCTTTCAGTAAGAACATTTCACAGCATGATATTGTTTAAGAATAATAGCAGATTTTTGAAAAATAACAAAAACAAAAGAGAAAAACAAAAAGCACTAACCCCTTCAAACCTAATCAAATCATCTTAGAACTAAAATACGGGTAATTAATGGCAATTCATTTGACTATGTAAACTATCCCACTTGGAAAAGATTTTGAGTTTTGAAGCTGGACTATAAATACTTTACACACAACTCTCCGTATAATCAGCTTTCAGCTGGGGTCTGAGTGAATAACTGATCTGTTCCACCTCACCTTGCCATCTGCTCAGCTCTGCCAGTGCTGTCTGCCTTAACATCCTGCTCTGCTGTTTCTCTAAAAACATCACCATTCACTACACCCTGTTAGGTCCTTTCAGAAGGCTCAGCCTTTCAAGGATGCCTTCAGCTAACCTGGTAAAGACTCTGCTTAGAGATTATGTAGTCTTCCGTTGGGAAGGAGAATTTTTGGAGACCAGACAAGTCTGCCTGTTGGAAATTAATTTACAGCCAGTGGTGAAGGAAGTTCAAAGGTGTAAATTTGTGACAGGGAAAGGGAAATTTACTATATTTAATTTTGTTTAGAATAAAGACGATAGTAAGTCATATGTGCTTCTCACTCCTGTGGTCAGTGTCTTGGTGGGAAAAGACTTATTGAGTGCTCCTTGGGAAAGGGACTTCTTAGGGCCTTTCTTATGCACTGGAAAATTATCTAACAAGTTTCTGTTAGAATGGCAATGACATCACAATAGAAAATTCTTCATGGGAATTTTCCAGAAAGATGTTTGAAGGACTTTGTAGAAAGAGGCAATTAAGGAATCTTCATAATCAATGTGCACAATTTATCATGCTGAGAATGAAATCTCACACGTAAAACAGCCTTGGATGAGAAAAAAATGAACCACCTTAACAACACTAGTCATCAAGAACTTTCACTGCCCAGCACTAGACTCTTCTATAATGCAAATTGTTCTAGGTTTATTCCTAAGTGTCAAAGCCCTGTGCAGGATTAGATGCTTATACGTAGAGTGCCTCTCACATCAGGACATCTCTCATCCACGCCCATGAGTACTCTGAAAGTTTAGGTGTCCCTATGTGCTCATGAATGCTCCCTGGTGCATCAACCCTTTGGCAGTTTCTGTTGGAATGGTAATTGAGGAAATCACAAGCCTGCACTATTTATGGAGATCATCTGGTCTCACAGTTCACTATGCAATATGGAAACAACATGTAGCTGGATATCAAAGGCCATGACAACTGCAGAGGGCCACATCTTTTTCCAATATCACTGCTTTGAGGGGGAAAAATGTCTCCTTTCTGAGCTCTTCTCGATCATTGATTTGACTCAGAGCCTGCAAGGAAGGTCTGCAAATCAAAAAGTATCAGTGAATGGTTTGTGAGTTATTTTGTGAACAGAGTACAGATCATTAAAGCCAAGTTCCCTTCTGTTTCTAATCACTTCACTTATAATTTAATCCCTTTACAGCAAGAGAAAATACAGAATGAGTGAATGGCAGAGTCTACAGAGTGATGCTCATGAAGAAGAAACAAAGAGCATTTGGTTGCAGTCAGGTCTGGACTAGGCTCAAGGCCTCGGCTGTGTGGTTGACAAAATACAGGTAGGTCTGAGAGCAGTTTGCACATTCCTTAGAGTGTAGAGAACATGGTTTAAAATGGCAGGAGCAACACAGATCTGAAGAAATCCTGTGATGTGATTTGACTCACATCAGTCCCTACTCTGCTGTTTCTACATAAGATCACTGGAAAATCCAGTAAAGTTGGCAATGAGCTTTTGTTGCCTGTGGCAAAGAAGCCGCACCCTTGACGTGCATCATTCGGAGCTCTGCTGTCGTTATACTCTGAGTCCATGTGCTGCAAAGGCAAGGCCCGGCAAGCTGAGGAGAAAGTAAAGGCAGGCCTGTGGCATCCCCGGAAGGGCCACAACCCTACCCATGTTTCTGAGCATAGCCAGTTCATGGAAAGAATAGCAGAGGGTTACTTATATATCAGGGAGTCCTCACACTTTCAAAACGTTCCCAAATTCCATGGCACTGAAAAAGCAGGCCTGAATTTGTTTCAGGTTTTTACTTTTCTTGGCAGCTTTGTTCTCTTTAAAGAGAAAATCTGTGTAAGTTGCTGCAAAGTAGACAGAAGACATGCTGCTCCTTTTGTTTGCTTACTCCTTCATGACGATGCCAAAAAGAGATGTGGAACATGTAACTTTGCAAATTCCCTGAGAAAGCACTTGACTGATGCTGAAGCATGACTGCTTTGCTTCCGAGGCTGTCAGTTCTGATTTACCAGTCCTGTGCTCTTGGTCCAGTTCTATAAGCAACAGGAGCAGCTATAAAGATAAAAACACAAATACAGTGAAGCTGAGTGTGGCTTTAGGGTGGGATCACATTCCACATTCAGCAGTCAGTTGACTTCTTGGTAGAGGAATCCCTAGAAAAGGAAGAAAATGCTGTTTCTCACCCTTTCTTTCTGTAAGAAGGCTGTTGGGGAAAAGAGCTTTCTTCCCATGCACCTCTGTTTTTATCACAGATGTTTGTGCCCTAGTGAATTTTCTTCAGTGCTTTGATGATCTCAATTTCAAAGGCTGTAGAGAGAAGTCTTCCACTTCTCTGAGACTTTCCCACTAACAGATCTCTCTGTTAAGTTACTCTGTGTCCCCCATAGCTTCCTTTCCTCAACTACACTGATCCCATCTTCTCAGACTCTGTGAAACCATTCCTTTTAAATATTTTTATTTTACATCACATGTAAGGAGGAAAAGGAGTCGCATCCATACCTTGTCCCATCTTCATTCTGTGGAGAGAATACATACACATTAATGGTCTTTGACATACACAAAGACCATTAATATTGATAACATTATATTTCTGTGTGGCATTTCTAAGCCACATTTATGTGCTCTTGGCCACACACCATGCGACTGTGGTGCCGAATGCATTATAAGACACAGACAGGGATGGAAGCAGGAGCATTAAGAAAACAAATGTTAAGTGGAACTGTAGATAGATTTGACATCCCAACATTTCCTTATCCCTCAGCAGACACATTTATTATTTGTACATTTCAAGAGTATAGAAAATGCCTTTTCCAAATTCCATGCACTGAAAGGAGGATAGTCCCCCCAATGAGGGGGTTTCCAACATAATTTGTTCTGCTCTGACCTTCAACTCTGAAACCTCTAAGACATGAATATTTTATGTGTTTATATGCTTAACAAACAAAATGTGGTACTCTCTACCAGCTTCAGATTGGATATAAAGGCTATATTACTGCAATCTAACCTGGAAATGATGAAGTCTCCAACCGCTGAAGGGCCACAGTGCTAAAGGAGTCAGCAATCAGCCTCAAGAGGCTGAATGAGAAACACAGATATTTCTGTGTAGAAGGGAACTCTTTTGTGTTCAGACTTCCTCGGTTTTTTCAGCTTCTAGAAGTCTTGAATTTCTGCAGTTTGCTTCTGCAGGTCCTTCTAACCACAGAATGCTTTGGATAGGCAATGCTAGCTTTGAAGCTGGCAAAAGTCTGGAAACTTTGTATAAAACAGGGCAGCTTCAAGAAGGATTTAAACACAGTCAACTGTGGCCCTTTTCCTGACAGCAGAATAGAACTAATTACCATTAGTCACATTTGCAGAACAATTAATACATTTTTCCTTTGCTAAACAAAAGCAATTTCCAAGACCAAACCATACAAAAGGGTGGAGGGGTTTTAACACATGCCAGTTGGATTTGGTTTCTGTGTCTCCAGATGGCAGCGAGTACAGAGCAAGGCCACATTTCTCGACGTGAACAAGAATCTCCATCTGCAGCCTCTGTGTGCCACAAAGCCTGTGACTCATCCGACTGCTTTGTACTGGCTGGGCTACTGCTGGGTTTGTGTAACCATGTCCTCCCAGGACTGGGCTCCCAAGTGCTTCAGTAGGCCTAGATCTGCACATGGTTAAGTCAGAAGAAGACAGATCTAAGCACATCAGGGATGTTTACAAGCCACAGAGTTCAGGATTCAATTTCTGTCCCTCAAAGCCCATCTGTCCCAAAAGCTCTTGGAATGATGCCCAGGACAACCAACTGACCTGTCTGCCCATGCGATTTATACTCAGATTGCAGAGCACTTTCCAAAGTTTTGAAACAGTTCACATTCACAGAAATGTGAATGAGGACAGGTCATGCCCATCTTTACAGACTGAGCACAGATGCCTTTCTCATCTCTTTTCTTCAGCAAACTCTACCAGCCCCTCCATTTCTGTGCAGTTCACCACAGAAAGATGTCCCCACACTTTTTGTGACCTGTCCCCTCTGAAGGAGAGGCTTGTCTGCAAGAGAGAACAATAGTTTCACACTCATAGAATCAGCAGATATAGGCAGTGCTATAACAGTCCTTCTAATGCATTTCCTAATATCCTTCTAGCAAAAAGTGCTAAAATAGTTCATAACCACAAACTTAGATGAGTGCAAGTCTCAGTACACCAATCTCATTTGTATGCTGGTGAACTCTCCCAAAGCCATACAGAGGAATGAATCAAACATCATCTGGTCTTCCATCTATACCTTTTCCAATCTTTAGTCAGCCATTCTCTTAATACCCAGATTTTCATTCCTCAGTCAAAAGTAATAATGTTCTTATTTTTCTGTGCCGCAGTAGCTTGAAGGATCTATAGATGTGTCTGAAATCCACAGGAGTAACTCAGGACGAAACAACATTTTTATTATCTAACATCTGTGATGGACAAAGGTAGAACAAGAGCATTAGACAGAAGAAGAGTCTGAATCTCTGTCTTTTAGCAGTAGACTTTGGACCTTATTACCTCCACAGCAAATGCAATTTCCCCATATCAGAGATACATCAATGAAGAGTTTTTAAGTTTCTCTGTTCATGGGAGATACAAGTGGCAGAAATTTGACAGATGCACATTTATATGTTTGTAATATAGAAATATTATCAGCTACCATGGAGAAGAAAGCAGGCCTAGAAACTATGTGAGGGCTGTCTAATGCCCAGCCTTTCCAATTGCCAACCAAATACCATGACCAAAGGGGTGGACAACTAGGTGTGGCTGTTGTCCCCACTCTCTGCTCACCAGCTGGTACAGAATAGGAATTCACACTAATTTCCAAACCAAGAAAGGCCAAAGCGACTTCTGGGTGCTACTGGGAGCCTGCCAGCACACATCATGTGGCTGCAGGTTCAGATGGTGGGGGCTTTACTCTTCTCACCTCTACAGAGGAGCGCAGTGCCTGTGGGAATTCATGCCTTGGTCGGTTTTACAAGCTCTGAATGCATAAGACTGAATTTATAGAGTTTTCTTTCTGCTGTTTTTTCAGTATAGTGTCTCCCTCTGTGAGACGGCAGGCAAGCAAGCAGCTAGAACATTAGGAAGTATTGTATTTATTGGGTCCTGCAGACATCAAGAAGGTGGGAGGCAGAAAAAAGTATCCTCTCAGGAGAGATACAGATTAGGCTTTGAGTCAGTTCTACAGCCAACTGTTTTAAAAGCCCCAGAAGAGGCTTAACTATTTAAAAATGATTTAGCTGGTGAAACTGCTCCATATGAATTACTTGGTGGAATTAAGGAGACGAGAATGATGAGGAAGGAGTGAGGGGCTTTATCAACTCAGCACTAAATGTTCATCTGAAAAAGGGAGGGCAGGCAAGACAGCTCATAGATGCCTGTGATTTCCAAGCGATCCATGAATGTTTATTGGGATGTCATGTCTCTGACCCCAGAATGGGATGGGAGCCAATCTGTATAAAAGATACTCTTATATTCCTGGCATAGTTTTGTGGTGAGCAGAATCTGCTGTATGTATATTTTATGTTTCAGGTTGCAGGGCCCTGTGTGGGAGTTTTATATAATGTCTTTCAATATTTATTTGGTTAAACTTTACAATTATGATCCTTAGAGAAAATGATTCTCAGATGCTGGATCGTGCCTGTGTAATTTGACTGAGATTATGCACACAGACAGACACAATCTCTTACTCGTACACAGCAGCATCTCTATCATGTGTGCTCCTCTAGCCCTTCACTTCTAAACATCGCTGATAATATATTGATCCTCTCAGCCACCATATGGGTAAACCAGTGACAACTCCCCATGGCAGATTGATACACAGACACACTGGCAGACAGTGCCTATATTTAAGTGTCTCCCTGGGGTCCTTGTGGTTCCTGAAGACAACTGGTACGTTCAGAGGGTGTCTCAGCCTACCAAAGACCTAAACTACCTGTGGAAGGCAGAAACTTCCAGGAATATGTACTGGTTCCCTGCAGAACCAGTAATGCACAATAGTTTCAGCAGCTGATGTCAACATATCTAAGCCCAGACAAAGCTAAAGGTATCAGTATCAGTGATTTTTCCCCCTCAGACTTCCTTGCCTCTTTGTCTTCTCTGCAAGGATCCCCATCTACAGGTCTGACTTGTACCAGAGCATATGTGCCTGCTATTGCCTCATTCCAAACAACTTCTCTAGAGCACTTGAAAGGACACATGGAAGGTGTCTACAGTTTTAGAAAGAATGTTCAGACTGGCAAGATTAATGTAGGAGAGGGACTGTGTTGGCTGACAGGATGAGGACTGAGAAAACACAGTCATGGGTGGAAGAATAATTTAGCTGAATACCTACTCTGCTGTACATTACTATACAGTGGGAAGAGGGATGGTCTCCAACATGAAGAAGATCCTTTGCTTCTTAATCATTCCAGAGCACAGAAACTGGAACAATTTGCTGGTAGAATGACAATGAAACAGACCCAAGAGTTCTACACCGGAAATGTGGAGACACCAAAGATATCCCAAACATTATCCCAGCATTTTAGTCTGCTTCTTGTTGTTTTATGCAGTTCTCAGCTGGTATCATCACTATCGTGTTCATTGGGAAAAGCCTGTAGTGTTATGTCTCACCCCACTGTCTTCCACATGGAGCTCCCCAGTCTCTGAGCTCTTCAGAAATTATTTAGAAGAGGCTAAATTAACAAAACTCTACTCTTCTACTTCTTTATCCCATATAACACATGGAACTCCCCAGTTTCTGAGCTCTTCACAAATCATTAAAGAAAGGCTGAAGTAACAAGTCTACTCTTCTACTTCTTTAACCCGTATATAAATATCCCCAGAAGAAAATTGCTCTATCATTTTGGGTGCCTGAACAATGCAACTGGTCAGAGGTTGAGGGATTAAGCTGTGTGCGGGTTGGGTTTGTTTGGTGATGGTTGAACCAGTTCAGATATACAATGGGACAAATGTGCACCACACAGGCCACGAAACCCACGTGGCTTGGGACAGGCCAGGGCAGGCAAGCGTGTGGGTCCAGTCACACCAGCGAGAACAATCATGTCTTTACCGTTCCCACGCAATGGAAGCAGCCAAAGATCTGTCAGCACAGTAGTTCTCATTAAACCCCGGCGTTTGCCAGTGGTGAGTGGAACCTGGCACTTCCCAGGCAGAAGTATGTGCTGCACACACACTCTCTCTCTGAGGTTTCTGGGAAGCATCAAGCTGTACAGCCACTCCGTGCAGGCTCTTAACACCAACATCTTTGATTTGCACATGGCTTACTGCTCACTGAAGAGCCCTCTGTTCAATGAGGGCACAGTTAGTCCAGAGCATCCAGGACGCACGGAGCTGTGGGCTCCAGAAAGGGTTGGGATTTTCAGGTGCAGTGGAGGTATGATCAGTTTATTTCCTCTGAGCAATACTCAGTAGCTCTCTGCTCTTCCTGTTGGGTAAGGAAATCCTAGACAAATATCAAAAATCCTCAAATTCTACCAAAAACAATATCCAAGTAAAAAACACGCGTATTTCTATGTAAAGACAGATGTGAAGTACCTCAAGCCATTGCACAGATGCTAGAGACAGTCAAAAGAAAAGTTAGGCTCTAATCACTACTATGCTGTGTTATGTTTAATCTTGCATTCCCATGTGGGTAGGAGGAAGAAGGAGAAATTAAATATCCTGAAGTTGAGTTTAGGTCATCAGGAATCTTCAGGGTTAATGGGAACTGTTATTGCTGAGATGCCAGTGAAAACTATTTCAGAACTGTCAGCTCTGCCAAAAAGAGCAAAATGAATCAAACATTTGAGTTCCTGTGTAGGAAGTAAAAATAATTATTCTGTTATTTATTACTGTAAAAAAGGTCTAATTTCAGCCAAACTGTCTGAAAAAAAAGCATTCAAATTTTATGCGTTTGTGGCTGTAGGAGGATTTGACTTGGATGGTTTAAATGAGTCCCTGTGTGTGTGTGTAAATGTCACAACATGCCAAATAAGCAAGGGTCTGAGGAGTCTGAATACGGCTGCATTTGAACTTTGGGAAAATTCAGATTCATGACCTGCTTGTATTTTGGCACAACAAACGGAGCCAAAGCCTTTACCCAAACATACCCAGGACTGTGAAAAGTTCAGTCCTGTATCCAGTCTCTGGTTCCATGTCTGTTGCTGCCCTAAGGAAGCATGAAATGGGCTGCATAGGCCTTTTGTGTGTCACAGATGAACCAATATATTTCCTGCTTCAGTTTGGAAGGGCATCTTGTTGCAGCTTCATAATGAGCTGTCTCTACAGCAGATGTCAAAAGCCAAATTAAAAAAGTTTATTTTCCATCCTAGATTCAGTATTTCCTGAGAAAACAAACTCTTTGTGAATATTTAAATCTGCGTGGTGACCTGCTTTTCTGCAGTGCCAATGCTTTGTGTGCTATGAGAGAAAACAAGAGCTGATTCCCAATGTCCTCCTTTCCTTCCCACGCCACTGGAAGCCAAGCGCTGTGCTGAGGCAGCACGCTTGGACTGCCGAGGCACCGAGGGAGATCCTCCACTGGAGAAGTCAATCAGGAAGCTGAAACTTCAGCTGTCTGCTGAGCTGCTGTGCACATCCCAACGCTTAGCTGTGTCTCTGCTGGCTGAAGTCCCCTCCTCAGTTTTTCTTGGAGGACTCCTCCAGTGGAAGCAGTGTTTTTGCAGGCCGAACACCTCCAGCTGTTGCCAGCGGTGGGCTCTCACCTTCTACCAGAGTGTGCTGTAAAATAATGATTTCCCCTCTAGCTGCAGAACAGTCATACAGAGTAATAGAAAAATCACATTACAGCTATCAAATTCTGCAGAATGGTTCAATAAACATAGGTGACAACCCAATTCTCTGCTACTTCTGTGGAGAGGTCTAAAATAACATATGTAGATCCTCTGGGCATCATCCTCATTCTTTTAGATGAAACTTTACCACAAAAGCATTGAAAAAATAACTGTGAGAGTTGTTGTTTTTTCAGTTTTGGAAGATCACTGGGGATTGGTCCAAGACTGGATCTTACTTAAGGGAAGATTTCTCCAAAGCAAAGTTCCACATGAGATGAGTTCCCTAGGGATGGAAGAGCTCTTGGCTCTTGGCTGCTCCTTTTATGAGATGTATCTGGACTGGCCAGAGTGAGCTGTAAATGAGACATGATCAGAGTTGGCTTTACAAGGCCCATTTTTCCAGTCAGGGCAACCTCCAAGGCTGCACAGTTCAGTGTGAATTCACCTCCTGGAAAACCAGGACTGTCTTGACAATCTGCTGTAGTCCTGCTTGTACTGATCTTTTGGTTATGTTATGGGTGACCCTTTACAGTGTGTTTAACGACTTTATGGGAATCTGGGAAAACATCCAATCATTCATAGTTGAAATATTGCACTTTGGACTTGGTACCAATACAAGCAACCTTGTACTTTATAAAACTGACTGGGAACTGGTTTCCCACCCCTTTTACTCTTCCAAGAACTACAGCCACCACAATAAAGTAGCAGTAGAATTTATGATCATTTACAGTAAGTGGAAACAAGGCGCTTCTGGTATTCCATCCCGGGTGCTATTTTCCTTAAAGCATCGAGACTCCTAAGAAATGCTTCATGCCCGGTCACATGCAAGTATCTACCAGGCCTTTCACGCTGCTTTGACTTGCCCCAAAAGGAACAAAAATTTCTTTGCAGTTGCAAAATAATGCACATGTTAACTCAGATCAAGTCACCCACAAAGGCAGCACTCCTGACTCGAGGCCTATAAAAGATTCACAACTATTTTTTTTACTTCTTTACCATCAGTATGTTTTATAAAAGTCCCTTCTCATGGTAATACTCTCTCACACATCCAATATAGGTTCTGACAAATGCAGAAGCAACTTTAAAGCAACCTGGACAGAGGTGAAAGGAGGGGGTCTTTAATTTCAGAAAAAGCTAAGAGAGGAAGATCTTCCCAGCTTGAGTGATGGCTCTGCAATTTGAGTCAAGACAAATACAGATCCCAGCTCATCGCTCCAGTGTATGGACTGTTTTTAAAAGAAGGAGATGTTATGTCTGTCAATCTGCCCAGAAATCCTTTAGCCAGCAAAAGGAATCTGAAACCAAGATTGTCAAAAGCCAAAAAGGAGTATTTTGCAAAGGTTTTGGGGATTTTAGGGTTGGGGAGAGGAAGAAAATTGCTAGAAAACATATCTGGGAAAACATGTTGGCCGTTGACTTGTAACAAGACCCTAATCTGCTGCATCAAAGATAAACACGAACATTCCTGGGCCTGTGGACTGCTGGACAGAAAGTGGCCAAATGAAGGAACTGTTGCCCATGGTCTCACTGTGCATAAAAAGGGATTGAGAATGTAATATAGATGAACCTGAACTACGTGGGGGAGGCAAACTCCCCTGCTGTAGGTCCTGGTTTTTCTGGTATTGCAATTCAGGATCTTTTATCATAAGGACCCAACACTCCAGAAACTGTTTGGTTTGGTGTGTGAGTAGAAGACTTGTGAAGGGACCATGAATTCAGACAGCATCCTTTGGAAAGCACACCAGCATGAACCTGACTGGTCCCATGGAGCCAGGAAGGATTTTCATTATTAATTATCCATAAATGAGGAAACTCAGGTACTGAGCAGAGCAGATCTCCAGATCACAAGGGATCAAGGGCAGTGTTGGAGCTGAAACAAAAGCTCCTGACATAAAGAATGTAATTCAGTGTTTCCCAAAATTCTCTGTGATTCTAGGTGTGGGGAGGTAAGAGAAATGGGTGAAAACAGAAAGGCCTCTTAAGAGTTCCTTTAGAAACTCATAGTCTCAGATCCTCAGAAACAAGTGGCTGCTTGAATACACATAAAGTGAAGCACCTAAGGCCCTAAATAATAACTTATGAAAATATTATTTGAAAAGGAAGGCATAATCTCTGATGTCACAGACATTGCATGTTTGCTTACATCTATCCTATAGAGTTTAAACAGTGTTTGATATAGCACATACACAGTAGGAAATACCTACAATAGATAAGGCAGCAATGGAACCCTGAGTTTGCAGAGAGCCTGAGCACCTCTAAATTGCTCCTTGCCCTCAGGGTTTGCTTTCTATTGGTTTCACCACTTAAGGCATACAAAGAAGCCCATCATGAAGTGCCACAAAAGCTGCTGTCCAAACTCTTGTTGAATGTACATACTCAGGGAAGGGGGGAAGGTAGAAGGCTTTCACCATCTTTTGAAGGAGGTTCAGCTTTCAAATCTTGAGAAAAACTTCAGTCGTGCTGTCTCTCCAACACATGATTATGAACTGAACCAATCATGCAGGTTGGTTTCCTCCCTCTGTATTGATGCATTTTTGAAGTCTCCTCTGCCAGTTCTGATATCCTTGTTTGAAAGTTGTCGTTATCTTTAGAGTTAAAAAACCTGGAAGTGAAATGGAGTGGCCCAAATTGACTGATTTTATTTTTCTTTTGTTTTTTTTTTCACCAAATGGCCCTAACCACTATGATTTGGTCTGACAAAATCCAATTCTATCCTTCCCTGTCCTAATTTCTCCTTGTGACCACTAGGGAGAAAAAGTAATTTTTTTGTGCAGGCTCACTCATCTGCAAGTGACCTCATCTTTCTGTGTCTGATTTGAAAGCAACACGTGTTTAATCCAGAAATGCTGTTTGTTCATGGTCCTTCTATAGTACACAGGGACAGTTTTTGCTAACAAATCTCTCTTCAAAAGCAAGAAAAGTCACAGAAACCTGCTGGGAGTGCTGTCCAGACACAAAGGAACATGTAAAGTTTTCTTGGCAAAACTAACCCATGGCTTCCACATAGTGAAAACAAGAGTCATGACAACATATAGGAGGGCAGGAAAACTCAAATAAAAATCTTAGACTTCTCGACATGATTTTTTGCTTTAAAAAGCATTTACTAGGAAAGCAGGGTAGTAATTATACATTGGCACTTTATTCTTCATTTAAACACATTAGAAAAACCACCATCAGAAAAAGAAAAGAAGTATCCATTACAATTAATTACCACCAGTGGAATTTTGCAATGAGCTGGAGAGAGCAATCATTTGACTTTAGAGGCTATGGGGCAAATGAAGGGTTGTTACCTTTCCTGTCTCAGGAATGGAGTCCTCAGATCATCCAAGCTTCATTTTGGAAATCAAGGGCCCTTGTAAAATTTCTCCCAAAAACTCCATCGCCCTCTGGCAGAGCTGTTCTCAGCGAATCCCACAGGTAGAAACACTACCCCTGAAGCAGGATCTGCTACTGTTTGAGGTAAAGCAACAAAAGTTACTTTCAGCTTTTCCCCAGGATGATTTTTGTCACTTTTAATCCATTTTTTTCCCCAAACAAAAAAGCTGCTTAGTGAAATATTAATGAATGCTGTTTAAAGAAAAAAGCTATGTGAATTGATCTATAAATTGCATATCGCACTCCATGCTTTCAAAAATTACATTTTTTTTCTTTATCTGAAGACGTACGGAAGGCATAACACTCTTTCTCTGAAATGAAAATGTCAGGACATAGCAGAAGAGGCTCAGAAGAGCCTGGATATGACAACAGCTTTGATTTCTTCCTCCTTCTCAATTCTGAAAAAACATAGCCAGTATTTTCAGCAGGGTTAAGTATGCAGAGGCCAGGCCAGGTTGTGAGCAGACCTAACTTCTCATTCACGCATGAAGGAGAAAAAAAAAAAGCATTGTATCCTGAAGTCTTGGAAGTGAAAAAGCACTTCAGGGTTGGACTTTGCACAGCCACATGCTTCTAACTCGCTGTGAGGAAAAAAAGCCAGGTTCACACAATGGCTGTCACTGCAAACACCATCCTGTAAGTATGGCAAGTTCCCACTCTCTGAGCTCTCTGCACACACCTCAGCGAGTTCCAGGAGCTGAAAACCTCTCATCATTTGAGGACTCTTCTCTCACTTAAACAATTCACCCTGTAAAGGTGTGGAACCATCTGCTTTTATTCCTTGGAGAGCTATTGAATTCATTGTCATGACAGATTCCTTGCCTACAAGATTCCATTGACTACAAAAGGCGAGGAAAGACAAAAGAGGAGAGGCTACGATCAAAGTGGACACACTACCTGAGTTACTACAACTTTTAATCTCCCCTGGTAACTCCTGTCTCCTCAAACCCAAAACAATCAGGTGTCACCCTGCATGTTCCTCATGACATGATCTGATGATCTCTGGAATATTGTCTTGCCCCATCAGGTTCAGGACAAGACAAACCCAAGGATGTGTGGAGAGGAGTACAAATGAATGGCCAGTCCTGGAGTTCCCGGCTCCTTGAATACTATTTAGATCTTCAGTAGAGCAGGGATAAGAGCTGCTTCTGCCTTGCATCATTACAGCTTCCTAAGAACTGGCTCTAAGACACTTTATATGACAGGAATCTCCTGAAACATCACCACACATTCTTAACTAAAAGATCAAAGCTAGAAGGGCATTTTTGTATCTTTCATCCTCATATGTTCAATTCCAGACACCTCTAAATGAAGGGCAAGGACTGAGATTAGCCCTAAACTCCCCTTTCTTGAGGAGACTAAGCTCTCAGTCATAGATATCCAGGTGCAAGAACCCAGAGCCTCTGCACAGTCATGAAGATGATGTCCACAAGATCACATGAACCACACCAGGGTGTGCAATATCCTCAGCTCTCTTCCACCCTTAGCTCTCTTGATCAAGTATAAGTTTGAGTGAATAAGATACACCAGGGTACCTTATTTCCGAGATAGGAAATAATCTGTCTCCATACTGCTGTGGGTCTGTGTGTGCTACTGCCCAGCTTCATCTGTGTCCTCCACCTATCAGAGCACTGACTTGTTTGTGATCAGATTCAGTGACTGACTGTGAGGCTCTCTGACTCAGCACCCTACAAAGCCCACTGTGACTCTCAAGGGGGTTAAATGGATCCCTCCTTCCTTCTTCCATACAGCCAACACCTCACAGTGCTCACAGGGGATTTTTCTCCATTCAGTCCCACAGTGTGATCTCCCTTTCCCTTCACCCTGTGGATCAGTTCCAACAAAGGCTTTGGACAAGTAGCAAAGTGTTTGCACAATTGCTGCCCATGTTTAGGATCTCAGCTAAGTTCTTGGATTCTGACTTCTGAGCCCTCCAAAATGCCAGAGACTTATCCCACTCTCTCAGACGCTGGTTGGGATGGAGAGCAGAGTATCGACTCTGATAGAAAGCTCTGGATAAAGACTGCCCTGAAATAAATGGGATGAAAACATTTCCAGCTCCCTCACCTGGCTGAAAGACACTTCAAAGAACTAGTTTACTGAAATGCACTCCTTTAATTTTTTGCTATTCATTTTACTGGGAGTCCAGATTTCTTTCTGCCTTCCATTTTTGCCTTTGTTGTTGTTGTCTTTTTAAAGTGTCTGTTAAACACAAGAAACAGCGTGTCTCAGCGCACAAGTGTGTAGGGGTGCCAGGCCAGGGAATGTCGTTAGCAGACTCATTTAGAGAAAAGGGTGAGTTAACCACAAAATGCTCTGCTGATAATTTGTTTAACTGCTCCCGTGGTCAGAAGTGTGGTCAGGCTGACGGCATCCAGGAGCTGTTAATCACCTGGCAGCGGGCTCTTGCAGCGTCTTCTGCAATTGCAGCCCTTGTCGTGTGAGGGCCTGTCAGCAAGGCAAATGAAAAGAGCAATACTCAGAAAGCTTTCGAGAGAGAGAGAGAGCAGAGCTGTGGCTGAATCCCATCTGTGGTGTATCTCATCTGGGAGTGGATTTAATTTGCTAATGGAAACCCCAATTCTCATGGCTGTAAGGGACCGTGTAATTAACATTATTTTGCAGCTGGAGTTTTAATCATTCCATACAGCTTGTCTTTCCTCTCCTGTTACTCCATCCCACCCCTTACAACTTCTGAGTACAGGGGCCAATATCAACAAAACTGGACACATAGGAGAAGTCCTGTGCATATTATCTTCCTACATCTCACTAAATCAGGGCAGAAGAGAGAGCACCATCCTAGGAGAATGCTCTCAGTGCAATCTCAGCTCCTATGTACCTGAGACAACATCTATCTCCTGAGAGGAGTGCAAGTGGCCCAACTGCAAAAAAACCTTGAAGTCACAACTAATTAGAGACATCAGAGAACACAGTGTCAGGACAGAGTCCCAGGCTAGAGGGGTCCCACATGGTCCCTCAGACAGATGCCCTAAAGAACAGAGCACGCTTTCCTGATGCTCAAATAGTCCTAATCAACGAGCCAGAATTGAGTCCTTTTCTCTACCCTTAACACTGGAAAACTCAGGGCCAAACCTGAAAATCAGAGAGAGGAAAAAGCAGTTCTGGCCATAAGAACTAAGAGCAGAAAGGGGACTTCAGCATCGAATCTGTGTGAAAGGTGTGTTTTACCCCTTCCCTGAGGAAAGAAGAAAACATGAAAGCTCAAAGTAAATGCATATTTCCAAGAAAAATTCTTTGTGATTAAGTGATATGTTTTGATCACTAGTGGTGGATATTTCATCATCCAGGAAATTACTGTTAAGGGTCACTGTGCACTAATTAAGCTTTATTTGCTCCGAATCACCTCATCACACCCCACAGCATGTGCTCTGCCTTTACTTTGGCTCTGTCTGTCCAGTTCTGGGCACACACAGAGAGAACTGCTGGAATGACACTCCATGTGCTGGACAGAGCTCTGCTCCTGCCCACACTGGCTGGAATGCACTGCTCCTCACTGGCACCAGAGCACCACCTTGCCTCTGTCCCAGCAAGAAATGCCTGGCTCCGCTGATTTCCGAGGCGGCCTTTTAGGGCTGTGAGTTGCCAGATGATGTCTGCACATTTTTGAGAGCCCCTGGGAATCCACAGGTTGATTTTGATGGGCTTTAGGCTGGGCCGTTACGCTCCAGCAGCCGGCTAATGCAGACCAGCAATTCCAGCGGGGAATGCTCCAGCACAGGGGCCGTGTTAGTGGGGAGACTGAATCAAAGTGACAAGGAATAGATAGATGGGGAGTGACTTTGGGGGTAATTAGACACAGTAGTGATGTGGGATTCAGACTGGTCCTCAGTGTGCCCCTCTGCGTGAGAAAATCCTGTTTGGTTTCCACCTGGATTCAGAGGTATCCAGGTTCTGGAGCTGGCAGGGCTGAGTGAATATTTATCCAGGCTAGACATCAGCTCAGACACGTTGATTGCTTACTCTACTCTGGATACTCTGGACTTAATTTTCAGAACAGCCAATAAGCAGAGTCATGGGAACCAGATCCAGTCCTGCTCTGCTGGATTTCAAGCCCATGAGGGACTTACAAGCCTCTTGGTTGACCTGCAGCAAAACTGAGTCCATAAACCTCACCCGGAGTTTCCTGCAAGCGGGCCAGGAAGATGTGGGGAATGAGGCTGGGCCTTCAGAGGGGGTTGGCTGGCTTTCTGCTGGACTTCCTGCCAGGTACAGCTACAGGACCTCTCAGGCTTCAGGTGTTTTGCACCACAGTGTACATATAATATCATCTGGCCTTGCCTTCCCGTGCTGTATCTCGGTTAAGCCCAAATATTTATGCCTACTCAGCACTCAGTTTATCCTAAATGGAAAGGACTGCTGCCAGCGTGTAACAGATATATGTAACATGGGTCTGCCAAACCTGGACACTGGCAAAGCTTTCTGAGACTGCAGAGCAGGGCATATGCCTACAAGCAGGATTTCTGTTTCCTTGCTGCCAAGGAACTCATGACTATCTTAGAAGAGTTTATTTGTGGGAAGGAAAAAACTGGCCTATAAACATAAAATGTAACAAAAGAAAAATGCCAAACTAAATCTGACAGGCTTTTCTCATACCACTTCGTTTTGTGGAAAAACAGCATCTGTCCACTTAAATTAGACCAAAATACTGAGATGTTTCCTAATGAACTGGCAAATACAGATGCCAAAGGGGTGAGAGCTGAAATCTGGAGAGGATATTAGCTTTTTCCCCGATCCGAATATGATCTTTATTATTATTATTTTTGCTTCTTCTTTCCATTTAATTTGGCAATGGACTTACAGAAGAAGTAAGTTTTTTTGTGTTCTCCCTTCTGTGAACTCAGACTGAACACAGCCAAAATTAACTTCTCCCTGGGAGGCGAAGATAGAAGAAAAGGAAACTAATCTTCATTTCCTACCTCCATCTTCCTGACATTATATCCTTTATTTACAAGACCCTCACATCATCTGCATATAAGAAAGAAAGAAAATAATGTATCAAATTGGAATCTGGAAATATTTATTCACTTTATAATGGCATTGCCATAAGAAGTTTGATTTTTTCATCTACTCCAGATTGCACTGTGTAGGAATAGTAACCTCTTTAGCCCACCACTGAATTCTGTGATTCATCAGTGTAACAAAAGACTTTGGAGGGTTCAAAGTATTTCCTTTCTATTCTGACAATACACACTGGAAAAATACACAAAATAAACAAGGAAAAAAAGAAGTTGTTTCTGAGCAGAGTCCAAAGAGGGGAGGAAGAAGTTTGCTGGTCAAAGTAAAGAGTCTAATGAAAAAAGAAGTGGAATAAATAGGCTTTGATGAATTTTAGACATACACTTTAGAAAGTGTATGCCTTTAGAAAGCAAAACAAATACTCAATTATCATTTAGTTAAAATATTAGCAAGTATCTCTGTTGCACTTAGGCCCCTGCTAGGGAGAGATAGGAAATTTTATAGATTCTGCAGGGAAATGTTCTGACTTCCGAAGTGTAACACTTGTGATTTTATAATGCAACTTCTCCTACAGGTTATCTTTCAAATGTAGACAATATAAGTCTGTCATATTTTTGTTTATGCTGCAGTCAGATATAAAGGTTGTAAATTTGAGTTGATCACAAACCTTGTCTAAAGCACGTGTGCACTTCCATGACACTGTTTATCTTCAGTGTTTGGCCAGCTGAGATAACAGGCTGGCGTGTCAAACACGTGACCTGTGTTATCTGGGCACCATGAACACTTCTGTTGCAGGGACATGTTGACACAGCACTTTTGAGTAGATGTAGACAACAATGGCTCCACTTAGGCTAAGGAACAAGATGACTGTTCTTATGTTAATGTGTGTGTCTCCCCCCCCGTGCCTAACACTGTCATCTTGGGCTTGAAGTGTGGAACTGCTCAGATGAATTCAACGACAGAAACGTTAAAAAAACCCAACACTTTGTTTTGGGTATGAGAAGGATTTCATTTTGTTATTGTGGGATTAGAGAGAAAAAGGTAGCCAGCTCTTTTCTACAGAAAACGTGTACTCTCATGGGAACTTGCCTTTGGGTTGGTTTTTTTTTTAAAGTGTTTTTTTCCTTTGTTGAGAATAAAAACACAGTATTTGAGACTGATAGGCTTGAAGATATTTGGAGGGAGAAAAATTAAGAAGTGCTATTCTTAAGGTCCTTCTCAACCACTAGGACAAATCACAGCCTCACTAAACATCAAATGCCAAATTCTGTGATGCCTGTATCCCTGAAAACTGCAGTTTTTCAGGACTGCACCTTTGCCTGGGCGACTCTAAATCCACTCTGCTCAATCTACCAACACCCCTCAATGTACAAGGAAGTCAGAAAGGATAGAATTTAGCTGGGGAGCTGCACTTTTGGGGTTGCAGGGAGAAATTTAATCTCAAAGTGAATAGTTCTTTATGAGCATGTCTACCCTGTGACATGGAAGACAGCAGAGAAGGGCAGGAGTTGGTAGGGATCTGAACTGGAGGTTCACTGAGCCCTATGTGAAGACATCAGATTAGATCTGGAATGTGACTGCCACATCTGTGGGATACCAGACAATCCCAGACCTCTCAGCTCCAAAGGCAGGACTGGAACAGGCTGATTTCTGCAGGTAACACCACGGAAACCGACCTGGGTCCAGCTGCCTCCCAGGTTCCCTCCCGTACAAACAATTTCAGGGGAGGTGAGATTGCATGACAAATTCAATTAGAGATGAGCCTGAGGGGGAAAGAAGCTGTCAAAACAGATGATTAAAATGAATGCAGTTTGCAGCCAAGGGGAGTAACCAGCATTAAGTCATGCCCACAAGCAAGGGAAAATAACGTGCTAGAAACTACGAGGTAAAGTGGACTCATTTTTTTTTCATTGTGTTCCTCCTGTTTCTCCTTTTCCTCCCCTCCCACTCTCTACGATGCTACTGCTTGGCTACACATTAAACACTTTGACAGTCACACAAAATCATCTAACATTTCCATGGCAGTGAAACACTAAAGCATAAACAGTTTATTTCTTGTGAAATTTGTAAGGAAAACAAACATTTTACAAAGCTCCAGTTCTCTCTGCCTTTTCCTCCCCTGAAGCCCCCAAAATTATTGCCAACGTAAAAGACAAGAGGGAAAACAGACCTTGAGTAAACAGAGTCATGTTATTTACTATCCCCTGGTTATATGCCAAGGAGATATCAAGCAAGCAGACATTAGGAAAATATTTACCCAAGCATTAATATATTCTTTGCACATGACACATTGCACATCATTATTTAGCTGGGCTGATAACATGGAAGCTTTACTAACAGCATATTTCTTCCTGTGCTTAGAAGTCTTTAAAGCATTTTTAAGCCTCACAGTAAATCACAGCCCAGCCTGCAGATATATTCTGTATACACATGCAGATTCTGCTCTGGCCCTTCTAATCACATGGTTGAGTGTCCATATCTGTTCTTCCCTGGGACCTGAATGTCATTTCAGTGATTGAAAAAGGAAGAGCAAAACAATCAAAGTCTGCCTTATCCCAAGCTCCTACTAAAATTCCCAGCAGCATCTGCCTCCACTGCTGAATGAGGGCACTGAGCGGGTGAAGCAGATCAGAAAATACAAGAACTGAGTCAAATCTGGAAAGACTCCTGAACAAATCAAGAGAGCCTTTAAAATGTCTAAAGCACTCTATTGTTTCAGGGCTGGGAGGTCGTGGGCTTTTGCTGGTTATCTGTCAATATGTCTCTTCAGGGTAAGTCCTAAGAAGTTTTATTTTTGGTCTTATTCTCATATTTTTTTACTAAGTTTGGCAGATGAAAATGTTTGGATAGTTCCCATCTGTCCTAGGCAAGGAAATGAATCTCTCACTGTTCTGACTGTTTCTGTGTAATAAATACCAATTCCAAAATATGAGAATTACAGCAAACCTGATTGTATTGACTGAAAATGGAACTAATGGACACAGAATTAAAAGCATGGATTTCTTACCTGTTTAGTCAGCATTAAAGGTGAAGGGTCCACTGACCAGAGGACACCATGGACTGAGCTCTAAAGGGGGAGAAGAAGAGGGTCAAGGCACCGATATGGGTATATTAGGCAGTGGGGACCCCCGAGTTTCCTTGCATCAGACCTCATGACAATCCCACCAGGACTGTGAGCCCTTTATTGTGTCATTTTCAGTAACAAGCCTAGGGAGACAAAAGTGTAGACACCAGTGTTCTGTAACTCAGCACTGATCTGAAACACTTCCTGGTGATTTAGCCAAGCCTTTCTCTAACTATTAACAAAACATTAAAATACTCCAGATCTTTCTATACCTGTTTTATATGGAAAGCTGGAGCCTGGAGATCTTTAGTGACACGATGAGAGTTGGTGACACTCTCAAGAGCAGAAACTGAGTCATGATTCCTCTTGTCCTGTCTGAACTCCCAGGCCCTCATCAAAAACCCTGGACAGTCTTTGCAGCTACAGATTTGTGCAGAGATCCATGGGGACTCATAAAGGCTAAAGCTGCCTTTAAAAATGACTTCTTAGGCATGCAAAGGCACAAAGTTAAAACTTTCTGAGATAAATTGTAACTTATAGCCCCAGCACATGCCTGCCTACTAATCCATCTTTTCAGTGAAAAATGTCACAAGGAATTGCAATCATTCTCTTTGGAGCAGCAAGATCCACAGGCCACTCAGCCCAGCAGCATCATGCTTCCACTTAGTTGGGGATTTGTCATGCTCTCTAACAAAGGGTTCACTTAATAATGTTCAAATAATGTACCATGTTAAGAGGAGAAAAAAAGAAGGGAATTGTTAACACAGTGAGATTTCCCACACACTCTTAAGGGCTTGAAGCCTGGGTTCTGTGACCTCTCTGCGCTATTGGCTGATGACACGTGCAGTCGCTTGCCTCTGGGACCTGGCTTTCCAGCTCTTGACTCTTAAGGGAAACTCCAAAAATCTTCCAAATCTCCAAGAGTGCTGAAGCGAGTGAATTGTTCCAATTAGGCTTACGACTGTTGGTTTGAAGTTTAGCAATTGTTGAGCACTCCAGCCAGGTTTCAGGCTTGACAGAAAGGGAGGGGGCAAGAAAGCCTGAACGTTATTTCCCAGTGAGAAACTCTAGAAGACATAAGAACATTTCAGGAACAACTGATAAGGTACATCCTGCTGGTGTTTGTTTTTATTTATATTAATGGATTAGCTGAGCTGAATCAAGGATCCTGGGTGAGGAATGTCTCCAAGATGAATGGAAAGGCAACACTCACGGAAGTGATGCTCAGAACAGACTGAATGTTGCCTACTGATTTAATGGCAAGAGTGAGGTTTGCTTAAGGAATTGAGGCTTCATCTCAAAATTTCATAGATTTTTTTTTTTAAGCCCGGATAGGATTATTATCCTCAAGCTCTTCTCTTTTGTGGTAAAGTTTCTGCAGCACCTCCCACAAGTCCATAACTTCTGTTTAACACCTTTGTAAACAGACTGGATTGAGATATTACACAGGACAGGGAGTACACCTTTTCCCCGAAAATGCCTTCCATTTCAATGCAACATCAATAGTCCAGCAAGATTTGTAACTCTGACTTGAATTACAGGCGGCGATAAATATATTCCAGCATGGCTTACCCAGTTTGTTTAGAAAGCCCACTCCCATATGCTTTTCCAGTATCTTTCCCATGCTTAAGCTGGCACCAGTTAGTTCTGACTCCTACATACCTCTGGGATATCCATCTCTAGCCTAACTGGTGGAAATTGGTTGTTGATGCTCAGGAAATAACCGATTTTCTATCCATTACATTGTAGCCTTACTGCGAGTATTATGCTGCTGATACACAAACCACTGATTACAGTTTTTAGTTAACAAATAGGTTTTGTCAACTGCCCCAGGCACTGCCTAACAAAGTTGTGCTTAAGAGCTAAGGAGGCCGATTTCTTTGGGGATATTGCTTAAATGGAGCACAGATCTAGAGTACACAACAGTTGCTATTCATCAGGCACTGGGAAAAAAAAAGCCTGGCAGCAAGCCAGAAATGTAAAGCAGCTCTGTAGGTCGGCAGAGTAGTTTATAATTACAGCTATTAAAATACACACACACACACACACACACACACACACACATATATATATATATATGCGCATACACACACACACATGTCAGATTTGCTGAGATACAAAATGCTGATACTAACTTCAGGGCAATATTTCTGTGATGATTTCATTCTGTGATTAAGTATTTCGGAAGGAAGATACAAGATATTAATTAAAGCAGAGGATAAATACCTTCTTAATTAGCTGATGAAATACAATTTGCATGGAAGTGAATTCTTTTTAATAACTGCTGGATGTGCCTGGGGCAATGTTTCAGCACATCCCCAGTTTTTCCTTTCTGTCATCCTCAAGGAGTTCTAAATAAATATTTGGAGACTAATTCTGGTCTTGCTCACTGAATTGGTGGTGGAATTACTGTGGTCTGAGAAATCAGAAAGTGAAATCAGAAGGGGAAATCAGGCCAGCTGATTTTGCTGCTTTTTCTTTCCCTTCCTCCTGAATGGCAGAGTGGAAAGAACCACTCAGACCCATATGAGATATTCTGACTTTGAACATAGAAGTCAGCAAGAGATATGCTACTACAAGGCTTTACTACACTGACAGTATTATCATGTAAATCCTCACATGGGGTTTTTTGTTCACCGTCTAAGTTTTCTGACACCATTAGATATCTCCTGCTTAGATATATACCAGTCCAGAAAATCTGAAAAAGGATATTCTGGTAGCTATAGAATTGCCAGTGTCTGAAAGATATCCTTATTCATTTGGGTTTTGCTTGGTTTTGGTTTTGGTAACATCTTTGCCTCATGTGACAGCCTGTGAGGAGTGCTGGTTTAATACGGAGATGCTGAATATTTTACTTTAACATCCACGATCAACATGTGGTTCCAAGGTCATCTCTTTTCAGCACACTACTCAAACTCTCTTCTGAAGTTGGAATTATTCATTTCCTTGTGGCCTCTTCTATGTCATTTATCACAAAGGAATCCAAGCATTTCATAAATGATGATGAAAATGGGTTTATTTTCCCAACTTGCTGGTGAGGAGTTAGTTTGGCTGGTGTCACTGCTGCCTTATGGATGGGTAAAGGATGGAAAGATGTATTAAATCCCACATTTCTCCCAAGTCTGAGAAATTCAAGTGGCCTGTGATTCAATTTTTTCAGCTGACAGTACATCCTGCTTTTTTTAGAATTGTCGGATGAGCTTCTGGCTGCACTTTCCTCAGCCCCTTCTCACACTTGCACCTTACCAGACCTCTGCCTCAGCACGGCCACAACAGGCAGCTCCAGGACTGCAGAGAAGACAACTGATGCCTGCTTTACAGGAGGCATCTACTGATTCCCCAGGGCCTCTGAGGGAGTACTGGATGTGGACCACTTCCCTGTGCTAAGAATTCCCACACTGAACCTCTGACCTCATGAAGATTTTAGAGTTTTTTTGCTCTTTCACCACTTCATCCTTCTAATGCAAGTAGTGCCTGGCACCCAGGAGGGAACAAGACTGTGGTTTTGGAGGACTTTTTGACCTTCCCAATTAGGGCTTTGCTGGCAGCAGAGGCAGATGTGTCCAGATGATAACTTATTTCAATCTGCTGAGTGAGACTTTCCTGTGCATTAAGAAAAGGACAAGAGTTTTGGGTTGAAAAAGCCAATGTATATAATTAACCAGAACTGCAAAAACTATGATAGAAAGTGGCTGAAGTAACATTTCCAGGGGCTTCACTTTTAAACAGCTAACAAAAGAAATAAACTGGATGGCCTGGATGGGATGGACTTCAGCCACCTGAACAAAGACCAGATCAGCCAGTTCCATTAATTGTCACATCAGCTGAGCACATGAACAAAGGCAGTTTGTCCCTGGGACTGGGGTCTCTGCTGGTGGCTGAGGGTTGGGAAGAGCCAGGTATTACAGACCCTGTTTTAAGGTTCTATATGAGTAAGGTGGTGCAAATTGTCTCTTCTTCCCAGTCTTTCCAGAGGTCTCCATTTCCTTTAGTCTGTTCCCTCAGCAGAAATTCAGAACAAAGGAGGAATTGGAAATGTCAAATTAGCTGTTTCTTTCACCATGCTGTAACTAGACAGGGGGAGCTTTAGAGGGAGGGAGGGAAAAGATGGCAAAGGTATTCACAGGCCATAATGCATCACCTCCAAACAATGGGCCCAAGTTTATGCTTTTCAGATTTTTTCACATTAATATTTGTGGGTTTTACTAAGCGAAATAATATACTTTTCCCCTGTACATACATTCTGTTTGGGTTTTTTTCTTGTTTTCTTTTAGTGCAATAAGACCACTGTTGGCACCCGACTTGTTAGATTTCAACCCGAGGTTCAACTACATCACAGAGTTTATAATGACGAGGTCTGGCCCACCCTAATAATACATCTGGGCTCCTCCCCAACCTGTACTAAGCACAGGGTAGGTGAATGTCTGTTGCTCTCAAGCAACATTGAAAGCACAAACACAGCTTCAGCCTTGCCATGCAGACTGACAGAGAATTCACAGCTGCCTGCTCACTTAAAAAATCTCCCCACTGCAGGCATCAAAGCCTCAAGGCCAAATTTCCCCTGCATGTTCCCACCCTGGCACTGATATGCTCCCAGTGCTGCAGAAAGCACAGTCTCTCTCCCTCCAGGCAAAACCTCTTC
This sequence comes from Ifrita kowaldi, assembly GCA_013398055.1. Lineage (NCBI taxonomy): Eukaryota > Metazoa > Chordata > Aves > Passeriformes > Cinclosomatidae > Ifrita > Ifrita kowaldi. Next base: position 185,859 of record VZRS01005274.1, on the reverse strand, counting down.
CACAGCCCAAGTTACACAGGTCAGCCTCTTTACTGGGTTACTAAAGATATTCTGGTTGTCTGTTCTGCTTTATTGCATCAGCAATTTCCTTTCAAAAGTCCAGCCTTTTCCCTTGGCTTCTTATTTAATTTTCCAAGGAATTTTCACCATGCTATCAGGAGAAACTTCATACTGAAGTTTCCCTCTCCAGTGCTGCATTCCTCCCTGTTGAGGATGGACAGGTGCTTTCAGTCACACCACAGAGCCACAGAAAGCAGGAAAACTTCTGTCCAGCCGAGGATGAAAACAGGTACCTGTCCTGGCATTTGACCCAACTCCACAGTATGATTTTGGAAGGGGGAGGGGGATACTCATACTGAGTTTCTAACAAATGCCATCTAAGGCACGACCTTACGCTGACGTCATATGGGGGCAACACCGCAGGGTTGCTCAGGAAACGTCTAATATAGCATATAAGGGAGGAATATGATATTTTTGTGTGATTAGTTTTTGAATTCTGGGGGGAAAGAAGGGGGAGAAGGCAAGGAATCCTATTCAGAACTAGAGAGTTCAACAAATGATTTCTACAAAGAAAAATGCTATTCTTTTTATGCCAGCACCTTTTAGTTGTAGGACTTAAAAGAGTTTGGGGTTCTTTGTTAACCACTTGGACTGATGCCCAACAGTTGTTTTCATTTATCCTCGACATTCTCAACTGCTCCCATTGAAGTGAGATAAAGTAGCAGAAAGAAAAATAAACGGGGCTTCTTTCTCCCCTCTTTCCCCAGCCACTGGGGTCACTGTTGTGCCTTGCTCTCCGGAGCTCTGAGCGGGTGCCACACAAGGCGTGCAGGGAGAGGCAGGAAGGACGGGCTGCGGTTGCGGCGAGGGGCTCCCAGCGCTCAGCTGCACCTCCCAGCTCTGCTCCAGCCTTCCTGCACTGCCTTTGCCAAGTCACTTCACCTCCCCATGCCTCGGTTCCTCATCTGAGAAAGACAGTATCGTTTCTTTTTTCTCATCTTGTAGCTTTTTCTCATCTCTAGCTTTGTGTCTGTAGACAGGAAGAATTTTTAGGCCAGGGTAATTTCTTACTACCTGTTTCTTGCCCTCCCTAAAACAATGGTGCTTTGGTCTGTAAGAACATTTAGGTAACAGAAAAATTTAACTAATAGCAGGAGTACTTGTCCAGATCTGCATGTCCTCTGGGTTTGCCTTCCCTTCCTCATGGCCAGAACTGTTGGAACAGTTTTAATCACTCCGTGAATATACTTGACAGCTTTGAATCAAACCCAAACCCAAATTGAAAACTGATTTGAATTGTTATTTCTTTTCAAACCCAGAACTGAACCTACACTCTTACTTTGAAGACTATGTGGGACTCAAAAAAACCTCAACCAACAGAGCAAAACTTTCTTTGTAGCTGGACCAAAACTCAACTAAAAAAATGACTGTTTTGAGTCTATAACAGATTTACTTCCTTGATGATTTCAGTTCCCTGTTATTCATCATGTCATGTTAGCTGAGGTTATTAGGAAATACACTATTATTTGTGTAAAAATTAATAGTTCCTGAAAGCCCTTGGCATAAATGGTTGCTTGGTAGAAACTTGTTACAAAATGTCATGGTCACTTGTAGCCAGTCTTCCATTTAGAAACCTTGGATGAACTGATTGGAGACATAGCACAACTAAACCAAGAAACAAGTCGTAGGTGGAAAGCACTTACCTGAAGCCACCAAAAGAGAGAAAAATAATATAGGTTAACCTGGCGGTAATGACGTTTGGATCTGATTTTCCAGCTCTATTCTGACTGCTGATGTGACTAAGTTGCTGTGCTTGGACATGAATGCCTCTCAGTTTTGGTTAAAAAAAAGGTAAAGAGGAGGTTGGGATGTTGTGTTCCAGACAGTGAGCTGAGCAGAGACAATAAAACTTGGAATTTCTTCCCTCAGTTCAGTAAAATTTTTTGACTAAGTCTCATGATCTAGCCCAAACTACACATTATGTTTTGTCTTCTGGTTTTCTAAGTTTGACATTTAAATGAAAAGTCCTGCAAAAAAAATGAAGAATCCAAACATTTTACTTTGATTTTCATGAGGTGTTGGTGTTACTTACCAGTCAGTCTTGTGTATTTAGGTACAGTTTCTTTATGGTCTTTGATCTATGCAACTGCAGACAGCCACTGTCAGAAGCCAAAATCATTACAGATCATCTCACACATGACACAGGCGCGCATGCAATGGTGCTCTTCTTGAAATCTCCTCCCTGCTGCTGTTTTCATAACCTTAAAATTGAAAGCTGTGTTGAGTGAACAGGACAGACTTGGTTTTGACTGGACACAGAGAGAAAAGGAGAGAGAAGAAACAGGCCTGGGAAAAGCCCAGGTATGCCAAATGTCTGCAATTACCTGCCTCTACCCTTCCTTTCACCATCTATGAACAAATAGTGACGGGTGACTGCAATGACTGGAGCTATTAATCTACAGCTCAGATGAATTAATTCCATTTTAGCTGGAAAAAAATGTTCCCAAACATTCAGGGCTAGGCCATCAAAATTGAGCAAAAGCAGGAAAAGAAGGAAGAGGGGAAAACAGCCAAAAATCTTCGTATCTTCTTCATTCTTACTCTCACACCTCCAGGGAACATCTGCAGTCCCAGACCTATCTGAGCCTTTTGCAGTCACCAGAACGTGTGGATGATGTGACAAGGCACCAGCAGGTCAGGAGCAGTGAAGCAGATGTGCTCCTGTGCAGATTAACTCCTGAGTAATATTTGAGATTTTTTCCCCTAGATGGGGCTGTCAAACACATTGCCCACCACATAGCAGGTAAAGAGAGGGAGCAGCCTTCTTTTCTACAAGAAACACTTCATGCTCTGCCCTTTGTGAGCGCTGTGGTGTGGTTTGTTTGGCTGTGCCAGAAGAGACATGCAGAGTGCATATGTGCACAGCATGACGACACAAGTTCATGTTCATTTCCACTGCTGAAGATAGAAGACTGACTGAAGGTGAATCCCTGCTCTGGTGTTGTTCATGGCTCAGATGGAAAAGCAATCAGACAAGAGCGTTTGAGACACTGTCATTGGGAAATGGGTGTGTAGAGGCAGTAACATCTGTCTCCTAAGGAAACCACAGCCACTGCTGAAAGCATAAAGCCCATCTTCCCTCCCCATCCTTCCCTCCCGCACCCACAGCTCCACGGCAGCCAAACCTCTGCTTTGTACAGGGCTGGCAGACCAGACCCAAAGAGCTCTGCATGCAGCCAAGTGACAGAGATAAGGCTGATGATGCTGGAGCAGATGTCTTCTGTCTCTCTGGCTCCCATCCATGTTTGTTTGTTGCCATGACCCGTAAGTTGTTTCCACTTCACTAAGTGACCGCTGAGTCACCACAACCCACAGTGTGGGGAAGATAAAAGCACCCTGTGATCAAATGCACCCAAACACCTGATAAAATCCCCCCTCCCTCTCTCCTCCTCAAGGGGGTCTGCGGTAGTCCCTCCTGCAGGCACCTGCTTACGTGGTTGCATTTGATACCGTCTTCTGTGACCCCTACACTGAGATTGGCTGGCTTGGACTAAGTCTTCTACAATAATTCTCTGGTCCTCCCCCTCTTCTGCTTTGAATGGTGAAGATGGGGCCAGTGTCTTGGGAAAAGAAGCCAAAGCAGATCAGGTGACGATGCAGGATTAGGTGCAGTTCCCCACTGGGTGTCAAATCCCAGCACATCCATTGCTAGCCCATTATATTTTAATGGCAGGAGGATGATAAGTCAGCACTTCAAAAAGAGAAAGAAGGCTATGGAGAGCTTCCTGGATTCCTCTTTAAGGTGAAGAAAGAATCAGCCTTAATTGAAGTCACTTCTTATCTGTTTCCATCATTTTTGTTTCAAGAAAATGGGAGGTTAAAATGGACAAGAAGAATAGCACAAGAAGAGTCTGAGAGAGAAAAGAGTTTTTCCCTGTTGTTGCATGTCCCCTCTGTGATTTGCTTCCTTTGCCCTGAATAGATAAAATGATACAAACCTGACAAAACCTGCACAGAGTCAAATGTTTACCTCCACCCTCCATTACCAGAGCTTTGTCCTTCTCAGTTTGCCAGACCCCTTGTTCTGCCTTTCATAAAATCATAGAACCATTTAAGTTGGAAAAGACCATTAAGATCATCAAGTCGAACTGTTCACAGCAGGGAGTGGAAGATGCTCAACGAAAGAGCCAGGTGTAAGGATCTGTTCAACCATGCAATTAAAAATCACAAAATCTGATCTTTTCAGGATCTGATACCACTTAGATAAAAACAATTTGGCACTTAGGTCATTGTGCTGAAAAACAGTCATCATTTTTGGTGCTTCGGTTGTACCTCAGGTAATTTTGTAAGGATGTCAGCTGAGAAGGAAAAGCATTGGCTTTATCAAAAGCAAAAGTAATACCAAAGGGAAGAATTACATAGATTTATGTTGCACAAGTGTTTTCTCCCAGCCAGAGAGGCTTTTTTCACTGATGGAAGAGGCTCGTGTCTTTTTGAGTTTGATGGCATGGGAAAAAAAATGACAAAACCAGAGAAGATGGAGCAGCAGTCATAAAATTATGTGGTGAGAGGTAAATGTTGGCTTCTCCCCATAAACTCTATTGTTGCCTGCTCACACTTGTTCACGTAACAAACTTGTCTCCACTAGGTTTTCACCTCAGGCCAGGCGCCTCATGACAGTGAACCCCAACGAGGAACACAGTGCTTTCTTCCAGTGCAGGCATAGCCTGAACTTCTATGTTCCCTCCCTGACCTACTACCAGATACAGCAAGAAAAACAGGAGCAAAAAACAAAATAGACAACAACCTTATGTCTCTGCTACAGACTAACTTCAAGCTCATCATTTTCTGTGCCAGTAAAGCATGGTTTGTCTTTTCTTCTTTTTTGTTTTTTTAAGAAAAAGCTTCCATTTAACGTCCAGAGCCAGATTCATGAACTATCATACCCGAAAGGTGACTGTTTCTGTCCTGTCATAGACACAGATGGTGTGATCACGTTGCCATTTTTGCTGCACTATTGTTTGCAGAGGCATATGTTGCCCTGAGTTTGCAGCTCTTCGATGTTTTCATTTTCTGTAACAGTTTCTCATGCACTTTCTGTAAACATAGTCATGTTTTGTTAACCGTCTTTTATTGTTTTTTATTCCATTCTCCTAGGCAGAGACGTTTGATGGATTTTCCCTTTGACCAGTGTGATTGAGGGGTGGTAATTTCTCCCTCCAATCCACGGTGATTTCTAAGAATATATATAATAAAGCTCGGGGTCTCTGACCCCCTCTCTCTTTCTTACTTCTCTCCTAACAAAGTGTCTGCGTGGTTCTTTTCATGTCTAAGTGCGACAGGCATGGATTAAGACATGTTCAAAAAGATATTTTTATATCTTTTATATCCTCCATAATACACAGAAACTACGTATGCTCTGCTACTTGGAATAAATGTGAATGTTAGGAGCTGCAGCTCCTGGGATGAAACATTCTGGTATGAAGAAGAGAAAAAGGATGATAAAAATGTCTGGGCGAGGTGGGTTGATTGTGCAGTCAATGTGCAGAACTAGAACATCACCTTGGTGAAAACCGAGGCATCGCTGACTGCACTTCCAAACTAACATGGAATAACTGGAGCACCCCTTTCAGAAGGGAAGCTGGGTAAAGGAAGAGCCAAAAAAAGGTCAGAAGATTTTACTTTTAGATTGGTTTTGAAAGGAAATCAAACTTGTGAACCTGTCATTGTTGTGTCTCTAAACATGACAAGAAATACATGACTATTTCCCAATATAGTTTAGGTCCAACTGAATTTAGCACAGATGTGGAAGAATAAAAATAGAAGTTCTTGCCTATTTCTTGAACAGAAGTCACTGGCAAATCGTTCATAGAAAGACTGCATGGATAGTCCCACCTTCCCCATTGGAAAATCCACAGTAGTGTGCCACCCTTGAATCACAAATTCATAAGACGTCATTGAAAGTGATCATGGCACAATCTGTTTTGAACTAACACAGATCATGAAACAAGTTCTCCATAATGTCAGGGGTTTGCCCTTAATGAAGATACCAAAAGGTCGGAGTAAAGTTCTAGATAAATGGAAATGGAAAACAGGATGAGTGAAAGCAACACAAAGTTAATCCTCCAGATGAGGAAAGACAAGCACCCAAAAAATCCCCTGAACCAAGTAGAACATGCACAGTGGGGAAAGAGTCATCATTTCATTGCTACATACTTGAGACACAACTGCATCAGGTTTGGTATTGCAAGGAGGAGTGACTGTGTGCATTCATACACCCAGGTTACACACACTGCTTAGAAACTCGACAGGTCTTACAAACTCCTCCACTTCTAGAAATAAACTGCTAAGAATGAAGACACTCCTGACCATGGCAGGCTGGACACTCTCCACACCTCCTAATCCAAGCTGTCTTTTTGTTCAAATCTCTCTTACAGAGTAGCTTGACTGACAGTGGTTTTGTGGGCAGTTCCTTAGAGCTGAAGAGACCTCTCACTAGTTTTCCAGTCACTCATGGGACTGAAGTGGCGATTTGTATGAAGTCTATGTGTTAGACTGAGAAAAAGCAACAGGTATGTGCCGCTCAGTGTATTATAGGTGCTGGGTGGGCAGGATCCGTAGTGGCATGGAAGGGACAAAGGAAAATGAAAATGAAAATGAAAGGGGCAGAGTGTTCTGATATTAAATTATTCCATTTTATGCTGCTGATGCAATCCGAGCAAACCAGCAATTTCCTCTTGGCCTCTGTTTTATGAGCGATCCTATTCAAGCTTTGATAATAAAAGGAACACAGGTGGGTAATTAAGGAGGTGTGAAACACAAACGAGTAGCCAGCTTTCTGCTAGTGCTTTTCGAAATGTGCTCTGGAAGGCTCTCCTCATCCGAGTGCTGAGTGATTGAGTGACCTCGCAGACTGACCTGGGGACTCATTTTCTTCCAAAACAGATGAAATTCAAAAGGTTTCTGTAAAAATTTTGCCCTAAAAATTGCTGACAGGTTTGCCATTCCAAGAACTGTTTAGGAACAACACTAACTCACTTGCAATCATGATTTTCATAGTTCGCAGCAGAGCACAGAGACAGCCATAGCAGGTCAAACCAAAAGTCCACCCAGCACAAAATGCATCTGGCAGTGGATGTTCAGTGAAGAGTGGAATAGGGCATGTATGGAGTGATCCTTCCCCTTGCACGGCCCCTCAGCTCCTGGTTTACAGACTCACTGTAGAGTTTGTATCCTACCCAGCAAACAGCCTTCTGTGGAGCTCTCCTCCACAACTCAGTGGGAATGTAACATCCACACACTGCTATGGACGAGACTCAGAAACCTTCACTCCAAAAATACAGATCACTCATAGGAAGCATTGTAACACCTGCAGTGTAACAGCAGGGAAAGCCTTGCAGGTACAGGCTGAAGTTCTGTCTGGTGCAAGAACACTCTTTACACGGGACTAAACCATGCAGTTAACATTTTGCTTTACCTGACCACATAAATATGTGTATTTTTAACACATGCAATATGCTTTCCTGTATATTAACAGACAAAGTTCTATCAATAGGTTTAATGATATAACATATACTACCTAAATACTGCATGTTCACATAGGTGACAAGAGAGTGCTAACTACTTTTTTAGCTTTGTTGAAAAGGCTAACAATGAACAACATATTTAATCCATCTCAGACATCAATTTTCTTCCATATTAATTTTTCTAATATTCAAGTCCAACAAATTTAATTTGAAAGTATTTGGAGTCAGCAACAGAAAAGTTTCACTTAGAAAAAACCAGAATGAAATTAACTGAGGGGTTTTTTTCCTTATTCCTGTTAAACAAGCAGCAACATATCCATATATGCTGTCTTTCTCAAAAAACGCCTTCTAAGTCAGCCAGAAAATCTTACAGAGGCCAAATACAGAGGATATGAGCCACGCTACTGAGTCACAGAAGGAGGTCCTCTGGACCAGTGACTGCCTTTATAGCAGCCAGTAGCCAGTGTTCAAACAAGCAGAAAAAGCCAACTGCCATGAAGTTTCTCTTCTGCCGTTCCAGCTCTCAGAAAGCAGCAGTTCATGGTTTTCTTAAGCAAAAGCTGCCTTTGGACACGTTGTGTTTAACACTCTGTGCTGAACTTCTCCTCTGCTAATTTGCCCAAACTCTTTTGGAGATGTCTATCCCTGAGAACTGTGTGTACAGCCAGGTGAATGACAGGAGCAGGTTGATAGATCACCCTCCAATGTCAGCCCCTGGTTTCTTTCCCTCATCCCATTAAACTCAAGTCAGCTGTATGATGCCCATACACACTGCTATTAAACATCAACGAGGAGCCTCCCTCCTTCTGGAAAGGGCAAGTTTGTTTAGTTCTTTTCCTTGCTCTATTTCGGTCCATGTGAAAACAAATCTAACATCACTGGTGCCTGGCTTGCAGCCTCCCTAACCATTTCTCATGTTCACAGACATCATGGGACACAAGAAAAAGAAAAGAAAAGAAACCTGAGCATTTAGAGAGCTAGATTCTTTAAGTTAAAATAAAATAAAACTCCATATGCAGCTTCCATATGACTTATGGGGCCAAAAGAATTTATCTCTTCTTCATTTCTGCCTGTACAACTGAACTTCCGTGGTGTTTGTATGCTTCACTGGAAATCATGACCCAAAATCTGCTTTGTTTTTTTCCATTGTTATTTCAGGTTTGATATTTTGGTTTTAACTCTGATGTTTTCTGTTTGTCTTCCTGAAGACTACTTCAGGGTTCAGCAAAGTTTCTAAACCACAAGAATAAAGCTAGGTTGCAGAGCAGGTACCTGGGCGTTCCTTCTGGTTGCAGTCTCACTTGCTGACATCCTTTCCCAGGAATAAATTCTGAGGCTAGCTGACCACAGTCACCCAAAAATTTGCTTCATGCTCTATCCCTCCTGTCCATGGCTTAGGAGTGTAGGTTTTAAGTGAGGAAGTAATGGTTGTAACTAAACCAACCAGACCACAGTGATACATCCAGAGGAAACACAACTTTGTAGTGCATATCCCTGCTCCCAGGGATAATTATCAGGATTTCTAAAAATGTAGGGATGTGTGTGCTTTGGTCTTTCTTCCTAACCCCAGTCCTTGCAAACGCACCTCCTCCATCTCCGGGAAGTCCCTCTTTTAACCAAATGAGTACAAGAATGCTGTTCCTGTGCATGTCCTTCTCATCACCTGAAGTGTGGAAAGCTGGGCAATTACAAAGTGACCCAAATGGCTCCGCAGAGAACCATAATCTTGAGATTAAGTCCATTTAGAAAGCCTGATACCAAATATCCAACTGCAGCACAGTAAAACCAAAATTCCCTACCGACTATCTCTGCTCATAAAAGTGATTTAGATTGGTTCTCCCTCTACATGAGTTCTCTGCTGGCTGTCTGAAACAATTAACAGAGTAAATAATAGATTGCAATGGTTTTTTTTTCCATCCAGGTTTGTGCTTTATATGAGCAAACAGTTAAAACATACATCGTAAAATGTAAAATCCTGGAACCTCAGAATTCCCTTAGCTGCTGAGTGAAAAGGAACCAGCAAAGCTCATTTGCAGGGAACAGCAGCAAAAGTCTTGTCATTCCTGCTGGAGATGCTCAGTTCAGGGTAGGGACTGCAAACAGAACTCTTCACATCCTCAGCTCTTGTGCGCCCATCCCATCTGACCTTACTAACTCAACATTTTTAATTTTTCAAGGAGTAAAAAAATGGGAAAGAGATCCAGACCATGGAGTTTTCCCATGTTTCAGCCTGTCATGTAGGAAATCTTGCTAAGGACATGGGGTCTCTGACTTGTGCAGTATCATCCAGGTCCAGAGCAACGTACAGATTTGCCATGTGCTTGTTCATGGCTTCTACAGGAATTTAGCAGCCAAATTCATGCCAGGCTAAACTTCTAAAAACACAAATAGGTAGGTTGATACATCAGTTAAACCTCAAAGGGCAAACAGCTGAGGCAGTTCTCCCCTCCAGAAGCTGTTGCAAGAAGTGCAGCATCATGTTCTTTTGGACATGAGGGTCTCCTCACAGCTGGCACATAGGTTTGCTGCAGGGGGTTAATCCCAAAGTGAGTGACTGCCTTTTGGTGCTGAGAAGAGCACTGGATGGATGCAGGAGACTCAAACAAACACACAGTTGTACTCTATTTTCATTGTCTTTGAAAACTCAGAGGCTTCCATCACCTAGGGAGGGATATGAAAAAATGTGGGCAGATCGCTGTCACACACACTCTCCACCACCATGAAATCTCCACCATCTTTATTCTTTGGCAAATGCCCTGGTAAACATATTTTATCAATTGGCCACTGCAAACAAAGCTGAGTCTTGCTTTGGAGCAAGATAGATATGAAATATATGTTAGGTAGATTCCTGCTAGTTAAACCTGAGTCCTAGGAGAGAGGAAGGAAATGCAGAAAGGAAGACCCTTGTCAGAGCAAAGATTAATATCTTGCATGTGAATATGTCAGATGCTTGAGAATCCAGCCTAGGAACTATCAAGTTTCCAGTTGCATAATCAGTGTTGACTCTGGAGTAAAAATTAGTGACTTTTTCCATTAAATCCTACTGATCTATTTCTCCAACAAGAAGCTTCTTCATCTAAATCACCAGTTTATTGTGCCTCTGATTGTTTAAGAGGATGTCATGGGAGCCATTGAGGAGTCACTTACAATGCTATTTGTCCCACCACACATAGACAAGTTGTGTTTCCATACAAAGCTTTGCTGTGTGAATTAAACCTTTAAACATGGAGTAGCCTTTGTTTGCAAAATTGAAATAATATGTATTTTACATGTTCACAGACTCTTCCAGAAGGATGGCCAAATCACTCTTCTCGTCAGCTATTCAGGCCTGAAATGCAAAGGGAATAGTAACTGATGAAATCCACATACGCTGGTTACAGCTGCCTAAATGGGATACAGGTACATGATGCTTTTGCACCAGCAGGTGTAAACAGGGTTTGGCTGTTTCCCTGCACCCTGACAGGTGCCTCACTCAGGGCCTAAAATAGAATATGCTGTGTATTCCCGACTCCTTTCCTAAGGATAACAAATTAGCACTTTTGCCAGCTCAAGTAGCAAGACTTTTGCTTTGACCTGTGAGGTCCTGGTACATTCTCTGACAGCCAGCGATGCTCACAGTGTTTATGAACATGAAAAATAAATGACCAGTCAGTCCTGGCAGCAGGCAGAGTTCACTGTTTCTGCATTTTATTAGAGGAGGGTATATGAGGTACTTCACTGTTTAGAAGTGAACCCCTTCCAGAAAATGTCCCTGCGCATTTGGGACGAGAAAGCAGTTCACATGAAATATGGTCTGAGAGACAGTCCTCAAGACCAGCACACAGATCCCTTACAGTGCCCTTCTTTCTGGCAGCATTATCACAAAATTTTGGAAAAGAACAATTTTCTGGTTATCCTCAGCTTAGCAAGCAACAGAACATAGTCCTGTGTATATTTTATATTTTGGGAGAGATACTGATATCACAGCCTTAGAAAACTGACATCACAGAAAACAGAAATAATCCTCTCCACTCTAAACCTTCTATCCCAAGATCTCTGGACTACATTATATTATTTTACTGTCCAAAAATGTTTAAAAGTGTTTCAGGCATTCCACTGAGCAACTAGAAATAGACATTCCTTTCCCAAATCATCTAACATCTATGTCCCAAATATACCATAAAAAGCAGCCGGCTGATAGAAAAAATAAGGAAAGGGACAAAAACAGTCTTCTGTTCTGCTGGCACTTTATTCTGGAGATGAATATGTTCAGAAGCCTTCAGATTTGAGGAAGAAAGATTCCACATCTTCCTTTCAAAGTACTGTATTTCTTTGATATTTAAAAAATCTTACATCCTAAAAGGTTTTAAGAGTCAGCACTGATAAGAAATTGTGAAGTGACAACTTCCATTTGTCCCTAAAAACCTTACTTCCCAAATTCTTTCACAAAGAGTTTGCTATTCCAAACCAGAATTAACAAATCTCTGAAACTTTCTTTTCTCGGCCTGATATTACAACACAAAATCTGGTCTCTTGCAAGCAGAAAAGGAGAACATTTCTCCAAGGGGAGCTGCAGCTCTTCCACACCTAAGAGTCAGTCCCACCAAGAGTACAGAGCCCAGTGCAGAAAGAGGGAGAATGTTCAAATGCCTCACTTTTTCCACTGCTCAGCTTTTCTTAGATTGTTATGTGGACTTTCATTAGGCTTCCAAGTTTGGAGAACTTTTATTATTGTTATAAACTCTGCTCGTGAAGTGGATTTTCTAATCCTTTCATGCCAGACATTTGGCTAAATTCAAGCACAGAATCAGTTTCATATCTGACACAGGGTCTTGTGGGAACCATATCCTGCCACTGACACAGGAATAGATGCTGTCGTCACAGAGATCCATTCCTCCTCTATGATTCTACCAGAGCTACCTGTTTTTAATAATGATGATATTTGGGGAAAACATCTGTGTTACCTCGCCACGTGACCAAAGTTCAAGAGAACCAGCCACATGCTGCAAACATTTCTTGGAATTGCGAACTACTGTTCAATTCAGCATCCAGCTGGAGGTCGATATTCCCAAATACTCAGGAGTGTAGGTCAGCAAACGCCTGCCTTTCATCTAGAAAATCTGATTCCTAAGTCAACATGGGCAGGCAGGATTCATGACCATCTCTCTGCCATGTGTGGCTTTAGAATTCAGATGGCTATGAGGCATCTTCAGCTGAATGAGGGGGCTAGTTAATATATGACAGAACCATCACAGCTGAGTGCAGAAGTTATTAATTACTCTGATTTTAGCCTATTTAGTAATATTCCCAGCAAGCTGTGTAATGAATCTACTGTGTAAGTGGGGACACAGAGGGGTGTCAGCTCATCCCAACATCAACCAAGGCTTAATATTTTTTGAACTATCTCCAGAAAAATGACAAGATTATTCAGCTCATTTAACAGAAAGCAAGAGCAATCAACACCATTCTGGGAGAATCCAGAATTGTCCACGACAGAACCATACAGCAACTTGCAAATTTCTTATTGACTGCTATTGAAATTCAGAAATGTTCTGTTTCCTAAATTATGACTCAGGAAAGGTCATGCTTTAGCATCTGCCCTATTTCTGATCTTCTCTTGGCACTGCCTAGACTTTCACTCAGGCAGCATCTCCATGGAGTTTGTTTTCCTTTCAGTCACGTGCACAGGAACAACAGGAACTTGGGATAGTATTATTGTTATTTCTGCATTCTTCTGCAACTCAATCTTCTTCCTATCTCCAAAGCTCTTTATAAAACAATGTATTTTCCAGTACATTAGGACTTGCCACTAGCCCAAGGATTTTCACTGCTCCTGGCAGCCCGCTGCATTGGCAGAGTTCCCTCTGCATCCTCGACCTGCTGCTGATTGATCCCTGTAATCCAATCCATTTTCAACAAGCCACTTCAGCGCCAATAAAAACAAGGGGCTTTGCTGATTTCTGGTTTCGGCTGCAGCTGTTGGAGCCACAAATCTAAAAGGAAATATTTTAAGTCTATTTGTAAAAAATCTACTGGTAAAAAAATAAAAGATCCATTGCTTTTATTCAGTTAAACTCAGAGGGAAAGTAATTACAGCTTCTTTTTATGCATTATATCTTCTTTCTTATTTTATCCCTGTATACATTTCTTGGTGTGATCACAGTGATCCTTTCAGCAAATAGTTGAGGAAATATTATGACTGAATTCCCCCAGGGCTTCGGTTTATGTAAGAATCAACAGTTTGCATAACATGGGTGCTGCAAACATTTCATAGACTTTTAATCTTTGATTTAGAAAAGACTGTTCTAATCTGCCCTTTCTACAAAGCACCAGCCAAATAAAAATCCCATGTCACTCAAGATTTCTTGCACTATAATTATAATTTTTATATAAATTGAGAGAAAAAAACCAAAGCATTGCAATCCTAGCACACATACACCAACCTAGAAACAACTCCCAATGCTTTCAGATACATTATTCCATTTCTGCAATTGCCTGCAAAACTGAAGTTCTGCACTTTATTTTTAGACTGAATTTGACAAGTTACAGCTTCCAGTCATGGGATTTAGTAAGGGGTTTTGATGGTGTGGTTGTTGTAGAGTAAAGCAGTTATTCCATGTAGTTAATAAATGAGGAAGTTTAGATAGTTTATAGATCAGATAATCTATTTTGGGAAAACAGATGGTGGCTCAGAGAAGAGCCAACCCTTTCTCTCCCCTTTGTAAAGAATCTCTTGATTCAGACCAACATGGTTCTTCTCATATATTTTCCATCCTTCTATACCTGCATTTCTGCTATTAACATTTGTGGCTTCACTGGTTTGTCTAAGGTTGCTAACACAAATAAGGACTGTGATGGGATCTCCCAAAGCAGCAGTCATCCTTTGAATACAGCATATTCCACAACAACTTATAGCACTACAAGTCATAAACAGAAAACTATCATAGGCTGATCTTTCCTAAAAATAGTAGTACAGAGGAGTCTGCAATGGATAATTGAAAACTATGGAAAAATCTATTCAAGCTATAAATTTTTCAGAGTTATTTGTGAATTACTTGGGTTCACTGCAGTAGTTAGTGGCCTTTGGGTAATGGTTTAGCTGTCCTTTTGTTCACAGCTGTTGTCTGCAATAGCTAATTTTACTAGGAGGGGCAAGAAGGCAGTAGAAATAGAAAGTATGGGCCAGAGAATTGTATTGGGAAAACTATGAGAGCCAGCACACTTTTTTTCATTGAGCCTTATATGGTACATTTGGCACAGCATTGGTTTAATGAAATTTTATTGATTCCAAGGCAAGTTTCCAATGGAAATCTGCCCAGATTCCTGGGGGTCTCTGCTGAGGCTGGAGACCTTCGATGTGCTGACCCTTGGCTGTAGCCTTTCTGTTAATGGGTCTGTCCTACAGACAGAGGATCAGCAAAGCCCCAAAGAAGCTGCTCTGTAAAATGAGACATCTCTCAGCTATTGCAGACAACTGCTGCTGCTATTTGCTCAGAAAATAAAGAGATTATAATTTCCCACAGCACTTGAGGGACTTGGGAACTTCTGGTGTATTAAGAATTAAAAGCAGAATAGTTTCAGGTCCAATTTAGCCAAAGATTTGGGGAGACAAAGGAAAAAAATTAAATCCTTACAAGCTGAAAAGCCCTGTCCCTCAACATCAGCATAGTTCAGAGAAACAATAACTCAAAGTATGAAAAAATATTTGTTTGGGAAAAGGTGAAAATATAGAGAGCTGGTCACCCAAAGACACAAAAAGGACCACCTCATGCAGTGTTCTTGCAGAGGAGAGGATGTTTACCAATTTGCAGTGAGCAGGAATGGAGCTGTCTCTCCCAGATATATTAGAGTAGAAGAGAAGAATATAATATTGCCTACTCCAGTTCACAGCTGACAAGGTCTTTTAAACCATTGGGAAGCTTTCAAAAGAACACCTTTATCAGTAAGTTACTTTACAGTCTTGAATTACACACAGTAGATGCCAGCTGTACCCATTCATGAACAGAAATTTATAGGAGAGATCTCAGGTTGCCCAGAGAAATTCATCACAAACAGCCACATACTCTCAAAGCTGGCAACTGCGCAGCAAGTTCTGCTGTTTTTAAAAACCAAAATATTCTCAAGGGCCCAGCCTGAGGGGCTGGGGGGCTGTTTTCCATTTGCATCTTTGGGATCCACCCAAGACATAGTTCCCTCTGACCATAAAATAAATGTTTCTTGGGTGGGGGAAGGAACCCATCAGGTCACCCTGACCTCAACTACACAAGATTTCTTCTCTTATATCAAGAATTAATTTCTCTAATCCCCTTTTGAAGCAAGATTAGTGTAATCAGAATGGGAAGAGCACTGCATAACTGGAATAATGGCAATAAACTTCAATTTAGTTGAATATCTTCCCTTTTAAAGAGTTTTAGGATAGTGGACAAGCCTTTGAACAGACATGGCAGCCTTGAGGTCTATGGTTCTGCAATACAGATTTTATTGTAGCACTCCTACTAATTTTCATTTCTCTAATGATATCTTCTCCATGTTGGGCTCAGAGGGACTTCTTTCTGCAGAACTCATGAAGTTTAAAAGAAAAACATGAGTTCAATTTCTTGGAGGATTGCTGTTCTCCTAAATTGAATTTTTCTCGTTGTGAAGCCTTTATCCAATGGGCAGTTATGGGAGAATTTGCTACTGTGGAGAAAGTCACCACAGCAAGTAATCATCACTTAACATGTAATTCTCAGTTCAGATGCATTTCATCATTAGCTGAGACACAAATTAAGGACTACCATTGACCCCCTCCCCCCGACTCCCCCCTACCCTAGTGTGTAAAGAGANCTCCCCCCTACCCTAGTTTTCTTGGGATTTTTCCTCCAAGCAGAGCATGTTTTCCTGCTAAGGGGTATTCAAATATCCCTTGCTCTGTTTCCAAGCCTCACAGGAAAAAAACAAACACAACACAACAACCAAACAGAACCATTACCACAGAGAGCAGATCCAGTTCTAAGTTAAAAAACCCCACCTATTACAGTAAACAGCCACAAAGAAGCAGCTCTCCCAAAGATTTTGCTTCCCACATTTACTAGAGCCCATAGGAGCCCTCTATCAGAAAGCAGAGAACCACGGGGTTGAGTAAGAAAACATGTAAGTATTCAAAGCACTGGCACCCATGAGCTGGGAAGGGAGATCAGCTGAAACGAGGTGTTCTTGGGCAGCCCTCTGTCACACAGCTCCCAGGGCAGGGTCACAGCTCCAGAGCACCGGCCACACCTACTCTGAACTCACATTTCCCTCATTCTCAGATGGGGTCAACTCCCCTCACCTCCGTGACCTCGCAATCTTGTTTCTACCTTGTCTGTGCTTTTTTAAACTCATTATTTAAAAAGCTCTTTAAACAGCTGCCCATTCCGCAGCAAGGGAAGGAAAGTTAAGCAGAGCTGAGGCTAGAGCAGCGAAACAGCCACATGGGCACATCCACTTCATCCTGCCAGATTTTAAGAGGCATCACTGGCTTGCAGAGCTTGAGAGAAAGGGCAATCCCATGGCTGATTCAGCAGAGCCAGAGGTTGGGTGGGTGAGGAAGCAGGAAGAGAGAAATTTCAGACTGCTCACTGGGTGCAAGGCTCTTCTGTGCCTGCACACTGGATTCTGCCATTTTGTGGCAGAGATGGACCTACACCTCTGGAAGGAGAAAATAGATGTGAAGAACTCCAGTTCACTTCAGATCAGGAAGGGAAATACATTACTATTAAACAATTTTCGTTATACCACTACTGTGGTGCAGCCAGCTCTCAGCTAATGTGAACTCAGAGAAAGCCAGCTTTGATGGAAACCACCTGAAAGGCCCAAAAAGTTTCAGACCATTGCCTAGTGCAAACTGCAGGCCATAGTGAAGTTTCGCTTAAAGTGGGGGTTATGCAGAGATGGAGAAGCGGGTGAAATTAACTTGGGAGAGTTCCACCAGTTAAGTTGGAGATTCTCATTAATCATATCAGTCTGCACCAAAACCTAGCAGGTTGCCTTTAGAGACTGTCCTCATAGATGTGATAGATGAGAATAATTAATAAAGGCAGGTGGTTTAGGCGTAGACCCAAGACCCCTACTGTTAGAGCACCACTGTCTTCAAGAGAGTTACTTTAACCCTTGAGATGAAGAAAGATGGTTTCTATTTCTTTCCAATGAAAATTACATTAGAGTACAATTTCACCGCTGTTATGCTGTTACAAAACATGAAATTTTGCACTCAGTATTTGGTCAAGATGTGCTATAGGAAGAGCTCACAAACACTGGTGTAGAAGTTGTTATAAAGCTGACAACATTACTGCAGTTCTGGGCCGTACAGTAATGTTTCCAAAGAGGGGACTGACCATACAGCCTGGCCCATCAGCACCACCTGTTTAAGGCAGAAAGTCCAATAGACCCCCCATTCATGCTTCAGTGAAGCATAAGATTTCCATGTCCTCTGTGCTCTGGCAATCCCATTTCTTTTCCTCCTGAAACTCACATCTTCACCTCTACCTTTATTACTTTTTGTGTTTTCTTCCTCCACACTAATTTCTCCTTCATCTTGTTTGTTTCCTGTAGATAATGAGCAATGCACAATCTCCAAAATGAGATCCCACTGTGGTGTAAAATCAGCATCATGCTTAGCTTCTAGATGGATTAATTGGTCTGATCCAATCACATCACTTATTAGAATAGCAGTGCCATACTCAGTATATCTACGTAGTGTTGCTTTGTAAGGTGTGGGTATATCTAATGAGGCCAAAATATTTGGCCTCCTAAGTATGTGGCCAGGATGGAAGTGGATTTAAGTCATTTGCCACCTCAGAGAAGTTAACATATTTCACAGCCTCGAATTTCAGTTGAAAAGTAAGAATGGAAGCTGCTTAAGAGAAATTGCTTGAAAAGTAGCAATCAGGGAGAAGGGATGCGGCACAAGAGAAGAGAGCAGGGTATAGGATGGAGTAGGTTTTGGTATTACTGCCCATGTTGAAAATGACAACATAATGTGTGTCACATAATCCAGAAATGGGGCCATTTCTTGAAAAGCAGAAGCTAAAATATGCAGCCCTCCACTGCAAAAATCAATCTTCCACCTTTCCTTGAAAAAAAGAAACAACCCATGGGCTATGATTTATGGCAGAGGAAGAGAATCTTAGATTTTCTTTGACTTCATGCAGTACTCCTTCCACATGTCTAATGTACTGCCTGCAGCTATGCTTCTTGTGGAAGGTGTGTGTGTGTCAGCACTGTCCCTAACAGAGAGACTGATGAGTTTTTCTTATGTTATCAGCTTTTTCATTTTTTTTAATTGCTATTTCTTGTGTTCCTCTTTTAATCCATTTATTGAATTTGCTCTTTCCATCTGCGTGCAGTTTAATTTGCACTGATTTAAGATGCTTGGACAATTTTGGTGATAAATATGTCTAGTGAAATACCCAGGAAGAGTGACTTAGCTTTGTGGCAGGAGCTGTGAATGTTCTGAGTTTGACCCCAAGAGCAAGAATAAAGTCCTTAATTGTAGTCAATTGCATCCTTGATCTTTCTACCGTGCTGGCCCACAAAAGGGCAAATGATGACAACCCTGATGATTTTTGTACTGTAAATAAGCCCATATTTGTGGACATTTTTAAAGGATTCATTCATTCCCATTTTGTCTGGATAGAATCACACAGACCAGCAGGATTTGTAATATAGGTGCAGGAATGGCCGTCCAGTAGCACTAATAAGAGTAACATTTCGCAAATCCTCTCTGTGAATCTGAAAGCAGACATGTAATCACCGCTGGTCACTCCTGATCTGGAATGGGTTTGACCTGCTGACCTCAGGGTGAAAGGCTCTGTACTGCATTACCATTCCCAAGGGCTCTCTGATTCTGTCTGAGGTTGTTTTTTTTATTATTTTGTAGTTAACCTCAAGACAGCATCACCAACAATGGATAACATCTGCAAAACACTGGTATCTGAACATTTTCTTGCTTTGCAACTAATCACTGGCACTCAATGAATCTGAAGGTTAAAAAGAAATTGCATGTCCAAATACTCACTGCAGAAATAGCAAAATCAGAACAGAGGGGAAACAATCCCCTTAATAGCTCCTTCCTGCCACTGGTGTATTTTTCCAATTATTCATATGGTCTTGACACTTCATTTAAAGTCATGGAAGATGTAATGATTTGGGGGGAATCATCCAAATTTGTTCCTTTTAGCAAGAGAGAACCTATCAATCAACTGCCCTCAAAAAATAGACCGACATCAAGAAAGTTTTCTTGGGTTCTGTCTCTTACCACTCATTCAGCTTTACGGGTGCTTCACTCATCCATGCTGATGCCATCACCTGGAGAATCCTGGTGTATAAAATACCGCCCAACCTTATAAAAGTCTTAACCACACACTAAAAACAATTGTGAAGTGCAGCAGAGCTAGCCTTTACATCTGAACCACTTTCTGTCACTGGCCTAAGCTATTCAAATATACCCCTGCATTCTGCCAGGAGGATGTGACCTCACTGGGGAGTTAGCCAGAGCAGGAATCCAAAAAGACCCACTTTCAGTGACACCAGGAGGACCATCCAGGGCTTACATGATCTCCATCCACAGCAGACCTGATCCCTGGAAGCCATATTTTCCCCTGCTAACAATGAGCCTTTATGTATTCTGATTATTTGGGAAGCTCTGTTTATGTACCTCTGTATACAAATGTCAAATCAGCACTTAATGAGCATGAAGTGATTTCACATTGAACTGTCCA
Source organism: Ifrita kowaldi (assembly GCA_013398055.1). Taxonomy (NCBI): domain Eukaryota; kingdom Metazoa; phylum Chordata; class Aves; order Passeriformes; family Cinclosomatidae; genus Ifrita; species Ifrita kowaldi. Next base: position 165,614 of record VZRS01005274.1, on the reverse strand, counting down.
TCTCATAAGCATCAACATGTCCAAGAAAGGAAACTCATTTGTTTATTCCCAGCAGTACTTTGGGATACAGCCTTCACAAGCAGTGGGAATTAGACATGAGGAAGCAGCGAGATATTTTCCCAATTACATATTCACCCATCAATCATAGTTCTCTTTGAAACCTGGCTACTGGCCACTGGTCCCTGCTGGGAAAATGCTAGAAATGCAAGAAAAAGGGACATTTTTCCTTTTGTGCCAAATTTCAGTGTAGAGTTATCTTGAAGCTGTAAGTAGCACAGCCGGGCTCCTCTCTGGCAGATCTTTGCGAGGAGATCCATTGTGGAATTTCACAGCTGGATCTCAGCATCTCAGTCTGCTCCATGGTTTGACATTTTGGACATGTTTCACCATTGTTTCCCAAAATTTTCATCTCCAACTTTATTAAGAGAATAAATTTAAAAGAAATTCCATGCATTGGAGAGTGTGTTCTGGTAAATTTCTTCTTCCCATTACAACAGGATGCCAAGCAATAGAGACTGAGGCTGGACACATTACTGTAGATATGGTATAGAAGAACAAAATACATTTACAGAAAACTCCAGCTGATTGAGCCAGCTGGCATTTTCAGCTCCATATTTCTAGGACTTCATAAAACAGTCTGGTTCTTTTGGAGAAGACGCTGACTCTGGGGTGGTCATTTTTTTGTGGTAGGAAAGGCAGAAGCAAATATCACTACCTCTTGGGTGAATGAAACTGCTCCAAGGGACACAAAGCCAAGAGTACTGTGGGGAGAATCAGTGTATGCCCAAGCTCTGATCTCCTTTCTGTCACTGAGGAACCAGGATGAGACCCGGCTACAAGTCATATGGGAAAATATGACCCCAGGAAGCAGTAAAACCAAAATAGTCAAGACAGAAGAATGTTTCTGTGGAAATTAGGAATACACAGTGTGAGGATGACCACTTCTAAAATGGCCCCAAACCAACATTTTAGAGCAGCCAGATGTTGAGTCTGCAGGCGGAGAATCTCTCTAGGATCAGTCTAGCACATAGGCAGAGAGATTTTCCCCTAAATTCCTTGCTTTGCTTTTCTATTTTGCGGGTTCATTCTGTCTGACAATGTCTCTTTTTGCACTTACTTGTCACTTAGACACAATGACTTTGGAGCAGGTGAATTTCCACACTCCATATTTATCATTCAGACATCCACATGGTGAGGGGCTCAGAGGTGAAACTGGCAAGGGGAAGCATTTTGAAGGAAGATTGAAAGCCAGCCTTGAAAAACCCTCTGTCATTTGACAGATATTGATCATTCATGATGCAAACAATTTTCCACTAATGGCAAACACAAGAAATTCTCTGTATTCCTTCCCGCATTATCCTCATGTAGACATAAGGAACTCTGAAAATCGATTCCTAGGCTTTCTGGAAAAAAGAGAAAGAAAAAAAAAAAGGAAATAAAGAAGTTGGCATTGAAGTTGACTGTGCTCTCTTCAAAGTCCTGGACCAGCTCTGACCATCTCCTGAAAAATCTGCACTCTCTCAGTGGAATGGAATTTCCCAATATGCCATGGTCATTTTGGCACCCGCTTCTCTGCAGGAGCTATAAATCTCCCACAGGTCACAGGTCTCTGTAAAAGTAGAAAAGTTACCCAAGTGTTCTTGGGCTGGGCCTGGAGATCAGGAGAGGGACAGAAATGTATGCCTCATCCAAAGAAAACTCTGCCTGACTTTAGACTGCTAATAGCTCAGTGGGAAAGTCTGTTTAACTGTGGGCATCCTTCAGAGGCTTCTGGGATGTAACCTGTTAGACCCTCACCTAGAACACATTTCCTCAGCTTTTGAAGGCTTGCTTGTCTGTAGGGTATCTGCCAAGCAAAAGAAATGAACATTAGGGAGCAAAGAAACCCAGTGGCAGCTGTGCATCAGGTCCCAATTAAGACATCAAACTAAACCCTTCAGCCCTAGCTCTCAAACATCCTTGTATATAATATTTCTCATGAGGCTGGAATTCTTCTGCGAGGTTTTTGCTGGCTCTAATGTATAGCATCAGTGTTCAGTAAGCTCTCAGGGCATTCATGTTGCCGTGTGAGGCAGCAGGGTATGCTTTTCACCCCCACACTTCCAAATAAAAGATAAGGGCATGCCCTGCATTATGACATGACTTGGACCAAAGGAGCAGGTCCCAACTGTTTGGCATGATGCTGCATTTGAATTTGCCATGGAGTCATGCTGATTCTGAGCATTCTAAAGTCCTCAATCCTAAATCTAGCCCCTAATTTTCTAGTAGTCATTTAGTCCATTGCACATGCAACGAAAAGGGAGTTCAACTGCCAGGATTGCTCTCTCCTAAGAAGAGGTGGAGAGAGTAGTTCACTGTATGTGGGGATGAGAAGTCTGTGAGGTAGAAGTCCACTTGCTGTGGCTTTGAGTGACAACAACCTGATTATGTTTAAGACACTTCCTGTAAAATTCCTTTGTGAACCAGCGCACTTTGGACCAAATAACGACTTCAGTTCAAATAACGAAGTTTATAGGTCAAAACCTCTCCATCATGGCATCCGATTTCTGCTCAGGTCCCAAGGAATATTTTGCCCTGATGTCACTGAAAGTCCTAGCTGTACATCCCCTGCATTATTGCAGAAACTATTGTATTCCCTACCATTTTTCTGCAGTTTCTTGGAAACACAGTCATAGAATCACTACAGGGTCTCACCATGAGTGCAAAGTGCCTGTCTTACTAGCAGAGTGAAATCATACATTGCTCCCTGCTGAGAGGACCTAAGTCACCCAGCTGTCCTCACTAAAAATTAACTGAATAATCCTGCAGATCACTTAAAATTCCCCTCGCTGTACTTATGAGACAGCCCTGCTGTGAACGGGAGCAGCATGCCCAGAGCCGTCTCCCACTGCTCCACAACACAGAACAGATTTGGTTTGAAAATAACAGCAGCAGGAACATCTATGCTGCCAAATAGCTGAGCTCCATGGCTTATTGTCAGATCCTGATTCTTCAGTTGTCTATGTTGCTTTCCCTTGGGATCCCTTTGGGACTGGACCAGCTAATTCCTTCAGAAAAATCTCAGTGCATCTCTAGAAGCAGCTTATTGCAGCAACCCCTGCTATTAAGAAAGCAGGAGCATGCTGTCTAGCTCCTTGAACGCTCTCCAGGGAAACCTTTTGCTCATTCCAAGCCCCAAGATGAAACACATCCTTAATGAAAAAACATGGTGACTGTTACTGGCTACCACAAAATCTGTAGCTTTTTTTTCATGCAAACCTACCTGAAATAAGCAAATAAATAATTTTATCTCAGAGTTATAGAGATGTTGCATGTGGCTCAGAAGGGACCAAGAAATTATTGTGAAGCACCGGACGAGGCCCACTGACTCTGGAGAAGGATAGATTTGAGTTTAGTGGATGCAAACCACTTTTCCCTCTGCAGTGCCAGGAGTCACTCCTTGGAGTGAAAGCCTTCAGAAGCACAGATGTAACTGAAGAAAAGCCTAGTAGGACCATGATTCCACAGTCTTTGTGCCCACTGCTAGTTTTCCTATAAACAATACTTCTGATGGAGAACAAGTTCACCATTGCACGGGCACACAGTAGGATGTTTAACCTGGCAGTACATCAGCTTCGAGAAAACAGACAAAGACTGAATCAGAATAGTGTTAGATAGGGTATAATATGATTTGTCTGCTCCATTTTGTCATAGCATCTACTTGGACAAAATCCCTTCTCTGGATTTATTTGAATTAACAGAGAGAACCTGAATTTTTTCAGAGCTCTACATGACAAGAAAAGCCCAGGATTCCATTCTGAGACATAGCTGAAAGAACTTCCTTTTAAAACCTGGAATTTAGTGAAAGCACTTGAGCTACATAAGTCTAAGTTTCTGCTTGTGTTCTAGGACCAATAAGCCAAATAGCCAAACACAATGTGCATAATTACCCTGCCATTACTGAAAGGGCATTGAAAATCTTTCCCAGGGGAAGTTAGCTATCCAAAGCAGGGGATGCCAGGGCAAAATGGCTTTTTCAGAACTAGACTAAGGTTGTGAATGACAAAAGTTGTATGAAAACCTGCACAGTGTTATAGCCAAAAATGAAGAAACGCCCACCAGGATTTGGGGTAGATGTTGAGAGGAGGTCTTAGCACTCCTGGTTGCTGGCTGCAAATTGAAGTGTCGACAGTTGGAATTAACTTTTAAACACAAGCATGATAGCAAAATGTGCTCTCTGGACATAATTGCTCTCCGTAATACAAACACGCATTTCTAGGAGCAGCAGAACTAGTGAAGCTTGGTTTCCTACAGATGAACATCTAAGGCTAAATTTCTTTGCTGTCTGACAAGAGTAAGTTTGTGCTGTAAATTGTCTGATGTTATGCAGCCTCTGATTTCCATGACATTTCTAGCAGCTTGATATTTTTGGAAAGAGCACTCCACTGTTATACTTGTGGTTAAAATAAATCAGCAGATTTTAACACTGTTGGAGCAGAAGGGGGGGTGGCAGAGGATGACAGAGAAAAACAGACATATGGAGCATGTAATGGCATATTTCTCACGTCCTTAGGAAACCAGTCTGAGAAGATAAAGACGGCAGAGCCCTACCACATTCTGCTGGAATGGAGTTTTAATTGGTGGGATGAATGTCAAGAAAATCCCCTTACTAAAGAATTGCAAGAGAAAGAGCTTATTGCTCTGAGTCATCTTTACACAGCCCCTTAAACTGCGCAACAGGTAACACCTTTGTTGGAGGTAGAAAAAGGAAAAGATGAATTACTCCTTAAAATGCAAGTCAGATGATGAGGATAAAGTTTTAGAGTGGGTAATTCCCCTTTTCAACATGGGATTCAGGCAAAATTAGTGGTTATGAGTATGATGTAAGGTTTACCCATCAAGTTACTTCCTGGGGTTAAACATATTACAGAATTGGAACAGTTAAGAAAAGGCCCCTGCATATACTTTCATAATCTGATTTATATTCTCTTTTATCTCAGCCTCCACCCCTTCAAGTCATCTTTTGACAAACCTACTGAGAAGACAAAAAAGGAAGACAGGAATTGGAACATTCCTGAAATTGTCACTGCAAGACTAACACTAGTAATTTACCTGGCAACACTTTCCTAGGGAGCTGTTTGGTTTGAAGAGAAGAAAACAAAACAAATCCACCTCAAACAGCAGGGGGTTTATCAATAAGTTAACATTAAGATATATATCAGAGGCTTGTAAACTGGCTCAGTGAAATTAGGTGGTGACTTACAGTCCAAACTGAATTTGCATACATTTTTCAAAGATTAAATTTCCCCAACTCAAGCAAAAAAAAAAAAAAACAAAAAAAAAAACAAAAAAACCCCAAAAAAACCATCAGGATCAACAAATGATTCCTGGCACTGCAGAATACTTCTGAGTGTGATGTGAGCAGTATTCATTGGTCAAACACAACAATGGCTCCATAATCATATTGATAATATTTATTTCTTTACTTTCACATTTACAACAATGGCTCCATAATAATATTGATAATATTTATTTCTTTACTTTCGCATTTCATGGTATCTGTCTGTGAATGCTGGACATTCACATGACATTTAGAAGACCTTGCTGTAGGGTTCTGTCTGATTTTCAATCTTCTTTTCTTTTAAGACTGGTCTGGGTGAGCTGCTGAATCTCAGGGCCTCTTTTGAGCACTCTTACAATGCAATTGTGGTTATCGAGCTCTACCTTCTTGTGGTTCAACTGCTTATCCCCAAGCTCAGTCCTGACCCTGAAACATCTGAAGCATTTTCTTTCCCTAATCAAAGGAGGGAGCTCAGGTCTGAAAAGAGCAAACCAACACAAAAAGGTTTCACACAGACTTTCTACGCACTGGTGCTTTAACCTCAAAACATAAAAAAGATTACATATTACTAGAAAGGCAAATCACCAGATTGTTTCATCCTTTCCTTAGAAGCCCTTGGAAAAGTCAGCCAGTGTGCAAGGGGACAGAGCTAGCAGCAAGACAGCTGCTGGCTGTCTCATTTATCACCCATTTATCACCCAAATGATGCTTTGATCAACCTCAGCAGGGATCACAAACTCCTGCCAGGAGATTTTATATCCACAGAAACCATCGTGTCGATTCCCCTGTTGCCCAGCTCTCCTCGGGAGCTCCTACCTCACCGGTGTGGGATCACTCCCACTATTTGGTATCAGTAGTGGATCCCTTATGGCAATGTCATCTCAGTGCCAGCACTTGTGGGGTCAGTACACCAAGAGGAGCAGAGGGAAAGCAAAAATCAGGATTCAAGTCAACGGACAACACGTGAATTATGTGTGTTGCACACTTCTTCCAGTCTAACAGCATTACTCCCAAGTGGACCCCCAATCTACTCCCAAATCATTTTCTAGGGAATGATTCAGACATAGATGGGCGGACCTCTATTTTTGCAGGTGGGAGAAGAAAAGGGACAATCAGCAGGAAATCGGGGCGGGGGGAAATGAGGTCATGGGGAACTTCTGAGAACTTGTTGGTCCAGTCAGTGATTTCCCACCTGCCTGTGCCTGCTGTACCTGCCGGTCTAATACCACAAAAAGCACTGTCAAACACCCCTTTGAGCTGCCACCTGAACTGGTCTGCATCCAGTCTCAGAGCCAGTTCACTCCTTAACAGAAGGAAAAGACTAAAGCAGCCGTGGGGTGACGGAGTAGGAAACAGGACTGAGAGAGTGAGGTACTGATTGATCTCTGATTTTCTCTGACCTCTGGCTCAGAGGTAGGTGGGAGTCTTCCAGGGAAATTCCTGGGAACTGCCCAGCTCATTTCTGAGACCAAAGAGGTCCCGTTTGGAATCAGCTTTTTTTAAGCCAGATATGCTTGGTGAAAGGACCATCTTTTCCCTTCCCCAGAGCATCCTGCCTCTGACTCCATGTCACTGCCATACTTCAAACACCGCCAAACACATTCCCAAACATTCTCCCATCTTCTCTCCTCCTGGGAGAAGTTCCCAATATTTCAGCTCAACCTTGCTGGCTTGCTATTCCCCTGGAAAAAGCTTGGCAAAACACAAATGATGCACAGTTTTTTGATGAGGTGAGATAACATTGGTTCCAGGGAGATTTCAGCAAAATGCCCCAGCTGTGTTTGACATTGGTGAAGCCCAGGCAGAAAGTGTTCTGCATTGACTTCCAACACTCCTTTTGGCTGATCTAGGCCTTATCCCAGGCAGCTGTCCATGAATTTGCCTATGCTATGAAGCACAATCCTTCAATTGCCTAAATGCATATTTACACAATGTTCACAAATCTGTTATGCTGAAAAAGATCTATCCTTTAATTATCCAACACAGTCAACCACCTTCATTGGGATCCTGCCCAAGTTTGTTTAAGAGGAGGAAAAAGTTACTATGAAAATTACCACAGCACTTTTTTTTCTTTTTGAAATGAAACATTTTTGTATCAATGCATAAGCCACAAGAATGATCATCAGTTTAATAGTTTCCTGCGGGTGAGCCCTTTCAAGTTGAGTTGTCAGGAGGATGGGTGGGGAGCCCACTTGGAGGAGAAGTGAGAATAAGTCCCTTTCACAACACCCCCTGAGGGAAATAAAGATCACAATTACTCTGGGACAACTTGCTTCACCCTCCACGTGTTGCAGGCAGGTCTCAGCCTTCAGCACTCAGTGGCATCAGCTTGTGCTGAGGAAAAGCCATTTTTTAGCAGGTTGACACCTCAGGAAAAGAGAACATAATGTTCTGTGATCTGCAGGTGAGCAGAAAAACATTACACCTGGCTTTGTGCTGTTGCCCTGAGTACTGAATCATTTGCATAACTCACAGAAAGTGGTGTTATGTGGGCAGTGGGGATATAGAAGAGCTCTGTAAAGCAATTGTTTTCTACACGTGTTACTGTTAGGGATTCTTTGATGGAAGTTACATAGCACAAAATGTGAAGCCCTTCTAAAACAGATTTTTTTTTTTTTCAGAAAAGCTGCTTTCATTGGATTGGATACATATATAATAACTTTCTATATTGCAAATGTTAATTGAAAGAAAGTAATTAAGAAAACAAAAAATTCTTGGGAATGAGGGAAAGAATTGTGCTGCTGAAATGGGATATTTACCCTTCATCTTCCCTTCGTCTGATGAAGGCTTTGGATGCTTGGGAACTAGGATATCCAAGTCTCTTACAGTGGGATCTTCTGCTGGCCTTGCAAAGACTCTCATCTCCCAGCTATCATAAATGGCCTCTAATCTTGTCCACAACTTGCTGCCATTTTTCATTGCAAAACCATATTTTTTTAAAAATATTTGCAAAAAAAAATTATTAAGTGTTCTTATTGAAAACCAGTGGCTGAATTTAGGACATTGTGATTTTTTTTAAAACTTCAAACATTCATTTCAGCTTTGAAGATGTTTCAGCACTGGCACTGCTTCTTTTTACCTCTGAGATTTTTACAGGGGATCTGGACAGAAATGAACATTTTCTCATGTTTTCTCATAAAAAACAAACGGCAAGTAAAATTCCAAGCCACTAGAAGCTGAGGTTCCTGATTTCCAAGTTATTCGTTTTCAGAGGTATGAGTGGAGCTGATGTTAGTGATCTGAAATCAAAGCCCACTTTTTCAGATGTGCACCTGAACTAACCCATATTTTTAGAATACCATTATGACAATAACACTTGCCCATTATAACTTACATTAACATTGCACAAATACATTCAATCCACATTCAAAGACAGATTGGGGGGGGGGGCGGGAAGTTCATTAAAAATCAAAACAAAATAATAATTTAGAAGCTCAGACAAATCAGAATGAATGATACAAGGAGTAAACACATGGCAGGGAAAATATGATATTATTGGAAGACAATCTTGTGATTTGGTATTTCTAATTGTTTGTGCTGGATCAGGAATTTGTTTTCTGTTGCTTGGGGTGCCAGGATGCTGGGATACTTTCCTGTGGTGAAGTTCCCAGGTGTCCTGCCTCTCTCTCTTCTCACATACATTGCCATGGTAGCTGGATGCTTCTCCAAAGTATGCAGCATGTACAGAATAGTCTGTCCATCCCTGCTCCTCACATACAGGATGACTTTGAGCGAAAATTCCTGCACTGCCTTCACTGGAGCTCCTCAAGGGCTTAACAATGCCTACAGAAAAGGTAAGTCATGGTGTAGCTATCAGCAGTTTAAAGAAGTTCTGAGATCCTTTGATGGAAGGATGACAGCTGAACTTGCATTTGAAATAAATTTTCAAATGTCTTTTTGCTCACCCTTTTTTTCCACTTCTCTGTTCTCTAAGCTATAAACAGGGCTTCCTTTTTGGTCAGTGTAATAAAAAGGAAAAGTAAAAGGCCCTTTGGTAAAATCTCTTGTTGGCACCGTAGCATCTTACTTTAATGAACAATGCAAATTTTAAATAATCACAGATCTTTACTCATTACTTTGATTAGCATTACCATGATCAAATATAATTTGAATTATTGCTGTAGAAATAGTTCTGTTCAGGTTTGGTAGGAACGGAGACAGAGATCTGTCTTGCTTCCATTATATTAGACAGAATCTTTCAACCTTTTTCTGCCTCAGGACTCTGAATAATTTTCCAGCAAGCATGAAGAATGTTCAGAACTTTCACACATGGGATCCTGCATCACACAATATATCTGCTCCACAGGCTAAAAATCACTGACCTACATGGTCTTCCCCTGCATCTCTCCATGCACAAGGCCCCAAAGTTGAAGCCAGCATCATGATAAGGAGCGTGGCGCTGAGATAGCAATTGCTAGTACTGGAAGTGCCATGCTCTTCTATCTGATGGGTGAAAACTAAGCCAGAGAGTGCTTTAGACCTCCAGGCCCAAAACCTGGAGGCTGCAAAGACAGTTCAAGGTTTATCAGTGGGTATTGCTGTTTTGCTCCTGTGTGGGTAGGGTTTGAGCTTTCAGAGAGGAAGGAGCACCATAAGGAAGGCACTGTCAGTAGCTGAGCATACTGGACTTTATTGTGTTTGTTCTTCTCCTTTCAGGTTAGCAAAGCTGAGTTCTTTCAGGGAAATTGTGTCATCTGTAGAGAGTGAGACAAAACCAGATCCCTTTCTCTCACTCACCACAAAAGCATGGCAGACATGGTCCAATGCTCTGGCACTGGAGCAGATACTGAAACCTAATTAATTACAACATGATGGGGATTTGCCAGAAAAATCTGTTCCAATTAAAATCCGTCAACACAAATTTGCAAAGGAGCAATGATGAATACAATTGCACATTGGGTGGAACTATAAAAACGTTACCTGAACATGATTTTACAATTACTGACTTGCTGTGGTCCCAGTAAACAACTGAGATCCTGTTGTGTCACGTACTTTCCAAAGGATGATACAGATTGTTCCTGCTCTGAAGAGATGGGGTCAATTCATGTTACACTAATGCTTCTCTCTTCTTAGCGAGATTGTCTTCTTGTTCTTAAACAAGCAAACACACCCTCCTTTGCTAGGCACCCAGCCCTGAGAGGGATTACATGCCAAGTAGATTATGATGTATAGGAATACCAAAATCACACCAGAGAGCAGTGGCACGTAAGTCTGGCATGTGTAGGAGAGAGGCTGAGGTTTGCAACAGGGAATGAAACGTCCCCTCCTATAGGAGTTCACATGCAGGTAACATTTAACACACCAGGTCTAATGCACTGCATCAAATTTTCTGCTGTGTTGGCTGAATTTCTTCCCACATCATTCTGTCTTGTTGATTCTGTAAGTTGCCCAAGCATCTTAATATTTAAATTTCTAAAATCATACATCTCACAGGTACTCCTCTTTCATTTATCTCCTGTCAGCGTAGCAAGCCAGGCCACTAAGCAATTGAAGGAAAGGCATCTCTAGATGAATTAAGGTGTAGAGAGTTCCAGGTCTCCATTTTAAGAACTCCTTTCTGAGTAGAGGAATTCAGACTTTATGCACAGTCTCAAACATATTTATAGAATATCCTTAGTTGGAAAGGGCCCACAAGGATCATTGAAGTCCAACTCCCTGTTTCTGCCTCTCAGTGAGCCCCCTGTACATCTCAGACCTAACTTGCATCCTCCAGAAGAGATGTTTGGCCACCTCCAGCACACCCCAATTCCCTTTCCCCACTCATACTTCTGTTGCTCTTCATGAAACCCTGGGACAGGACTTGAAAGGATGCAAGTGCTTCACTGTCAACTGCAGTCCAGAAACTCACATTTTGGGATTATGAGCCTGCACTATTCCACAGAACAGCCTAACTCTGCTGGCATGGAGTCAGGGATAAAACTATCATTGGCTTCCACAGAAGCTACGTCAGGCCAAAGCAGGGAGCAAAGCACACTTGAACACTTCACCTGCAAGGTCTTCTGGCCATCAGCAGTTTATGGCAGCACTTCATCCCTGTCTGGTTGCCGTGTGTGAGGCTGGGGTTGGAACTGGCTTTACTCTGACTCACTTTTTCCATATAGCTCCCCTAAAAACAGAGATCTATTACAGAATGAACAAAAGTTTTGCAAATAAAAAAAAGAGCAACAAAATACACCCATGATGAGAAACAAAATATTGCACACATGAATCGCTATGATGTCGAAACAACAGAAACTTCCGTATCAGCTTAAATAATGGGAAACATTCAGTTTAATTGAGATATCTCCTTTTAGATACTGCAGGCAAACAGGGGTATCTGGCTATTGTTAGTGATGAGAGGAGGGTGGGGAGGGGCTGGGAGTCTCAAAGCACCTCCAGAAAGCATCCAAGAGACAGGATCTCTGCAGCAGCCAGTTGCTCAGTGCGTGCTCTGCAGGCTGGACAGATGAGTATGCACACAGTTTTCTCAAGCTTGGGTTCCTTCCAAAATCAAAAATTGAATCCACCTGAGGTAGGCAGACTCGCAAATCACCTTATCTTGCATGACATGATGGACAGATGTTTTTCTGTTGCACTGTACTGCACAGATGGAACATTTTCTCCTCAGGTCAGGCTCCCAGGTTAATGCCTGGCACATGGAGCTGCCTTCTTTCCTTTCTTGGGGGAAGACCAAAGGTGAAAAGGCCAGGCACTGTGGGCTTGCCAAGAGGCAACCAACCAGAAGGTCCCAAAGGTACTGACAATATCGAGCCACACCTGAAACATTCCTTGTGTTGTCTCGTTGGGACTCTAAGATATGGAAGCAGGGACCATTGATAGATGTTCTGGCAGCAAGGACTGAAGCATGAAAACCAAAGTCTATCCTGCCATGGCACTGTTCACAAACTACACAAATACAGTATCCACTCCACTCCCATTTCCTGTGATCTGAATTGCTGCACGTAAGAGCACTTTGGAGGCCAGATGAGCACAGCTGCGTTCACAGGAGTCGAGACAGAAGTATGTACTGAGACATAACAATGTTTGTAGATGCTTTTGTGTCCACCTCCCACCTGGACACTGCTCCCCAGGCTGTGGAGCACAGGGGACAGCATTCCATCAGGGCATCCTTCTGCAAGGACACGTCCAACCTGGTCCCTACAGCACAGCAGTGACTGTCAGGCATCCATTCCCCATCCCCCAGTTAGCAAATTGCCTTCTAGAATCTCAAAAATACACCCATCACAGTAAAGCAGAAAAGCTTTACAGTAGTAATTTGGGGGAGCATTTTGAGCAGCAGGGGTATTCCCATCAGCAAAAGGCAACCCCTCATGTAATAGTTCTACAGTCTTATCCTCCTAGCAGAGAGCTCTGGTGAGTGATGTTAAATATTTAAAGTATTGCTCCCTTTAACACTTCCCTCTTCAGAGACTAAAGACAACACCTATACAAACAAGCTCTCTGAACGTGGTGATGTATTTAAATTGTGCTTCTTCCTTATATTTCATCCCACACCAAAATGCTATGGAGCACTAGGAGCTTCCTCACCCACAGAACTCAAGGTGAAGCCTTAGGAATGCTCGTGATTTGAGGGTGATTGGTTTCTCCCAGAGCTGGGGCTTCAATTCTGCTTTCTCGAGAGAATTATGGTCAGGACCAGAAACTGGCATATCAGTGTTATGAAGTTTCAGATGATGAACTAGGGCACTGGACATGCTTCTAACACTTTTATCAAAACTTTGAACTAGCATTTCATGTTGTCCAGCTTTTTGGGCTCAGCCTAAACTCCTTCATTGGACAATCAGTATTGCATGAAATACAGCCCAGTGCAGTACACCAGCTGGCACCAGGACAACTGAAAAAAAGGATTTGCAGAAACAACTTGGTATTTCCTTACCTTCCTTTCACATGTAGAAGAAATTTTTGAATTTCTGCACAAACAGGATTTGCATATGCAAATACAAGTGCCTGTCAACTATTGGTTTGGAAGAAGGATCCCTGAACATTGTGGTGTATAGCCTTCAAAGAGATAAGATGTTCCTAAAATCTCAAGAAATAGGGCATCCTAAGACAAGATAGAGGAAGAATTTGGAGAATTTATCCTCCCTGTTTATATGTTTATAAAACTGCTTGTACAAATGCCTCCCACCAATTTGGAATGACACTTGGGCAAACTGGCCTCCCTTGCTTGTCTGACTTTCTTCATCAAGGGCACCCCTCATCCTGCTGAATGTGGATGTTGGTGCATGGAGCACCTTGGAACAGAACAAGAAGCAAAACCCATTTCCAGTGGAGAGAGACAAGTGAGGAAACTGACCTTCATGGAGAGCTTTGCAGAACACCAGGCTGGTGCTACCAGCTTGAACCCAACCTTCATCACCCAAAACTTAATGAAACCATCTCATTTTCATCCACTGAGGAACGCACAAATAAAAGATTTTTTAAAAAGCAAAAAAAACCAAACAAACAAAACCCCCAAAAAACCTGATCCCATAAAACCATTAATGTTTAAATTTTAGACACATTGGAAACATTTCTTAGAATTTTTTGCTCCTTAAGCATGTTTTTTAGACAAAAGAGAAGGCAAAGGTTGGTTTTGTTTAACTCACAGATTTTCTGTCTGCAATGTTGAAAAAATCCAGCTCAGTTCTGAATTCTACATTGAAACTCAATTATGCTTTATAGATTTACATATTTGCCATATTTTATATTTGTTCAATATTTTACATTCATATTGGTACAGAGGATTTGCTAAAGGTATGTAGACACTGAAGCACCAAATACCTTTAGCCTACACTCTGCACATTGCATTATCTAAAAGGAAGACACAATTTGAACAGCCGATTTATAAATTCCCAACAAAATGCAAGTTTTGGCTAGGTATTGCTGAATTTTCTGGATATGCTCATAAGAGAACACCTATTAGTTGTACTTTATTCTAGTTGTGTCATATTACACTACCCACCTAAGTTTAAAATCTTACCATGACAATGTGTCATCTCTGGAAGCATACAGTAAATTAATTTGTCAAAGAGGGAGAGAAACAATTTTTTTAAAATTACAAGTTTCATTAAAATTCAAACTGAAATGTCATTTCCAAAAGATCAAAAAAGATAAAACGTGCCATCCAAGAAATTGCACAGTTTGAGTACATTTTCTTCTTCCTGAAGAGTGGTTTGTTTTTTAAATTGATATAAACCAGTTTATATTAACTCCAAATATTACTGTTGTTTGGTGAAACAACAGTTTTCCTTGTGGATTGATGGCAACAATTTTAGAGCAATTATTTGATTTCTTGAGTGGTTGAAACACAGTAATTACTTTCTGATTCTCATTTATGACAGCAAGCATTCAAGCAGATAGTCAACATTTTCAAGGTCAGATCAGAAGTTCTATTAGCACATTCCTGCTTTCAAGTTAAGCACGTGCTTAAGTGCCTTTCTAGGCTGAGATCTGACACCTGTTTAAATCAAAACACAACTCCACTGAACTCAGTGGTGTTGCATCTGCATGTGAGCAGGATATGTGAGAAGAAAATGAGACCCATATGGCTTTGAAAAAATCTCAGCAAAATGTTGGACTAGTGCTGTGGATTAAAAGGAGGCCTAAAACTCACGGAATTATTGTTATTTTAGTTGTCAGTGCTGTATTTATCTGGTATTTCCAGGCTGTCTATTATATATTTAAGATAACATAGCCTCATCATTTTATACCAGCTAAGACTTTGACCTTAAAAGCGAATTTTAAATGTATTATGCACTCCAGAAATCAAATCATGAGAATTACAGTCCTTTAATCAGGGAAGAGAAGAAACATCATACGCTTATCACAGCACAGCTCGAATTTCCAATACTGCACTGCTAGGAGCAATCCAGCTGAGTGAACAAATAAGATCTTCAGGACTGAAAACGACATCTGAACAAACCATGAGGATGTTGCCTATGAAGAAGATGATGGGATTCATTAAATTAAGTATTTCTTTCTAGAAAAATTATAAGCACTGGACACACACACACAAGAGTGCAGCTACACTGTGATCATGAAAGACAATAACGCAGGAAATGTACCTGGGATTGAGCTCCACAGTCCACACTTAAATTATATTTAGGTAGACTAGCACAAGCTGTGTTTCCATGAGCCCCACAGAGAGGTATCTCCACTGTCACTTGATAGAATTTGTAGATAAATGTCAGTCCTCCCACTTCTTCTATTGGTTGTGTTGTACTGTACCTCCTTGAACTCTTTGTGAATGCCCCCTGAATAGACCAATACATCTACAGGCCATGAAACAAAAGTTCATGTTTCCTTCTTGAAAAAGTTCTATTTCTAGATTGACCTATTCATTCAAGGCCACAAGTAACTGATACCTAATGATAAAAAGAGTTGGCCTAGATACCCAACTTATATAGCTTGGCAGAGATCCACCAGTGTCCATGCAGCCAAGGTTACGCTCTGTTTCTTTACAGATAAGTCAGGAAAGTGATACAGAAAACTGCTGGTGAAAATTTTGTACTGAAAAGAGCATGGCTGTTTTCATGGGACTTACAGGTCCCATCTCTTGCCATGAATGCTTCAACCAAGGAAATGTTTAATACAACATTATTCCCATTCATTTCCCCTTGTTTGTTTGAAAGAAAATTACAAAGTGTTCTCAAGATTACACAAAAAAAAAAAAAAAAAAA